>CATQJD010000018.1:0-145000 GCA_958298945.1 Atherix ibis | reverse complement strand
CTTGTTGGTTTGTTGGTTTGTTGGCTTGTTGGCTTGTTAGTTTGTTGGTTTGTTGGCTTGTTGGTTTGTTGGTTTGTTGTTTGTTGGTTTGTTGGCTTATTGGTTTGTAAGTTTGTTGGCTTTTTGGTTACTTGGTTTGTTAATTTGTTGGTTTGTTGGCTTGTTGCTTTGTTGGTTTGTTGGCTTGTTGGTTTGTTGGTTTGTTGGCTTGTTGGCTTGTTGGTTTGTTGGTTTGTTGGCCTGTTAGTTACTTGTTTTGTTGGTTTGTTGGTGTGTTGGTTTGTGGGCTTGTTGGTTTGTTGGTTTGTTGGTTTTTTGGTTTGTTGGTTTATTTGTTTGTTGGTTTGTTGGCTTGTTGGTTTGTTGGTTTGTTGGTTTGTTGGTTTGTTAGCTTGTTGGTTTGTTAGTTTGTTGGCTTGTTGGTTACTTGGTTTGTTGGTTTGTTGGTTTGTTGGTTTGTTGGCTTGTTGGTTTGTTGGTTTGTTGGTTTGTTGGTTTTTTGGTTTGTTGGTTTATTTGTTTGTTGGTTTGTTGGTTTGTTGGTTTGTTGGTTTGTTGGCTTGTTGGTCTGTTGGTTTGTTGGTTTGTTGGTTTGTTGGTTTGTAGGTTTTTTGGTTTGTTGGTTTGTTGGTTTGTTGGTTTGTTGGTTTGTTGGCGTGTTGGTTTGTTGGTTTGTTGGCTTGTTGGTTTGTTGGTTTGTTAGTTTGTTGGCTTGTTGTCTTGTTGGTTTGTTGGTTTGTTGGCTTGTTGGTTTGTTGGCTTGTTCGTTTGTTGGTTTGTTGGTTTGTTGGCTTATTGGCTTGTTGGTTTGTTGGTTTGTTGGTTTGTTGGCTTGTTGGTTACTTAGTTTGTTGGTTTGTTGGCATGTTGGTTTGTTGGTTTGTTGGTTTGTTGGCTTGTTGTTTACTTAGTTTGTTGGTTTGTTGGCATGTTGGTTTGTTGGTTTGTTGGCTTGTTGGTTTGTTGGCTTATTGGTTAGTTGCTTTGTTCGTTTGATGGTTTGTTGGTTTGTTGGTTACTTGGTTTGTTTATTTGTTGGTTTGTTGGCTTGTCGGTTTGTTGGCTTGTTGGTTTATTGGTTTGTTGGTTTGTTGGCTTTTTGGCTTGTTGATTTGTTGGTTTGTTGGCTTGTTGGTTTGTTAGTTTGTTGGGTTTTTGGTTACTTGGTTCATTGGCTTGTTGGTTTGTTGGCTTATTGGTTTAATGGTTTGTTGGTTTGTTGGCTTGTTGGTTTGTTGGTTTGTTGGTTTGTTGGCTTGTTGGCTTGTTGGCTTTTTGGTTTGTTGGTTTGTTGGTTTGTTGGTTTGTTGCTTTGTTGGTTTGTAGGTTTTTTGGTTTGTTGGTTTGTTGGTTTGTTGGTTTGTTGGTTTGTTGGCTTGTTGGTTTGTTGGTTTGTTGGCTTGTTGATTTGTTGGTTTGTTGGTTTGTTGGCTTGTTGTCTTGTTGGTTTGTTGGTTTGGTGGCTTGTTGGTTTGTTGGCTTGTTCGTTTGTTGGTTTGTTGGTTTGTTGGCTTGTTGGCTTGTTGGTTTGTTGGTTTGGTGGTTTGTTGGCTTGTTGGTTACTTAGTTTGTTGGTTTGTTGGCATGTTGGTTTGTTGGTTTGTTGGCTTGTTGGTTACTTAGTTTGTTGGTTTGTTGACATGTTGGTTTGTTGGTTTGTTGGTTTGTTGGTTTGTTGGCTTGTTGGTTTGTTGGCTTATTGGTTAGTTGCTTTGTTCGTTTGATGGTTTGTTGGTTTGTTGGTTACTTGGTTTGTTGGTTTGTTGGTTTGTTGGCTTGTTGGTTTGTTGGCTTGTTGGCTTATTGGTTTGTTGGTTTGTTGGCTTGTTGGCTTGTTGGTTTGTTGGTTTGTTGGTTTGTTGGCTTGTTGGTTTGTTAGTTTGTTGGCTTTTTGGTTACTTGGTTCATTGGCTTGTTGGTTTGTTGGCTTATTGGTTTGTTGGTTTGTTGGTTTGTTGGCTTGTTGGTTTGTTGGTTTGTTGGTTTGTTGGCTTGTTGGCTTTTTGGTTTGTTGGTTTGTTCGTTTGTTGGTTTGTCGCTTTGTTGGTTTGTTGGTTTGTTGGTTTGTTGGCTTGTTGGCTTTTTGGTTTGTTGGCTTGTTGGTTTGTTAGTTTGTTGGCTTTTTGGTTACTTGGTTTGTTGGTTTGTGGGTTTGTTGGCTTGTTGGTTTGTTGGTTTGTTGGCTTTTTGGTTTGTTGGTTTGTTGGTTTGTTGGTTTATTGGCTTGTTGGTTTGTTGGTTTGTTGGTTTGTTGGTTTGTTTGCTTGTTGGCTTGTTGGTTTGTTGGTTTGTTGGCTTGTTGGCTTGTTGGTTCATTGGTTTGTTGGTTACTTAGTTTGTTGGTTTGTTGGTTTGTTGGTTTGTTGGTTTGTTGGCTTGTTGGTTTGTTGGTTTGTTAGCTTGTTGGTTTGTTAGTTTGTTGGCTTGTTGGTTACTTGGTTTGTTGGTTTGTTGGTTTGTTGGTTTGTTGGCTTGTTGGTTTGTTGGTTTGTTGGTTTGTTGGTTTTTTGGTTTGTTGGTTTATTTGTTTGTTGGTTTGTTGGTTTGTTGGTTTGTTGGTTTGTTGGCTTGTTGGTCTGTTGGTTTGTTGGTTTGTTGGTTTGTTGGTTTGTTAGCTTGTTGGTTTGTTAGTTTGTTGGCTTGTTGGTTACTTGGTTTGTTGGTTTGTTGGTTTGTTGGTTTGTTGGCTTGTTGGTTTGTTGGTTTGTTGGTTTGTTGGTTTTTTGGTTTGTTGGTTTATTTGTTTGTTGGTTTGTTGGTTTGTTGGTTTGTTGGTTTGTTGGCTTGTTGGTCTGTTGGTTTGTTGGTTTGTTGGTTTGTTGGTTTGTAGGTTTTTTGGTTTGTTGGTTTGTTGGTTTGTTGGTTTGTTGGTTTGTTGGCGTGTTGGTTTGTTGGTTTGTTGGCTTGTTGGTTTGTTGGTTTGTTAGTTTGTTGGCTTGTTGTCTTGTTGGTTTGTTGGTTTGTTGGCTTGTTGGTTTGTTGGCTTGTTCGTTTGTTGGTTTGTTGGTTTGTTGGCTTATTGGCTTGTTGGTTTGTTGGTTTGTTGGTTTGTTGGCTTGTTGGTTACTTAGTTTGTTGGTTTGTTGGCATGTTGGTTTGTTGGTTTGTTGGTTTGTTGGCTTGTTGTTTACTTAGTTTGTTGGTTTGTTGGCATGTTGGTTTGTTGGTTTGTTGGCTTGTTGGTTTGTTGGCTTATTGGTTAGTTGCTTTGTTCGTTTGATGGTTTGTTGGTTTGTTGGTTACTTGGTTTGTTTATTTGTTGGTTTGTTGGCTTGTCGGTTTGTTGGCTTGTTGGTTTATTGGTTTGTTGGTTTGTTGGCTTTTTGGCTTGTTGGTTTGTTGGTTTGTTGGTTTGTTGGCTTGTTGGTTTGTTAGTTTGTTGGGTTTTTGGTTACTTGGTTCATTGGCTTGTTGGTTTGTTGGCTTATTGGTTTAATGGTTTGTTGGTTTGTTGGCTTGTTGGTTTGTTGGTTTGTTGGTTTGTTGGCTTGTTGGCTTGTTGGCTTTTTGGTTTGTTGGTTTGTTGGTTTGTTGGTTTGTTGCTTTGTTGGTTTGTAGGTTTTTTGGTTTGTTGGTTTGTTGGTTTGTTGGTTTGTTGGTTTGTTGGCTTGTTGGTTTGTTGGTTTGTTGGCTTGTTGATTTGTTGGTTTGTTGGTTTGTTGGCTTGTTGTCTTGTTGGTTTGTTGGTTTGGTGGCTTGTTGGTTTGTTGGCTTGTTCGTTTGTTGGTTTGTTGGTTTGTTGGCTTGTTGGCTTGTTGGTTTGTTGGTTTGGTGGTTTGTTGGCTTGTTGGTTACTTAGTTTGTTGGTTTGTTGGCATGTTGGTTTGTTGGTTTGTTGGCTTGTTGGTTACTTAGTTTGTTGGTTTGTTGGCATGTTGGTTTGTTGGTTTGTTGGTTTGTTGGTTTGTTGGCTTGTTGGTTTGTTGGCTTATTGGTTAGTTGCTTTGTTCGTTTGATGGTTTGTTGGTTTGTTGGTTACTTGGTTTGTTGGTTTGTTGGTTTGTTGGCTTGTTGGTTTGTTGGCTTGTTGGCTTATTGGTTTGTTGGTTTGTTGGCTTGTTGGCTTGTTGGTTTGTTGGTTTGTTGGTTTGTTGGCTTGTTGGTTTGTTAGTTTGTTGGCTTTTTGGTTACTTGGTTCATTGGCTTGTTGGTTTGTTGGCTTATTGGTTTGTTGGTTTGTTGGTTTGTTGGCTTGTTGGTTTGTTGGTTTGTTGGTTTGTTGGCTTGTTGGCTTTTTGGTTTGTTGGTTTGTTCGTTTGTTGGTTTGTTGCTTTGTTGGTTTGTTGGTTTGTTGGTTTGTTGGCTTGTTGGCTTTTTGGTTTGTTGGCTTGTTGGTTTGTTAGTTTGTTGGCTTTTTGGTTACTTGGTTTGTTGGTTTGTGGGTTTGTTGGCTTGTTGGTTTGTTGGTTTGTTGGCTTTTTGGTTTGTTGGTTTGTTGGTTTGTTGGTTTATTGGCTTGTTGGTTTGTTGGTTTGTTGGTTTGTTGGTTTGTTTGCTTGTTGGCTTGTTGGTTTGTTGGTTTGTTGGCTTGTTGGCTTGTTGGTTCATTGGTTTGTTGGTTACTTAGTTTGTTGGTTTGTTGGTTTGTTGGTTTGTTGGTTTGTTGGCTTGTTGGTTTGTTGGTTTGTTGGTTTGTTGGTTTGTTAGTTTGTTGGTTTGGTGGTTTGTTGGCTTGTTGTTTTGTTGGTTTGTTGACTTGTTGGCTTGTTGGTTTGTTGGTTTGTTGGCTTGTTGGTTACTTGGTTTGTTGGTTTGTTGGTTTGTTGGTTTGTTGGCTTGTTGGTTTGTTGGTTTGTTGGTTTGTTGATTTTTTGGTTTGTTGGTTTATTTGTTTGTTGGTTTGTTGGATTGTTGGTTTGTTGGTTTGTTGGTTTGTTGGTTTGTTAGTTTGTTGGTTTGGTGGTTTGTTGGCTTGTTGGTTTGTTACTTTGTTGGTTTGTTGGCTTGTTGGTTTGTTGGTTTATTGGCTTGTTAGTTACTTGTTTTGTTGGTTTGTTGGTGTGTTGGTTTGTGGGATTGTTGGTTTGTTGGTTTGTTGGTTTTTTGGTTTGTTGGTTTATTTGTTTGTTGGTTTGTTGGCTTGTTGGTTTGTTGGTTTGTTGGTTTGTTAGCTTGTTGGTTTGTTAGTTTGTTGGATTTTTGGTTACTTGGTTTGTTGGTTTCTTGGTTTGTTGGCTTGTTGGTTTGTTGGCTTGTTGGTTTGTTGGTTTGTTGGTTTGTTCGCTTGTTGGTTTTTTGGTTTGTTGGTTTGTTGGCTTGTTGGCTTGTTGGTTTGTTGGTTTGTTGGTTTGTTGGCTTGTTGGTGTTGTTGGTTTGTTGGCTTGTTGGTTTGTTGGTTTGTTGGCTTGTTGGCTTGTTTGTTTGTTGGTTTATTGGCTTGTTGGTTACTTGGTTTGTTGGTTTGTTGGTTTGTTGGTTTGTTGGCTTGTTGGTTTGTTGGTTTGTTGGTTTTTTTGTTTGTTGGTTTATTTATTTGTTGGTTTGTTGGCTTGTTGGTTTGTTGGTTTGTTGGTTTGTTGGTTTGTTGGTTTGTTAGTTTGTTGGTTTGGTGGTTTGTTGGCTTGTTGGTTTGTTGGTTTGTTGGCTTGTTGGCTTGTTAGTTTGTTGGTTTGTTGGCTTGTTGGTTTGTTGGTTTGTTGTTTGTTGGTTTGTTGGCTTATTGGTTTGTAAGTTTGTTGGCTTTTTGGTTACTTGGTTCATTGGCTTGTTGGTTTGTTGGCTTATTGGTTTGTTGGTTTGTTGGTTTGTTGGCTTGTTGGTTTGTTGGTTTGTTGGTTTGTTGGCTTGTTGGTTTGTTGGTTTGTTGGCTTGTTGGCTTGTTGGTTTGTTGGTTTGTTGGCCTGTTAGTTACTTGTTTTGTTGGTTTGTTGGTGTGTTGGTTTGTTGGCATGTTGGTTTGTTGGTTTGTTGGCTTGTTGGTTACTTAGTTTGTTGGTTTGTTGGCATGTTGGTTTGTTGGTTTGTTGGTTTGTTGGCTTGTTGGTTTGTTGGCTTATTGGTTAGTTGCTTTGTTCGTTTGATGGTTTGTTGGTTTGTTGGTTACTTGGTTTGTTGGTTTGTTGGTTTGTTGGCTTGTTGGTTTGTTGGCTTGTTGGCTTATTGGTTTGTTGGTTTGTTGGCTTGTTGGCTTGTTGGTTTGTTGGTTTGTTGGTTTGTTGGCTTGTTGGTTTGTTAGTTTGTTGGCTTTTTGGTTACTTGGTTCATTGGCTTGTTGGTTTGTTGGCTTATTGGTTTGTTGGTTTGTTGGTTTGTTGGCTTGTTGGTTTGTTGGTTTGTTGGTTTGTTGGCTTGTTGGCTTTTTGGTTTGTTGGTTTGTTCGTTTGTTGGTTTGTTGCTTTGTTGGTTTGTTGGTTTGTTGGTTTGTTGGCTTGTTGGCTTTTTGGTTTGTTGGCTTGTTGGTTTGTTAGTTTGTTGGCTTTTTGGTTACTTGGTTTGTTGGTTTGTGGGTTTGTTGGCTTGTTGGTTTGTTGGTTTGTTGGCTTTTTGGTTTGTTGGTTTGTTGGTTTGTCGGTTTATTGGCTTGTTGGTTTGTTGGTTTGTCGGTTTGTTGGTTTGTTTGCTTGTTGGCTTGTTGGTTTGTTGGTTTGTTGGCTTGTTGGCTTGTTGGTTCATTGGTTTGTTGGTTACTTAGTTTGTTGGTTTGTTGGTTTGTTGGTTTGTTGGTTTGTTGGCTTGTTGGTTTGTTGGTTTGTTGGTTTGTTGGTTTGTTAGTTTGTTGGTTTGGTGGTTTGTTGGCTTGTTGTTTTGTTGGTTTGTTGACTTGTTGGCTTGTTGGTTTGTTGGTTTGTTGGCTTGTTGGTTACTTGGTTTGTTGGTTTGTTGGTTTGTTGGTTTGTTGGCTTGTTGGTTTGTTGGTTTGTTGGTTTGTTGGTTTTTTGGTTTGTTGGTTTATTTGTTTGTTGGTTTGTTGGATTGTTGGTTTGTTGGTTTGTTGGTTTGTTGGTTTGTTAGTTTGTTGGTTTGGTGGTTTGTTGGCTTGTTAATTTGTTACTTTGTTGGTTTGTTGGCTTGTTGGTTTGTTGGTTTATTGGCTTGTTAGTTACTTGTTTTGTTGGTTTGTTGGTGTGTTGGTTTGTGGGATTGTTGGTTTGTTGGTTTTTTGGTTTGTTGGTTTATTTGTTTGTTGGTTTGTTGGCTTGTTGGTTTGTTGGTTTGTTGGTTTGTTAGCTTGTTGGTTTGTTAGTTTGTTGGATTTTTGGTTACTTGGTTTGTTGGTTTCTTGGTTTGTTGGCTTGTTGGTTTGTTGGCTTGTTGGTTTGTTGGTTTGTTGGTTTGTTGGCTTGTTGGTTTTTTGGTTTGTTGGTTTGTTGGCTTGTTGGCTTGTTGGTTTGTTGGTTTGTTGGTTTGTTGGCTTGTTGGTGTTGTTGGTTTGTTGGCTTGTTGGTTTGTTGGTTTGTTGGCTTGTTGGCTTGTTTGTTTGTTGGTTTATTGGCTTGTTGGTTACTTGGTTTGTTGGTTTGTTGGTTTGTTGGTTTGTTGGCTTGTTGGTTTGTTGGTTTGTTGGTTTTTTTGTTTGTTGGTTTATTTATTTGTTGGTTTGTTGCCTTGTTGGTTTGTTGGTTTGTTGATTTGTTGGTTTGTTGGTTTGTTAGTTTGTTGGTTTGGTGGTTTGTTGGCTTGTTGGTTTGTTGGTTTGTTGGCTTGTTGGCTTGTTAGTTTGTTGGTTTGTTGGCTTGTTGGTTTGTTGGTTTGTTGTTTGTTGGTTTGTTGGCTTATTGGTTTGTAAGTTTGTTGGCTTTTTGGTTACTTGGTTTGTTAATTTGTTGGTTTGTTGGCTTGTTGCTTTGTTGGTTTGTTGGCTTGTTGGTTTGTTGGTTTGTTGGCTTGTTGGCTTGTTGGTTTGTTGGTTTGTTGGCTTGTTAGTTACTTGTTTTGTTGGTTTGTTGGTGTGTTGGTTTGTGGGCTTGTTGGTTTGTTGGTTTGTTGGTTTTTTGGTTTGTTGGTTTATTTGTTTGTTGGTTTGTTGGCTTGTTGGTTTGTTGGTTTGTTGGTTTGTTGGTTTGTTAGCTTGTTGGTTTGTTAGTTTGTTTGCTTGTTGGTTACTTGGTTTTTGGTTTGTTGGTTTGTTGGTTTGTTGGCTTGTTGGTTTGTTGGTTTGTTGGTTTGTTGGTTTTTTGGTTTGTTGGTTTATTTGTTTGTTGGTTTGTTGGTTTGTTGGTTTGTTAGCTTGTTGGTCTGTTGGTTTGTTGGTTTGTTGGTTTGTTGGTTTATAGGTTTTTTGGTTTGTTGGTTTGTTGGTTTGTTGGTTTGTTGGTTTGTTGGCTTGTTGGTTTCTTGGTTTGTTGGCTTGTTGGTTTGTTGGTTTGTTAGTTTGTTGGCTTGTTGTCTTGTTGGTTTGTTGGTTTGTTGGCTTGTTGGTTTGTTGGCTTGTTCGTTTGTTGGTTTGTTGGTTTGTTGGCTTGTTGGTTACTTAGTTTGTTGGTTTGTTGGCATGTTGGTTTGTTGGTTTGTTGGTTTGTTGGCTTGTTGGTTACTTAGTTTGTTGGTTTGTTGGCATGTTGGTTTGTTGGTTTGTTGGCTTGTTGGTTTGTTGGCTTATTGGTTAGTTGCTTTGTTCGTTTGATGGTTTGTTGGTTTGTTGGTTACTTGGTTTGTTTATTTGTTGGTTTGTTGGCTTGTCGGTTTGTTGGCTTGTTGGTTTATTGGTTTGTTGGTTTGTTGGCTTTTTGGCTTGTTGGTTTGTTGGTTTGTTGGTTTGTTGGCTTGTTGGTTTGTTAGTTTGTTGGCTTGTTGGTTACTTGGTTTTTGGTTTGTTGGTTTGTTGGTTTGTTGGCTTGTTGGTTTGTTGGTTTGTTGGTTTGTTGGTTTTTTGGTTTGTTGGTTTATTTGTTTGTTGGTTTGTTGGTTTGTTGGTTTGTTGGTTTGTTGGCTTGTTGGTCTGTTGGTTTGTTGGTTTGTTGGTTTGTTGGTTTGTAGGTTTTTTGGTTTGTTGGTTTGTTGGTTTGTTGGTTTGTTGGTTTGTTGGCTTGTTGGTTTCTTGGTTTGTTGGCTTGTTGGTTTGTTGGTTTGTTAGTTTGTTGGCTTGTTGTCTTGTTGGTTTGTTGGTTTGTTGGCTTGTTGGTTTGTTGGCTTGTTGGTTTGTTGGTTTGTTGGTTTGTTGGCTTGTTGGTTACTTAGTTTGTTGGTTTGTTGGCATGTTGGTTTGTTGGTTTGTTGGTTTGTTGGCTTGTTGGTTACTTAGTTTGTTGGTTTATTGGCATGTTGGTTTGTTGGTTTGTTGGCTTGTTGGTTTGTTGGCTTATTGGTTAGTTGCTTTGTTTGTTTGATGGTTTGTTGGTTTGTTGGTTACTTGGTTTGTTTATTTGTTGGTTTGTTGGCTTGTCGGTTTGTTGGCTTGTTGGTTTATTGGTTTGTTGGTTTGTTGGCTTTTTTGCTTGTTGGTTTGTTGGTTTGTTGGTTTGTTGGCTTGTTGGTTTGTTAGTTTGTTGGGTTTTTGGTTACTTGGTTCATTGGCTTGTTGGTTTGTTGGCTTATTGGTTTGTTGGTTTGTTGGTTTGTTGGTTTGTTGGTTTGTTGGTTTGTTGGCTTGTTGGCTTGTTGGCTTTTTGGTTTGTTGGTTTGTTGGTTTGTTGGTTTGTTGCTTTGTTGGTTTGTAGGTTTTTTGGTTTGTTGGTTTGTTGGTTTGTTGGTTTGTTGGTTTGTTGGCTTGTTGGTTTGTTGGTTTGTTGGCTTGTTGATTTGTTGGTTTGTTGGTTTGTTGGCTTGTTGTCTTGTTGGTTTGTTGGTTTGGTGGCTTGTTGGTTTGTTGGCTTGTTCGTTTGTTGGTTTGTTGGTTTGTTGGCTTGTTGGCTTGTTGGTTTGTTGGTTTGGTGGTTTGTTGGCTTGTTGGTTACTTAGTTTGTTGGTTTGTTGGCATGTTGGTTTGTTGGTTTGTTGGCTTGTTGGTTACTTAGTTTGTTGGTTTGTTGGCATGTTGGTTTGTTGGTTTGTTGGTTTGTTGGCTTGTTGGTTTGTTGGCTTATTGGTTAGTTGCTTTGTTCGTTTGATGGTTTGTTGGTTTGTTGGTTACTTGGTTTGTTGGTTTGTTGGTTTGTTGGCTTGTTGGTTTGTTGGCTTGTTGGCTTATTGGTTTGTTGGTTTGTTGGCTTGTTGGCTTGTTTGTTTGTTGGTTTGTTGGTTTGTTGGCTTGTTGGTTTGTTAGTTTGTTGGCTTTTTGGTTACTTGGTTCATTGGCTTGTTGGTTTGTTGGCTTATTGGTTTGTTGGTTTGTTGGTTTGTTGGCTTGTTGGTTTGTTGGTTTGTTGGTTTGTTGGCTTGTTGGCTTTTTGGTTTGTTGGTTTGTTCGTTTGTTGGTTTGTTGCTTTTTTGGTTTGTTGGTTTGTTGGTTTGTTGGCTTGTTGGCTTTTTGGTTTGTTGGCTTGTTGGTTTGTTAGTTTGTTGGCTTTTTGGTTACTTGGTTTGTTGGTTTGTGGGTTTGTTGGCTTGTTGGTTTGTTGGTTTGTTGGCTTTTTGGTTTGTTGGTTTGTTGGTTTGTTGGTTTATTGGCTTGTTGGTTTGTTGGTTTGTTGGTTTGTTGGTTTGTTTGCTTGTTGGCTTGTTGGTTTGTTGGTTTGTTGGCTTGTTGGCTTGTTGGTTCATTGGTTTGTTGGTTACTTAGTTTGTTGGTTTGTTGGTTTGTTGGTTTGTTGGTTTGTTGGCTTGTTGGCTTGTTGGGTTGTTGGTTAGTTCGTTTGTTGGTTTGTTAATTTGTTGGTTTGTTGGCTTGTTTGCTTGTTGGTTTGTTGGTTTGTTGGTTTGTTGGTTTGTTGGTTTGTTGGTTTGTTGGTTTATTTGTTTGTTGGTTTGTTGGCTTGTTGGTTTGTTGGCTTGTTGGATTTTTGGTTTGTTAGTTTGATGGCTTTTTGGCTACTTGGTTTGTTGGTTTGTTGGTTTGTTGGTTTGTTGGCTTGTTGGCTTGTTGGTTTGTTGGTTTGTTGGCTTACTGGTTTGTTGGTTTGTTGGCTTGTTGGCTTCTTGCTTTGTTGGTTTATTGGTTTGTTGGCTTGTTGGTTTGTTGGCTTGTGTGCTTGTTGGTTTGTTAGTTTGTTGGCTTTTTGGTTACTTGGTTGGTTGGTTTGTTTATTTGTTGGTTTGTTGGCTTGTTGGTTTGTTGGTTTTTTGGTTTGTTGGTTTGTTGGTTTGTTGGTTTTTTGGTTTGTTGGTTTGTTGGTTTGTTGGCTTGTTGGTTTGTTGGTTTGTTGGCTTGTTGTTTTGTTGGTTTGTTGACTTGTTGGCTTGTTGGTTTGTTGGTTTGTTGGCTTGTTGGTTACTTGGTTTGTTGGTTTGTTGGTTTGTTGGTTTGTTGGCTTGTTGGTTTGTTGGTTTGTTGGTTTCTTGGTTTTTTGGTTTGTTGGTTTATTTGTTTGTTGGTTTGTTGGATTGTTGGTTTGTTGGTTTGTTGGTTTGTTGGTTTGTTGGTTTGTTACTTTGTTGGTTTGGTGGTTTGTTGGCTTGTTGGTTTGTTGGTTTGTTGGCTTGTTGGCTTGTTGGTTTGTTGGTTTGTTGGCTTGTTGGTTTGTTGGTTTGTTGTTTGTTGGTTTGTTGGCTTATTGGTTTGTTGGTTTGTTGGCTTGTTGGCTTGTTGGTTTGTTGGTTTGTTGGCTTGTTGGTTTGTTGGTTTGTTGGTTTGTTGGTTTGTTGGTTTTTTGGTTTGTTGGTTTATTTGTTTGTTGGTTTGTTGGATTGTTGGTTTGTTGGTTTGTTGGTTTGTGGTTTGTTAGTTTGTTGGTTTGGTGGTTTGTTGGCTTGTTGTTTTGTTGGTTTGTTGACTTGTTGGCTTGTTGGTTTGTTGGTTTGTTGGCTTGTTGGTTACTTGGTTTGTTGGTTTGTTGGTTTGTTGGTTTGTTGGCTTGTTGGTTTGTTGGTTTGTTGGTTTGTTGGTTTTTTGGTTTGTTGGTTTATTTGTTTGTTGGTTTGTTGGATTGTTGGTTTGTTGGTTTGTTGGTTTGTTGGTTTGTTAGTTTGTTGGTTTGGTGGTTTGTTGGCTTGTTGGTTTGTTACTTTGTTGGTTTGTTGGCTTGTTGGTTTGTTGGTTTATTGGCTTGTTAGTTACTTGTTTTGTTGGTTTGTTGGTGTGTTGGTTTGTGGGATTGTTGGTTTGTTGGTTTGTTGGTTTTTTGGTTTGTTGGTTTATTTGTTTGTTGGTTTGTTGGCTTGTTGGTTTGTTGGTTTGTTGGTTTGTTAGCTTGTTGGTTTGTTAGTTTGTTGGATTTTTGGTTACTTGGTTTGTTGGTTTCTTGGTTTGTTGGCTTGTTGGTTTGTTGGCTTGTTGGTTTGTTGGTTTGTTGGTTTGTTGGCTTGTTGGTTTTTTGGTTTGTTGGTTTGTTGGCTTGTTGGCTTGTTGGTTTGTTGGTTTGTTGGTTTGTTGGCTTGTTGGTGTTGTTGGTTTGTTGGCTTGTTGGTTTGTTGGTTTGTTGGCTTGTTGGCTTGTTTGTTTGTTGGTTTATTGGCTTGCGGGTTACTTGGTTTGTTGGTTTGTTGGTTTGTTGGTTTGTTGGCTTGTTGGTTTGTTGGTTTGTTGGTTTTTTTGTTTGTTGGTTTATTTATTTGTTGGTTTGTTGGCTTGTTGGTTTGTTGGTTTAATGGTTTGTTGGTTTGTTGGTTTGTTAGTTTGTTGGTTTGGTGGTTTGTTGGCTTGTTGGTTTGTTGGTTTGTTGGCTTGTTGGCTTGTTAGTTTGTTGGTTTGTTGGCTTGTTGGTTTGTTGGTTTGTTGTTTGTTGGTTTGTTGGCTTATTGGTTTGTAAGTTTGTTGGCTTTTTGGTTACTTGGTTTGTTAATTTGTTGGTTTGTTGGCTTGTTGCTTTGTTGGTTTGTTGGCTTGTTGGTTTGTTGGTTTGTTGGCTTGTTGGCTTGTTGGTTTGTTGGTTTGTTGGCCTGTTAGTTACTTGTTTTGTTGGTTTGTTGGTGTGTTGGTTTGTGGGCTTGTTGGTTTGTTGGTTTGTTGGTTTTTTGGTTTGTTGGTTTATTTGTTTGTTGGTTTGTTGGCTTGTTGGTTTGTTGGTTTGTTGGTTTGTTGGTTTGTTAGCTTGTTGGTTTGTTAGTTTGTTGGCTTGTTGGTTACTTGGTTTGTTGGTTTGTTGGTTTGTTGGTTTGTTGGCTTGTTGGTTTGTTGGTTTGTTGGTTTGTTGGTTTTTTGGTTTGTTGGTTTATTTGTTTGTTGGTTTGTTGGATTGTTGGTTTGTTGGTTTGTTGGTTTGTTGGTTTGTTAGTTTGTTGGTTTGGTGGTTTGTTGGCTTGTTGGTTTGTTGGTTTGTTGGCTTGTTGGCTTGTTGGTTTGTTGGCTTGTTGGTTTGTTGGTTTGTTGTTTGTTGGTTTGTTGGCTTATTGGTTTGTTGGTTTGTTGGCTTGTTGGCTTGTTGGTTTGTTGGTTTGTTGGCTTGTTGGTTTGTTGGTTTGTTGGTTTGTTGGTTTTTTGGTTTGTTGGTTTATTTGTTTGTTGGTTTGTTGGATTGTTGGTTTGTTGGTTTGTTGGTTTGTTGGTTTGTTAGTTTGTTGGTTTGGTGGTTTGTTGGCTTGTTGGTTTGTTGGTTTGTTGGTTTGTTGGTTTGTTAGTTTGTTGGTTTGGTGGTTTGTTGGCTTGTTGTTTTGTTGGTTTGTTGACTTGTTGGCTTGTTGGTTTGTTGGTTTGTTGGCTTGTTGGTTACTTGGTTTGTTGGTTTGTTGGTTTGTTGGTTTGTTGGCTTGTTGGTTTGTTGGTTTGTTGGTTTGTTGGTTTGTTGGCTTGTTGGTTTGTTGGTTTGTTGGTTTGTTGGTTTTTTGGTTTGTTGGTTTATTTGTTTGTTGGTTTGTTGGATTGTTGGTTTGTTGGTTTGTTGGTTTGTTGGTTTGTTAGTTTGTTGGTTTGGTGGTTTGTTGGCTTGTTGGTTTGTTACTTTGTTGGTTTGTTGGCTTGTTGGTTTGTTGGTTTATTGGCTTGTTAGTTACTTGTTTTGTTGGTTTGTTGGTGTGTTGGTTTGTGGGATTGTTGGTTTGTTGGTTTGTTGGTTTTTTGGTTTGTTGGTTTATTTGTTTGTTGGTTTGTTGGCTTGTTGGTTTGTTGGTTTGTTGGTTTGTTAGCTTGTTGGTTTGTTAGTTTGTTGGATTTTTGGTTACTTGGTTTGTTGGTTTCTTGGTTTGTTGGCTTGTTGGTTTGTTGGCTTGTTGGTTTGTTGGTTTGTTGGTTTGTTGGCTTGTTGGTTTTTTGGTTTGTTGGTTTGTTGGCTTGTTGGCTTGTTGGTTTGTTGGTTTGTTGGTTTGTTGGCTTGTTGGTGTTGTTGGTTTGTTGGCTTGTTGGTTTGTTGGTTTGTTGGCTTGTTGGCTTGTTTGTTTGTTGGTTTATTGGCTTGTTGGTTACTTGGTTTGTTGGTTTGTTGGTTTGTTGGTTTGTTGGCTTGTTGGTTTGTTGGTTTGTTGGTTTTTTTGTTTGTTGGTTTATTTATTTGTTGGTTTGTTGGCTTGTTGGTTTGTTGGTTTGTTGGTTTGTTGGTTTGTTGGTTTGTTAGTTTGTTGGTTTGGTGGTTTGTTGGCTTGTTGGTTTGTTGGTTTGTTGGCTTGTTGGCTTGTTAGTTTGTTGGTTTGTTGGCTTGTTGGTTTGTTGGTTTGTTGTTTGTTGGTTTATTGGCTTATTGGTTTGTAAGTTTGTTGGCTTTTTGGTTACTTGGTTTGTTAATTTGTTGGTTTGTTGGCTTGTTGCTTTGTTGGTTTGTTGGCTTGTTGGTTTGTTGGTTTGTTGGCTTGTTGGCTTGTTGGTTTGTTGGTTTGTTGGCCTGTTAGTTACTTGTTTTGTTGGTTTGTTGGTGTGTTGGTTTGTGGGCTTGTTGGTTTGTTGGTTTGTTGGTTTTTTGGTTTGTTGGTTTATTTGTTTGTTGGTTTGTTGGCTTGTTGGTTTGTTGGTTTGTTGGTTTGTTGGTTTGTTAGCTTGTTGGTTTGTTAGTTTGTTATCTTGTTGGTTACATGGTTTGTTGGTTTGTTGGTTTGTTGGTTTGTTGGCTTGTTGGTTTGTTGGTTTGTTGGTTTGTTGGTTTTTTGGTTTGTTGGTTTATTTGTTTGTTGGTTTGTTGGTTTGTTGGTTTGTTGGTTTGTTGGCTTGTTGGTCTGTTGGTTTGTTGGTTTGTTGGCTTGTTGGCTTGTTGGTTTGTTGGTTTGTTGGTTTGTTGGCTTGTTGGTTACTTAGTTTGTTGGTTTGTTGGCATGTTGGTTTGTTGGTTTGTTGGTTTGTTGGCTTGTTGGTTACTTAGTTTGTTGGTTTGTTGGCATGTTGGTTTGTTGGTTTGTTGGCTTGTTGGTTTGTTGGCTTATTGGTTAGTTGCTTTGTTCGTTTGATGGTTTGTTGGTTTGTTGGTTACTTGGTTTGTTTATTTGTTGGTTTGTTGGCTTGTCGGTTTGTTGGCTTGTTGGTTTATTGGTTTGTTGGTTTGTTGGCTTTTTGGCTTGTTGGTTTGTTGGTTTGTTGGTTTGTTGGCTTGTTGGTTTGTTATTTTGTTGGGTTTTTGGTTACTTGGTTCATTGGCTTGTTGGTTTGTTGGCTTATTGGTTTGTTGGTTTGTTGGTTTGTTGGCTTGTTGGTTTGTTGGTTTGTTGGTTTGTTGGCTTGTTGGCTTGTTGGCTTTTTGGTTTGTTGGTTTGTTGGTTTGTTGGTTTGTTGCTTTGTTGGTTTGTAGGTTTTTTGGTTTGTTGGTTTGTTGGTTTGTTGGTTTGTTGGTTTGTTGGCTTGTTGGTTTGTTGGTTTGTGGGCTTGTTGATTTGTTGGTTTGTTGGTTTGTTGGCTTGTTGTCTTGTTGGTTTGTTGGTTTGGTGGCTTGTTGGTTTGTTGGCTTGTTCGTTTGTTGGTTTGTTGGTTTGTTGGCTTGTTGGCTTGTTGGTTTGTTGGTTTGGTGGTTTGTTGGCTTGTTGGTTACTTAGTTTGTTGGTTTGTTGGCATGTTGGTTTGTTGGTTTGTTGGCTTGTTGGTTACTTAGTTTGTTGGTTTGTTGGCATGTTGGTTTGTTGGTTTGTTGGTTTGTTGGCTTGTTGGTTTGTTGGCTTATTGGTTAGTTGCTTTGTTCGTTTGATGGTTTGTTGGTTTGTTGGTTACTTGGTTTGTTGGTTTGTTGGTTTGTTGGCTTGTTGGTTTGTTGGCTTGTTGGCTTATTGGTTTGTTGGTTTGTTGGCTTGTTGGCTTGTTGGTTTGTTGGTTTGTTGGTTTGTTGGCTTGTTGGTTTGTTAGTTTGTTGGCTTTTTGGTTACTTGGTTCATTGGCTTGTTGGTTTGTTGGCTTATTGGTTTGTTGGTTTGTTGGTTTGTTGGCTTGTTGGTTTGTTGGTTTGTTGGTTTGTTGGCTTGTTGGCTTTTTGGTTTGTTGGTTTGTTCGTTTGTTGGTTTGTTGCTTTGTTGGTTTGTTGGTTTGTTGGTTTGCTGGCTTGTTGGCTTTTTGGTTTGTTGGCTTGTTGGTTTGTTAGTTTGTTGGCTTTTTGGTTACTTGGTTTGTTGGTTTGTGGGTTTGTTGGCTTGTTGGTTTGTTGGTTTGTTGGCTTTTTGGTTTGTTGGTTTGTTGGTTTGTTGGTTTATTGGCTTGTTGGTTTGTTGGTTTGTTGGTTTGTTGGTTTGTTTGCTTGTTGGCTTGTTGGTTTGTTGGTTTGTTGGCTTGTTGGCTTGTTGGTTCATTGGTTTGTTGGTTACTTAGTTTGTTGGTTTGTTGGTTTGTTGGTTTGTTGGTTTGTTGGCTTGTTGGCTTGTTGGGTTGTTGGTTAGTTCGTTTGTTGGTTTGTTAGTTTGTTGGTTTGTTGGCTTGTTCGCTTGTTGGTTTGTTGGTTTGTTGGTTTGTTGGTTTGTTGGTTTGTTGGTTTATTTGTTTGTTGGTTTGTTGGCTTGTTGGTTTGTTGGTTTGTTGGTTTGTTGGTTTGTTGGCTTGTTGGATTTTTGGTTTGTTAGTTTGATGGCTTTTTGGCTACTTGGTTTGTTGGTTTGTTGGTTTGTTGGTTTGTTGGCTTGTTGGCTTGTTGGTTTGTTGGTTTGTTGGCTTACTGGTTTGTTGGTTTGTTGGCTTGTTGGCTTCTTGCTTTGTTGGTTTATTGGTTTGTTGGCTTGTTGGTTTGTTGGCTTGTGTGCTTGTTGGTTTGTTAGTTTGTTGGCTTTTTGGTTACTTGGTTGGGTGGTTTGTTTATTTGTTGGTTTGTTGGCTTGTTGGTTTGTTGGTTTTTCGGTTTGTTGGTTTGTTGGTTTGTTGGGTTTTTGGTTTGTTGGTTTGTTGGTTTGTTGGCTTGTTGGTTTGTTGGTTTGTTGGCTTGTTGTTTTGTTGGTTTGTTGACTTGTTGGCTTGTTGGTTTGTTGGTTTGTTGGCTTGTTGGTTACTTGGTTTGTTGGTTTGTTGGTTTATTTATTTGTTGGTTGTTGGCTTGTTGGTTTGTTGGTTTAATGGTTTGTTGGTTTGTTGGTTTGTTAGTTTGTTGGTTTGGTGGTTTGTTGGCTTGTTGGTTTGTTGGTTTGTTGGCTTGTTGGCTTGTTAGTTTGTTGGTTTGTTGGCTTGTTGGTTTGTTGGTTTGTTGTTTGTTGGTTTGTTGGCTTATTGGTTTGTAAGTTTGTTGGCTTTTTGGTTACTTGGTTTGTTAATTTGTTGGTTTGTTGGCTTGTTGCTTTGTTGATTTGTTGGCTTGTTGGTTTGTTGGTTTGTTGGCTTGTTGGCTTGTTGGTTTGTTGGTTTGTTGGCCTGTTAGTTACTTGTTTTGTTGGTTTGTTGGTGTGTTGGTTTGTGGGCTTGTTGGTTTGTTGGTTTGTTGGTTTTTTGGTTTGTTGGTTTATTTGTTTGTTGGTTTGTTGGCTTGTTGGTTTGTTGGTTTGTTGGTTTGTTGGTTTGTTAGCTTGTTGGTTTGTTAGTTTGTTGGCTTGTTGGTTACTTGGTTTGTTGGTTTGTTGGTTTGTTGGTTTGTTGGCTTGTTGGTTTGTTGGTTTGTTGGTTTGTTGGTTTTTTGGTTTGTTGGTTTATTTGTTTGTTGGTTTGTTGGATTGTTGGTTTGTTGGTTTGTTGGTTTGTTGGTTTGTTAGTTTGTTGGTTTGGTGGTTTGTTGGCTTGTTGGTTTGTTGGTTTGTTGGCTTGTTGGCTTGTTGGTTTGTTGGCTTGTTGGTTTGTTGGTTTGTTGTTTGTTGGTTTGTTGGCTTATTGGTTTGTTGGTTTGTTGGCTTGTTGGCTTGTTGGTTTGTTGGTTTGTTGGCTTGTTGGTTTGTTGGTTTGTTGGTTTGTTGGTTTGTTGGCTTGTTGGTTTTTTGGTTTGTTGGTTTGTTGGCTTGTTGGCTTGTTGGTTTGTTGGTTTGTTGGTTTGTTGGCTTGTTGGTGTTGTTGGTTTGTTGGCTTGTTGGTTTGTTGGTTTGTTGGCTTGTTGGCTTGTTTATTTGTTGGTTTATTGGCTTGTTGGTTACTTGGTTTGTTGGTTTGTTGGTTTGTTGGTTTGTTGGCTTGTTGGTTTGTTGGTTTGTTGGTTTTTTTGTTTGTTGGTTTATTTATTTGTTGGTTTGTTGGCTTGTTGGTTTGTTGGTTTAATGGTTTGTTGGTTTGTTGGTTTGTTAGTTTGTTGGTTTGGTGGTTTGTTGGCTTGTTGGTTTGTTGGTTTGTTGGCTTGTTGGCTTGTTAGTTTGTTGGTTTGTTGGCTTGTTGGTTTGTTGGTTTGTTGTTTGTTGGTTTGTTGGCTTATTGGTTTGTAAGTTTGTTGGCTTTTTGGTTACTTGGTTTGTTAATTTGTTGGTTTGTTGGCTTGTTGCTTTGTTGGTTTGTTGGCTTGTTGGTTTGTTGGTTTGTTGGCTTGTTGGCTTGTTGGTTTGTTGGTTTGTTGGCCTGTTAGTTACTTGTTTTGTTGGTTTGTTGGTGTGTTGGTTTGTGGGCTTGTTGGTTTGTTGGTTTGTTGGTTTTTTGGTTTGTTGGTTTATTTGTTTGTTGGTTTGTTGGCTTGTTGGTTTGTTGGTTTGTTGGTTTGTTGGTTTGTTAGCTTGTTGGTTTGTTAGTTTGTTGGCTTGTTGGTTACTTGGTTTGTTGGTTTGTTGGTTTGTTGGTTTGTTGGCTTGTTGGTTTGTTGGTTTGTTGGTTTGTTGGTTTTTTGGTTTGTTGGTTTATTTGTTTGTTGGTTTGTTGGATTGTTGGTTTGTTGGTTTGTTGGTTTGTTGGTTTGTTAGTTTGTTGGTTTGGTGGTTTGTTGGCTTGTTGGTTTGTTGGTTTGTTGGCTTGTTGGCTTGTTGGTTTGTTGGCTTGTTGGTTTGTTGGTTTGTTGTTTGTTGGTTTGTTGGCTTATTGGTTTGTTGGTTTGTTGGCTTGTTGGCTTGTTGGTTTGTTGGTTTGTTGGCTTGTTGGTTTGTTGGTTTGTTGGTTTGTTGGTTTTTTGGTTTGTTGGTTTATTTGTTTGTTGGTTTGTTGGATTGTTGGTTTGTTGGTTTGTTGGTTTGTTGGTTTGTTAGTTTGTTGGTTTGGTGGTTTATTGGCTTGTTGGTTTGTTGGTTTGTTGGTTTGTTGGTTTGTTAGTTTGTTGGTTTGGTGGTTTGTTGGCTTGTTGTTTTGTTGGTTTGTTGACTTGTTGGCTTGTTGGTTTGTTGGTTTGTTGGCTTGTTGGTTACTTGGTTTGTTGGTTTGTTGGTTTGTTGGTTTGTTGGCTTGTTGGTTTGTTGGTTTGTTGGTTTGTTGGTTTTTTGGTTTGTTGGTTTGTTGGTTTGTTGGTTTGTTGGCTTGTTGGTGTTGTTGGTTTGTTGGTTTGTTGGCTTGTTGGCTTGTTGGTTCGTTGGTTTGTTGGTTACTTAGTTTGTTGGTTTGTTGGTTTGTTGGTTTGTTGGTTTGTTGGTTTGTTGGCTTGTTGGCTTGTTGGGTTGTTGGTTAGTTCGTTTGTTGGTTTGTTAGTTTGTTGGTTTGTTGGCTTGTTGGCTTGTTGGTTTGTTGGTTTGTTGGTTTGTTGGTTTGTTGGTTTGTTGGTTTATTTGTTTGTTGGTTTGTTGGCTTGTTGGTTTGTTGGTTTGTTGGTTTGTTGGTTTGTTGGCTTGTTGGATTTTTGGTTTGTTAGTTTGATGGCTTTTTGGCTACTTGGTTTGTTGGTTTGTTGGTTTGTTGGCTTGTTGGCTTGTTGGTTTGTCGGTTTGTTGGCTTGTTGGTTTGTTGGTTTGTTGGCTTGTTGGCTTGTTGCTTTGTTGGTTTATTGGTTTGTTGGCTTGTTGGTTTTTTGGCTTGTGTGCTTGTTGGTTTGTTAGTTTGTTGGCTTTTTGGTTACTTGGTTTGTTGGTTTGTTTATTTGTTGGTTTGTTGGCTTGTTGGTTTGTTGGTTTTTTGGTTTGTTGGTTTGTTGGTTTGTTGGTTTTTTGGTTTGTTGGTTTGTTGGTTTGTTTGCTTGTTGGTTTGTTGGTTTGTTGGCTTGTTGTTTTGTTGGTTTGTTGACTTGTTGGCTTGTTGGTTTGTTGGTTTGTTGGCTTGTTGGTTACTTGGTTTGTTGGTTTGTTGGTTCGTTGGTTTGTTGGCTTGTTGGTTTGTTGGTTTGTTGGTTTGTTGGTTTTTTGGTTTGTGGGTTTATTTGTTTGTTGGTTTGTTGGATTGTTGGTTTGTTGGTTTGTTGGTTTGTTGGTTTGTTAGTTTGTTGGTTTGGTGGTTTGTTGGCTTGTTGGTTTGTTGGTTTGTTGGCTTGTTGGCTTGTTGGTTTGTTGGCTTGTTGGTTTGTTGGTTTGTTGTTTGTTGGTTTGTTGGCTTATTGGTTTGTTGGTTTGTTGGCTTGTTGGCTTGTTGGTTTGTTGGTTTGTTGGCTTGTTGGTTTGTTGGTTTGTTGGTTTGTTGGTTTTTTGGTTTGTTGGTTTATTTGTTTGTTGGTTTGTTGGATTGTTGGTTTGTTGGTTTGTTGGTTTGTTGGTTTGTTAGTTTGTTGGTTTGGTGGTTTGTTGGCTTGTTGGTTTGTTGGTTTGTTGGTTTGTTGGTTTGTTGGTTTGTTAGTTTGTTGGTTTGGTGGTTTGTTGGCTTGTTGTTTTGTTGGTTTGTTGACTTGTTGGCTTGTTGGTTTGCTGGTTTGTTGGCTTGTTGGTTACTTGGTTTGTTGGTTTGTTGGTTTGTTGGTTTGTTGGCTTGTTGGTTTGTTGGTTTGTTGGTTTGTTGGTTTTTTGGTTTGTTGGTTTATTTGTTTGTTGGTTTGTTGGATTGTTGGTTTGTTGGTTTGTTGGTTTGTTGGTTTGTTAGTTTGTTGGTTTGGTGGTTTGTTGGCTTGTTGGTTTGTTACTTTGTTGGTTTGTTGGCTTGTTGGTTTGTTGGTTGGTTGGCTTGTTGGCTTGTTGGTTTGTTGGTTTATTGGCTTGTTAGTTACTTGTTTTGTTGGTTTGTTGGTGTGTTGGTTTGTGGGATTGTTGGTTTGTTGGCTTGTTGGTTTGTTGGTTTGTTGGTTTGTTAGCTTGTTGGTTTGTTAGTTTGTTGGATTTTTGGTTACTTGGTTTGTTGGTTTCTTGGTTTGTTGGCTTGTTGGTTTGTTGGCTTGTTGGTTCGTTGGTTTGTTGGTTTGTTGGCTTGTTGGTTTTTTGGTTTGTTGGTTTGTTGGCTTGTTGGCTTGTTGGTTTGTTGGTTTGTTGGTTTGTTGGCTTGTTGGTGTTGTTGGTTTGTTGGCTTGTTGGTTTGTTGGTTTGTTGGCTTGTTGGCTTGTTTGTTTGTTGGTTTATTGGCTTGTTGGTTACTTGGTTTGTTGGTTTGTTGGTTTGTTGGTTTGTAGGCTTGTTGGTTTGTTGGTTTGTTGGTTTTTTTGTTTGTTGGCTTATTTATTTGTTGGTTTGTTGGTTTGTTGGTTTGTTGGTTTGTTGGTTTGTTAGTTTGTTGGTTTGGTGGTTTGTTGGCTTGTTGGTTTGTTGGTTTGTTGGCTTGTTGGCTTGTTGGTTTGTTGGTTTGTTGGTTTGTTGGTTTGTTAGTTTGTTGTTTGTTGGTTTGTTGGCTTACTGGTTTGTAAGTTTGTTGGCTTTTTGGTTACTTGGTTTGTCAATTTGTTGGTTTGTTGGCTTGTTGCTTTGTTGGTTTGTTGGCTTGTTGGTTTGTTGGTTTGTTGGCTTGTTGGCTTGTTGGTTTGTTGGTTTGTTGGCTTGTTAGTTACTTGTTTTGTTGGTTTGTTGGTGTGTTTGTTTGTGGGCTTGTTGGTTTGTTGGTTTGTTGGTTTTTTGGTTTGTTGGTTTATTTGTTTGTTGGTTTGTTGGCTTGTTGGTTTGTTGGTTTGTTGGTTTGTTGGTTTGTTAGCTTGTTGGTTTGTTAGTTTGTTGGATTTTTGGTTACTTGGTTTGTTGGTTTCTTGGTTTGTTGGCTTGTTGGTTTGTTGGCTTGTTGGTTTGTTGGTTTGTTGGTTTGTTGGCTTGTTGGTTTTTTGGTTTGTTGGTTTGTTGGTTTGTTGGCTTGTTGGCTTGTTGGTTTGTTGGTTTGTTGGTTTGTTGGCTTGTTGGTGTTGTTGGTTTGTTGGCTTGTTGGTTTGTTGGTTTGTTGGCTTGTTGGCTTGTTTGTTTGTTGGTTTATTGGCTTGTTGGTTACTTGGTTTGTTGGTTTGTTGGTTTGTTGGTTTGTTGGCTTGTTGGTTTGTTGGTTTGTTGGTTTTTTTGTTTGTTGGTTTATTTATTTGTTGGTTTGTTGGCTTGTTGGTTTGTTGGTTTGTTGGTTTGTTGGTTTGTTGGTTTGTTAGTTTGTTGGTTTGTTGGTTTGTTGGCTTGTTGGTTTGTTGGTTTGTTGGCTTGTTGGTTTGTTGGTTTGTTGGTTTGTTGGCTTGTTGGTTTGTTGGTTTGTTGGTTTGTTGGCTTGTTGGCTTGTTGGTTTGTTGGTTTGTTGGCTTGTTGGTTTGTTGGTTTGTTGGCATGTTGGTTTGTTGGTTTGTTGGTTTGTTGGCTTATTGGTTACTTAGTTTGTTGGTTTCTTGGCATGTTGGTTTGTTGGTTTGTTGGTTTGTTGGTTTGTTGGCTTGTTGGTTTGTTGGCTTGTTGGTTTGTTGCTTTGTTCGTTTGATGGTTTGTTGGTTTGTTGGTTACTTGGTTTGTTGGTTTGTTGGTTTGTTGGCTTGTTGGTTGGTTGGCTTGTTGGTTTGTTGGTTTGTTGGTTTGTTGGCTTGTTGGCTTGTTGGTTTGTTGGTTTGTTGGTTTGTTGGCTTGTTGGTTTGTTAGTTTGTTGGCTTTTTGGTTACTTGGTTTGTTGGTTTGTTGGTTTGTTAGCTTGTTGGTTTTTTGGTTTGTTGGTTTGTTGGCTTGTTGGTTTGTTGGCTTGTTGGTTTGTTGGTTTGTTGGTTTGTTGCCTTGTTGGCTTGTTGGTTTGTTGGTTTGTTGGTTTGTTGGTTTGTTTGTTTGTTGGCTTGTTGGCTTGTTGGTTTGTTGGCTTGTTGATTTGTTAGTTTGTTGGCTTTTTGGTTACTTGGTTTGTTGGTTTGTTGGCTTGTTGGTTTGTTGGTTTGTTGGTTTGTTGGTTTGTTGGCTTGTTGGTTTGTTGGCTTGTTGGTTACTTGGTTTGTTGGCTTGTTGGTTTGTTGGTTTGTTGGCTTGTTGGTTTGTTGGTTTGTTGGCTTGTTGGCTTGTTGGTTTGTTGGTTTGTTGGCTTGTTGGTTACTTGGTTTGTTGGTTTGTTGGTTTATTGGTTTGTGGGCTTGTTGGTTTGTTGGTTTGTTGGCTTGTTGGTTTGTTAGTTTGTTGGCTTTTTGGTTACTTGGTTTGTTGGTTTCTTGGTTTGGTGGCTTGTTGGTTTGTTGGCTTGTTGGTTTGTTGGTTTGTTGGTTTGTTGGCTTGTTGGTTTTTTGGTTTGTTGGTTTGTTGGCTTGTTGGCTTGTTGGTTTTTTGGTTTGTTGGTTTATTGGCTTGTTGGTTTGTTAGTTTGTTGGTTTGGTGGTTTGTTGGCTTGTTGGTTTGTTGGTTTGTTGGTTTGTTGGCTTATTGGTTTGTTGGTTTGTTGGCTTGTTGGCTTGTTGGTTTGTTGGCTTGTTGATTTGTTAGTTTGTTGACTTTTTGGTTACTTGGTTTGTTGGTTTGTTGGTTTATTGGCTTGTTGGTTTGTTGGTTTGTTGGTTTCTTGGTTTGTTGGCTTGTTGGTTTGTTGGTTTGTTGGCTTGTTGGTTTGTTGGTTTGTTGGTTTGTTGGTTTGTTGGCTTGTTGGTTTGTTGGTTTGTTGCTTTGTTGGTTTGTTGGTTTGTTGGCTTGTTGGTTTGTTGGTTTGTTGGTTTGTTGGCTTGTTGGCTTGTTGGTTTGTTGGTTTGTTGGTTTGTTGGCTTGTTGGTTTGTTGGTTTGTTGGTTTGTTGGCTTGTTGGTTATTTAGTTTGTTGGTTTGTTGGCTTGTTGGTTTGTTGGTTTGTTGGCTTGTTGGTTATTTAGTTTGTTGGTTTGTTGGTTTGTTGGTTTGTTGGTTTGTTGGCTTGTTGGCTTGTTGGTTTGTTGGTTAGTTCGTTTGTTGGTTTGTTAGTTTGTTGGTTTGTTGGTTTGTTGGTTTGTTGGTTTATTTGTTTGTTGGTTTGTTGGCTTGGTGGTTTGTTAGTTTGTTGGCTTGTTGGTTTGTTGGTTTGTTGGCTTGTTGGCTTGTTGCCTTGTTGGCTTGTTGGTTTGTTAGTTTGATGGCTTTTTGATTACTTGTTTTGTTGGTTTGTTGGCTTGTTGGTTTGTTGGTTTGTTGGTTTGTTGGTTTGTTGGTTTGTTGGTTCCTTGGCTTGTTGGTTTTTTGGTTTGTTGGCTTGTTGGTTTGTTGGTTTGTTGGCTTGTTGGCTTGTTGGTTTGTTGGTTTGTTGGCTTGTTGGTTACTTGGTTTGTTGGTTTGTTGGTTTGTTGGTTTGTTGGCTTGTTCGTTTGTTGGTTTGTTGGTTTATTTGTTTGTTGGTTTGTTTCCTTATTGGTTTGTTGGTTTGTTGGTTTGTTGGTTTGTTAGTTTGTTGGTTTGTTGGTTTGTTGGCTTGTTGGTTTGTTGGTTTGTTGGCTTGTTGGCTTGTTGATTTGTTGGTTTGTTGGCTTGTTGGTTACTTAGTTTGTTGGTTTGTTGGTTTGTTGGTTTGTTGGTTTGTTGGTTTATTGGTTTGTTAGCTTGTTGGCTTGTTGGTTTGTTGGTTAGTTCGTTTGTTGGTTTGTTAGTTTGTTGGTTTGTTGGTTTGTTGGTTTGTTGGCTTGTTGGTTTGTTGGTTTTTTGGTTTGTTGGTTTTTTGGTTTGTTGGTTTGTTGGTTTGTTGGTTTGTTGGTTTGTTAGTTTGTTGGTTTATTTGTTTGTTGGTTTGTTGGCTTGCTGGTTTGTTGGTTTGTTGGTTTGTTGACTTGTTGGCTTGTCGGTTTGTTAGCTTGTTGTCTTTTTGGTTACTTGGTTTGTTGGTTTGTTGGTTTGTTGGTTTGTTGGTTTGTTGGTTTGTTGGTTTGTTGGCTTGTTGGCTTGTTGGTTTGTTGGTTTGTTGGCTTGTTGGTTTGTTGGTTTGTTGGCTTGTTGGCTTGTTGCTTTGTTGGTTTGTTGGTTTGTTGGCTTGTTGGCTTATTGGTTTGTTGGTTTGTTGGCTTGTTGGTTTGTTGGTTTGTTGGCTTGTTGGCTTGTTGCTTTGTTGGTTTGTTGGTTTGTTGGCTTGTTGGTTTGTTGGCTTGTTAGCTTGTTGGTTTGTTAGTTTGTTAGCTTTTTGGTTGCTTGGTTTGTTGGTTTGTTGGTTTGTTGGTTTGTTGACTTGTTAGTTTGTTGGTTTGTTGGTTTGTTGGTTTCTTGGTTTGTTGGTTTCTTGGTTTTTTGGTTTGTTGGTTTGTTGGTTTGTTGCCTTGTTGGTTTGTTGGTTTGTTGGCTTGTTGGTTTGTTGGTTTGTTGGCTTGTTGGGTTGTTGGTTTGTTGGTTTGTTGGCTTGTTGGTTACTTTGTTTGTTGGTTTGTTGGTTTGTTGGTTTGTTGGTTTGTTGGCTTGTTGGCTTGTTGGCTTGTTGGTTTGTTGGTTAGTTCGTTTGTAGGTTTGTTAGTTTGTTCGTTTGTTGGCTTGTTGGCTTGTTGGTTTGTTGGTTTGTTGGTTTGTTACTTTATTGGTTTGTTGGTTTGTTTGCTTGTTGGCTTGTTGGCTTGTTGGTTTGTTAGTTTGTTGGCTTTTTAGTTACTTGGTTTGTTGGTTTGTTGTTTTGTTGGTTTGTTGGTTTGTTGGTTTGTTGGCTTGTTGGTTTGTTGGTTTGTTGGCTTGTTGGCTTGTTGGTTTGTTGGTTTGTTGGTTTGTTGGTTAGTTCGTTTGTTGGTTTGTTAGTTTGTTGGTTTGTTGGCTTGTTGGCTTGTTGGTTTGTTGGTTTTTTGGTTTGTTGGTTTCTTGGTTTGTTGGTTTGTTGGTTTGTTGGTTTATTTGTTTGTTGGTTTGTTGGCTTGTTGGTTTGTTGGTTTGTTGGTTTGTTAGCTTGTTGGCTTGTTGGTTTGTTAGTTTGTTGGCTTTTTGGTTACTTGGTTTGTTGGTTTGTTGGTTTGTTGGCTTGTTGGCTTGTTGGTTTGTTGGTTTGTTGGCTTGTTGGTTTGTTGATTTGTTGGCTTGTTGGCTTGTTGCTTTGTTGGTTTGTTGGTTTGTTGGCTTGTTGGTTTGTTGGCTTGTTGGCTTATTGGTTTGTTAGTTTGTTGGCTTTTTGGTTACTTGGTTTGTTGGTTTGTTGGTTTGTTGGTGTGTTGGCTTGTTGGCTTGTTGGTTACTTGGTTTGTTGGTTTGTTGTTCTGTTGGTTTGTTGGCTTGTTGGCTTGTTGGTTTGTTGGTTAGTTCGTTTGTTGGTTTGTTAGTTTGTTGGCTTGTTGGTTTGTTGGTTTGTTGGTTTGTTGGTTTTTTGGTTTGTTGCTTTGTTGGTTTGTTGGTTTGTTGGCTTGTTGGCTTGCTGGTTTGTTGGGTTGTTGGTTTGTTAGTTTGTTGGCTTTTTGGTTTTTTGGTTTGTTGGTTTGTTGGTTTGTTGGCTTGTTGGTTTGTTTGTTTGTTGGCTTGTTGGCTTGTTGGTTTGTTGGTTTGTTGGTTTGTTGGCTTGTTGGCTTGTTGGTTTGTTAGTTTGTTGGCTTTTTGGTTACTTGGTTTGTTGGTTTGTTGGCTTGTTGGCTTGTTGGTTTGTTGGTTTGTTGGCTTGTTGGTTTGTTGGTTTGTTGGCTTGTGGGCTTGTTGCTTTGTTGGTTTGTTGGTTTGTTGGCTTGTTGGTTTGTTGGCTTGTTGGCTTGTTGGTTTGTTAGTTTGTTGGCTTTTTGGTTGCTTGGTTTGTTGGTTTGTTGGTTTGTTGGTTTGTTGACTTGTTGGTTTGTTGGTTTGTTGGTTTGTTGGTTTGTTGGTTTTTTGGTTTGTTGGTTTGTTGGTTTGTTGCCTTGTTGGTTTGTTGGTTTGTTGGCTTGTTGGTTTGTTGGTTTGTTGGCTTGTTGGCTTGTTGGTTTGTTGGTTTGTTGGCTTGTTGGTTACTTGGTTTGTTGCTTTGTTGGTTTGTTGGTTTGTTGGTTTTGTTGGCTTGTTGGCTTGTTGGTTTGTTGGTTAGTTCGTTTCTAGGTTTGTTAGTTTGTTTGTTTGTTGGCTTGTGGCTTGTTGGCTTGTTGGTTTGTTGGTTTGTTGGTTTGTTACTTTGTTGGTTTGTTGATTTGTTGGTTTGTTGGTTTGTTGGCTTGTTGGCTTGTTGGCTTGTTGGTTTGTTGGTTAGTTCGTTTGTAGGTTTGTTAGTTTGTTGGTTTGTTGGCTTGTTGGCTTGTTGGTTTGTTGGCTTGTTGGCTTGTTGGTTTGTTGGTTAGTTCGTTTGTAGGTTTGTTAGTTTGTTGGTTTGTTGGCTTGTTGGCTTGTTGGTTTGTTGGTTTGTTGGTTTGTTACTTTATTGGTTTGTTGGTTTGTTTGCTTGTTGGCTTGTTGGCTTGTTGGTTTGTTAGTTTGTTGGCTTTTTAGTTACTTGGTTTGTTGGTTTGTTGTTTTGTTGGTTTGTTGGTTTGTTGGCTTGTTGGCTTGTTGGCTTGTTGGTTTGTTGGTTTTTTGGTTTGTTACTTTATTGGTTTGTTGGTTTGTTTGCTTGTTGGCTTGTTGGCTTGTTGGTTTGTTAGTTTGTTGGCTTTTTAGTTACTTGGTTTGTTGGTTTGTTGTTTTGTTGGTTTGTTGGTTTGTTGGTTTGTTGGCTTGTTGGTTTGTTGGTTTGTTGGTTTGTTGGCTTGTTGGCTTGTTGGCTTGTTGGTTTGTTGGTTAGTTCGTTTGTAGGTTTGTTAGTTTGTTGGTTTGTTGGCTTGTTGGCTTGTTGGTTTGTTGGTTTGTTGGTTTGTTACTTTATTGGTTTGTTGGTTTGTTTGCTTGTTGGCTTGTTGGCTTGTTGGTTTGTTAGTTTGTTGGCTTTTTAGTTACTTGGTTTGTTGGTTTGTTGGTTTGGTGGTTTGTTGGCTTGTTGGTTTGTTGGTTTGTTGGCTTGTTGGCTTGTTGGTTTGTTGGTTTGTTGGTTTGTTGGTTAGTTCGTTTGTTGGTTTGTTAGTTTGTTGGTTTGTTGGCTTGTTGGCTTGTTGGTTTGTTGGTTTTTTGGTTTGTTGGTTTCTTGGTTTGTTGGTTTGTTGGTTTGTTGGTTTATTTGTTTGTTGGTTTGTTGGCTTGTTGGTTTGTTGGTTTGTTGGTTTGTTAGCTTGTTGGCTTGTTGGTTTGTTAGTTTGTTGGCTTTTTGGTTACTTGGTTTGTTGGTTTGTTGGTTTGTTGGCTTGTTGGCTTGTTGGTTTGTTGTTTTGTTGGCTTGTTGGTTTGTTGATTTGTTGGCTTGTTGGTTTGTTGGCTTGTTGGTTTGTTGGTTTGTTGGCTTGTTGGCTTGTTGGTTTGTTGGTTTGTTGGTTTGTTGGCTTGTTGGCTTGTTGGTTTGTTAGTTTGTTGGCTTTTTGGTTACTTGGTTTGTTGGTTTGTTGGCTTGTTGGCTTGTTGGTTTGTTGGTTTGTTGGCTTGTTGGTTTGTTGGTTTGTTGGCTTGTGGGCTTGTTGCTTTGTTGGTTTGTTGGTTTGTTGGCTTGTTGGTTTGTTGGCTTGTTGGCTTGTTGGTTTGTTAGTTTGTTGGCTTTTTGGTTGCTTGGTTTGTTGGTTTGTTGGTTTGTTGGTTTGTTGACTTGTTGGTTTGTTGGTTTGTTGGTTTGTTGGTTTGTTGGTTTTTTGGTTTGTTGGTTTGTTGGTTTGTTGCCTTGTTGGTTTGTTGGTTTGTTGGCTTGTTGGTTTGTTGGTTTGTTGGCTTGTTGGCTTGTTGGTTTGTTGGTTTGTTGGCTTGTTGGTTACTTGGTTTGTTGCTTTGTTGGTTTGTTGGTTTGTTGGTTTTGTTGGCTTGTTGGCTTGTTGGTTTGTTGGTTAGTTCGTTTCTAGGTTTGTTAGTTTGTTTGTTTGTTGGCTTGTGGCTTGTTGGCTTGTTGGTTTGTTGGTTTGTTGGTTTGTTACTTTGTTGGTTTGTTGATTTGTTGGTTTGTTGGTTTGTTGGCTTGTTGGCTTGTTGGCTTGTTGGTTTGTTGGTTAGTTCGTTTGTAGGTTTGTTAGTTTGTTGGTTTGTTGGCTTGTTGGCTTGTTGGTTTGTTGGCTTGTTGGCTTGTTGGTTTGTTGGTTAGTTCGTTTGTAGGTTTGTTAGTTTGTTGGTTTGTTGGCTTGTTGGCTTGTTGGTTTGTTGGTTTGTTGGTTTGTTACTTTATTGGTTTGTTGGTTTGTTTGCTTGTTGGCTTGTTGGCTTGTTGGTTTGTTAGTTTGTTGGCTTTTTAGTTACTTGGTTTGTTGGTTTGTTGTTTTGTTGGTTTGTTGGTTTGTTGGCTTGTTGGCTTGTTGGCTTGTTGGTTTGTTGGTTTGTTGGTTTGTTACTTTATTGGTTTGTTGGTTTGTTTGCTTGTTGGCTTGTTGGCTTGTTGGTTTGTTAGTTTGTTGGCTTTTTAGTTACTTGGTTTGTTGGTTTGTTGTTTTGTTGGTTTGTTGGTTTGTTGGTTTGTTGGCTTGTTGGTTTGTTGGTTTGTTGGTTTGTTGGCTTGTTGGCTTGTTGGCTTGTTGGTTTGTTGGTTAGTTCGTTTGTAGGTTTGTTAGTTTGTTGGTTTGTTGGCTTGTTGGCTTGTTGGTTTGTTGGTTTGTTGGTTTGTTACTTTATTGGTTTGTTGGTTTGTTTGCTTGTTGGCTTGTTGGCTTGTTGGTTTGTTAGTTTGTTGGCTTTTTAGTTACTTGGTTTGTTGGTTTGTTGGTTTGGTGGTTTGTTGGCTTGTTGGTTTGTTGGTTTGTTGGCTTGTTGGCTTGTTGGTTTGTTGGTTTGTTGGTTTGTTGGTTAGTTCGTTTGTTGGTTTGTTAGTTTGTTGGTTTGTTGGCTTGTTGGCTTGTTGGTTTGTTGGTTTTTTGGTTTGTTGGTTTCTTGGTTTGTTGGTTTGTTGGTTTGTTGGTTTATTTGTTTGTTGGTTTGTTGGCTTGTTGGTTTGTTGGTTTGTTGGTTTGTTAGCTTGTTGGCTTGTTGGTTTGTTAGTTTGTTGGCTTTTTGGTTACTTGGTTTGTTGGTTTGTTGGTTTGTTGGCTTGTTGGCTTGTTGGTTTGTTGTTTTGTTGGCTTGTTGGTTTGTTGATTTGTTGGCTTGTTGGCTTGTTGCTTTGTTGGTTTGTTGGTTTGTTGGCTTGTTGGTTTGTTGGCTTGTTGGCTTATTGGTTTGTTAGTTTGTTGGCTTTTTGGTTACTTGGTTTGTTGGTTTGTTGGTTTGTTGGTGTGTTGGCTTGTTGGCTTGTTGGTTACTTGGTTTGTTGGTTTGTTGTTCTGTTGGTTTGTTGGCTTGTTGGCTTGTTGGTTTGTTGGTTAGTTCGTTTGTTGGTTTGTTAGTTTGTTGGCTTGTTGGTTTGTTGGTTTGTTGGTTTGTTGGTTTTTTGGTTTGTTGCTTTGTTGGTTTGTTGGTTTGTTGGCTTGTTGGCTTGCTGGTTTGTTGGGTTGTTGGTTTGTTAGTTTGTTGGCTTTTTGGTTTTTTGGTTTGTTGGTTTGTTGGTTTGTTGGCTTGTTGGTTTGTTGGTTTGTTGGCTTGTTGGCTTGTTGGTTTGTTGGTTTGTTGGTTTGTTGGCTTGTTGGCTTGTTGGTTTGTTAGTTTGTTGGCTTTTTGGTTACTTGGTTTGTTGGTTTGTTGGCTTGTTGGCTTGTTGGTTTGTTGGTTTGTTGGCTTGTTGGTTTGTTGGTTTGTTGGCTTGTGGGCTTGTTGCTTTGTTGGTTTGTTGGTTTGTTGGCTTGTTGGTTTGTTGGCTTGTTGGCTTGTTGGTTTGTTAGTTTGTTGGCTTTTTGGTTGCTTGGTTTGTTGGTTTGTTGGTTTGTTGGTTTGTTGACTTGTTGGTTTGTTGGTTTGTTGGTTTGTTGGTTTGTTGGTTTTTTGGTTTGTTGGTTTGTTGGTTTGTTGCCTTGTTGGTTTGTTGGTTTGTTGGCTTGTTGGTTTGTTGGTTTGTTGGCTTGTTGGCTTGTTGGTTTGTTGGTTTGTTGGCTTGTTGGTTACTTGGTTTGTTGCTTTGTTGGTTTGTTGGTTTGTTGGTTTTGTTGGCTTGTTGGCTTGTTGGTTTGTTGGTTAGTTCGTTTGTAGGTTTGTTAGTTTGTTGGTTTGTTGGCTTGTGGCTTGTTGGCTTGTTGGTTTGTTGGTTTGTTGGTTTGTTACTTTGTTGGTTTGTTGATTTGTTGGTTTGTTGGTTTGTTGCCTTGTTGGCTTGTTGGTTTGTTAGTTTGATGGCTTTTTGGTTACTTGTTTTGTTGGTTTGTTGGCTTGTTGGTTTGTTAGTTTGTTGGTTTGTTGGTTTGTTGGTTTGTTGGTTTTTTGGTTTGTTGGTTTGTTGGTTTGTTGGCTTGTTGGTTTGTTGGTTTGTTGGCTTGTTGGTTTGTTGGTTTGTTGGCTTGTTGGCTTGTTGGTTTGTTGGTTTGTTGGCTTGTTGGTTACTTAGTTTGTTGGTTTGTTGGTTTGTTGGTTTGTTGGCTTGTTGGTTTGTTGGTTTGTTGGCTTGTTGGCTTGTTGGTTTGTTGGTTTGTTGGTTTGTTGGTTAGTTCGTTTGTTGGTTTGTTAGTTTGTTGGTTTGTTGGCTTGTTGGCTTGTTGGTTTATTGGTTTGTTGGTTTGTTGGCTTGTTGGTTTGTTGGTTTGTTGGCTTGTTGGCTTGTTGATTTGTTGGTTTGTTGGCTTGTTGGTTACTTAGTTTGTTGGTTTGTTGGTTTGTTGGTTTGTTGGTTTGTTGGTTTGTTGGCTTGTTGGCTTGTTGGTTTGTTGGTTAGTTCGTTTGTTGGTTTGTTAGTTTGTTGGTTTGTTGCTTTGTTGGCTTGTTGGTTTGTTGGTTTTTTGGTTTTTTGGTTTTTTGGTTTGTTGGTTTGTTGGTTTGTTGGTTTGTTGGTTTGTTGGTTTATTTGTTTGTTGGTTTGTTGGCTTGCTGGTTTGTTGGTTTGTTGGTTTGTTGGCTTGTTGGTTTGTTGGTTTGTTAGTTTGTTGGCTTTTTGGTTACTTGGTTTGTTGGTTTGTTGGTTTGTTGGTTTGTTGGCTTGTTGGCATGTTGGTTTGTTGGTTAGTTCGTTTGTTGGTTTGTTAATTTGTTGGTTTGTTGGCTTGTTGGTTTGTTGGTTTGTTGGTTTGTTGGTTTGTTGGTTTGTTGGTTTGTTGCTTTGTTGGTATGTTGGTTTGTTGGCTTTTTGGCTTGTTGGTTTGTTGGCTTGTTGGTTTGTTAGTTTGTTGGCTTTTTCGTTGTTTGTTTTGTTGGTTTGTTGGTTTGTGGTTTGTTGGCTTGTTGGTTTGTTGGTTTGTTGGTTTGTTGGTTTGTTGGTTTGTTGGTTACTTGGTTTGTTGGTTTGTTGGTTTGTTGGTTTGTTGGCTTGTTGGTTTGTTGGTTTGTTGGTTTTTTTGTTTGTTGGTTTATTTATTTGTTGGTTTGTTGGCTTGTTGGTTTGTTGGTTTGTTGGTTTGTTGGTTTGTTGGTTTGTTAGTTTGTTGGTTTGGTGGTTTGTTGGCTTGTTGGTTTGTTGGTTTGTTGGCTTGTTGGCTTGTTGGTTTGTTGGTTTGTTGGCTTGTTGGTTTGTTAGTTTGTTGTTTGTTGGTTTGTTGGCTTATTGGTTTGTAAGTTTGTTGGCTTTTTGGTTACTTGGTTTGTCAATTTGTTGGTTTGTTGGTTTGTTGGCTTGTTGGTGTTGTTGGTTTGTTGGCTTGTTGGTTTGTTGGTTTGTTGGCTTGTTGGCTTGTTTGTTTGTTGGTTTATTGGCTTGTTGGTTACTTGGTTTGTTGGTTTGTTGGTTTGTTGGTTTGTTGGTTTGTTGGCTTGTTGGTTTGTTGGTTTGTTGGTTTTTTTGTTTGTTGGTTTATTTATTTGTTGGTTTGTTGGCTTGTTGGTTTGTTGGTTTGTTGGTTTGTTGGTTTGTTGGTTTGTTAGTTTGTTGATTTGTTGGTTTGTTGGCTTGTTGGTTTGTTGGTTTGTTGGCCTGTTGGTTTGTTGGTTTGTTGGTTTGTTGGCTTGTTGGTTTGTTGGTTTGTTGGTTTGTTGGCTTGTTGGCTTGTTGGTTTGTTGGTTTGTTGGCTTGTTGGTTTGTTGGTTTGTTGGCATGTTGGTTTGTTGGTTTGTTGGTTTGTTGGCTTATTGGTTACTTAGTTTGCTGGTTTCTTGGCATGTTGGTTTGTTGGTTTGTTGGTTTGTTGGTTTGTTGGCTTGTTGGTTTGTTGGCTTGTTGGTTTGTTGCTTTGTTCGTTTGATGGTTTGTTGGTTTGTTGGTTACTTGGTTTGTTGGTTTGTTGGTTTGTTGGCTTGTTGGTTGGTTGGCTTGTTGGTTTGTTGGTTTGTTGGTTTGTTGGCTTGTTGGCTTGTTGGTTTGTTGGTTTGTTGGTTTGTTGGCTTGTTGGTTTGTTAGTTTGTTGGCTTTTTGGTTACTTGGTTTGTTGGTTTGTTGGTTTGTTAGCTTGTTGGTTTGTTGGTTTGTTGGTTTGTTGGCTTGTTGGTTTGTTGGTTTGTTGGTTTGTTGCCTTGTTGGCTTGTTGGTTTGTTGGTTTGTTGGTTTGTTGGTTTGTTGGTTTGTTGCTTTGTTGGTTTGTTTGTTTGTTGGCTTGTTGGCTTGTTGGTTTGTTGGCTTGTTGATTTGTTAGTTTGTTGGCTTTTTGGTTACTTGGTTTGTTGGTTTGTTGGCTTGTTGGTTTGTTGGTTTGTTGGTTTGTTGGTTTGTTGGCTTGTTGGTTTGTTGGCTTGTTGGTTACTTGGTTTGTTGGCTTGTTGGTTTGTTGGTTTGTTGGCTTGTTGGTTTGTTGGTTTGTTGGCTTGTTGGCTTGTTGGTTTGTTGGTTTGTTGGCTTGTTGGTTACTTGGTTTGTTGGATTGTTGGTTTATTGGTTTGTGAGCTTGTTGGTTTGTTGGTTTGTTGGCTTTTTGGTTACTTGGTTTGTTGGTTTCTTGGTTTGGTGGCTTGTTGGTTTGTTGGCTTGTTGGTTTGTTGGTTTGTTGGTTTGTTGGCTTGTTGGTTTTTTGGTTTGTTGGTTTGTTGGCTTGTTGGCTTGTTGGTTTTTTGGTTTGTTGGTTTATTGGCTTGTTGGTTTGTTAGTTTGTTGGTTTGGTGGTTTGTTGGCTTGTTGGTTTGTTGGTTTGTTGGTTTGTTGGCTTGTTGGTTTGTTGGTTTGTTGGCTTGTTGGCTTGTTGGTTTGTTGGCTTGTTGATTTGTTAGTTTGTTGGCTTTTTGGTTACTTGGTTTGTTGGTTTGTTGGTTTATTGGCTTGTTGGTTTGTTGGTTTGTTGGTTTCTTGGTTTGTTGGCTTGTTGGTTTGTTGGTTTGTTGGCTTGTTGGTTTGTTGGTTTGTTGGTTTGTTGGTTTGTTGGCTTGTTGGTTTGTTGGTTTGTTGATTTGTTGGTTTGTTGGTTTGTTGGCTTGTTGGTTTGTTGGTTTGTTGGTTTGTTGGCTTGTTGGCTTGTTGGTTTGTTGGTTTGTTGGTTTGTTGGCTTGTTGGCTTGTTGGTTTGTTGGTTTGTTGGCTTGTTGGTTATTTAGTTTGTTGGTTTGTTGGCTTGTTGGTTTGTTGGTTTGTTGGCTTGTTGGTTATTTAGTTTGTTGGTTTGTTGGTTTGTTGGTTTGTTGGTTTGTTGGCTTGTTGGCTTGTTGGTTTGTTGGTTAGTTCGTTTGTTGGTTTGTTAGTTTGTTGGTTTGTTGGTTTGTTGGTTTGTTGGTTCATTTGTTTGTTGGTTTGTTGGCTTGTTGGTTTGTTAGTTTGTTGGCTTGTTGGTTTGTTGGTTTCTTGGCTTGTTGGCTTGTTGCCTTGTTGGCTTGTTGGTTTGTTAGTTTGATGGCTTTTTGGTTACTTGTTTTGTTGGTTTGTTGGCTTGTTTGTTTGTTGGTTTGTTGGTTTGTTGGTTTGTTGGTTTGTTGGTTCCTTGGCTTGTTGGTTTTTTGGTTTGTTGGCTTGTTGGTTTGTTGGTTTGTTGGCTTGTTGGCTTGTTGGTTTGTTGGTTTGTTGGCTTGTTGGTTACTTGGTTTGTTGGTTTGTTGGTTTGTTGGTTTGTTGGCTTGTTCGTTTGTTGGTTTGTTGGTTTATTTGTTTGTTGGTTTGTTTCCTTGTTGGTTTGTTGGTTTGTTGGTTTGTTGGTTTGTTAGTTTGTTGGTTTGTTGGTTTGTTGGCTTGTTGGTTTGTTGGTTTGTTGGCTTGTTGGCTTGTTGATTTGTTGGTTTGTTGGCTTGTTGGTTACTTAGTTTGTTGGTTTGTTGGTTTGTTGGTTTGTTGGTTTGTTGGTTTGTTGGTTTGTTGGTTTGTTGGTTTGTTAGCTTGTTGGCTTGTTGGTTTGTTGGTTAGTTCGTTTGTTGGTTTGTTAGTTTGTTGGTTTGTTGGTTTGTTGGCTTGTTGGTTTGTTGGTTTTTTGGTTTGTTGGTTTTTTGGTTTGTTGGTTTGTTGGTTTGTTGGTTTGTTAGTTTGTTGGTTTATTTGTTTGTTGGTTTGTTGGCTTGCTGGTTTGTTGGTTTGTTGGTTTGTTGACTTGTTGGCTTGTCGGTTTGTTAGCTTGTTGTCTTTTTGGTTACTTGGTTTGTTGGTTTGTTGGTTTGTTGGTTTGTTGGCTTGTTGGCTTGTTGGTTTGTTGGTTTGTTGGCTTGTTGGCTTGTTGCTTTGTTGGTTTGTTGGTTTGTTGGCTTGTTGGTTTGTTGGCTTGTTAGCTTGTTGGTTTGTTAGTTTGTTAGCTTTTTGGTTGCTTGGTTTGTTGGTTTGTTGGTTTGTTGGTTTGTTGACTTGTTGGTTTGTTGGTTTGTGGGTTTGTTGGTTTCTTGGTTTGTTGGTTTCTTGGTTTTTTGGTTTGTTGTTTTGTTGCCTTGTTGGTTTGTTGGTTTGTTGGCTTGTTGGTTTGTTGGTTTGTTGGCTTGTTGGGTTGTTGGTTTGTTGGTTTGTTGGCTTGTTGGTTACTTTGTTTGTTGGTTTGTTGGTTTGTTGGTTTGTTGGTTTGTTGGCTTGTTGGCTTGTTGGCTTGTTGGTTTGTTGGTTAGTTCGTTTGTAGGTTTGTTAGTTTGTTGGTTTGTTGGCTTGTTGGCTTGTTGGTTTGTTGGTTTGTTGGTTTGTTACTTTATTGGTTTGTTGGTTTGTTTGCTTGTTGGCTTGTTGGCTTGTTGGTTTGTTAGTTTGTTGGCTTTTTAGTTACTTGGTTTGTTGGTTTGTTGTTTTGTTGGTTTGTTGGTTTGTTGGTTTGTTGGCTTGTTGGTTTGTTGGTTTGTTGGCTTGTTGGCTTGTTGGTTTGTTGGTTTGTTGGTTTGTTGGTTAGTTCGTTTGTTGGTTTGTTAGTTTGTTGGTTTGTTGGTTTGTTGGCTTGTTGGTTTGTTGGTTTTTTGGTTTGTTGGTTTCTTGGTTTGTTGGTTTGTTGGTTTGTTGGTTTATTTGTTTGTTGGTTTGTTGGCTTGTTGGTTTGTTGGTTTGTTGGTTTGCTAGCTTGTTGGCTTGTTGGTTTGTTAGTTTGTTGGCTTTTTGGTTACTTGGTTTGTTGGTTTGTTGGTTTGTTGGCTTGTTGGCTTGTTGGTTTGTTGGTTTGTCGGCTTGTTGGTTTGTTGATTTGTTGGCTTGTTGGCTTGTTGCTTTGTTGGTTTGTTGGTTTGTTGGCTTGTTGGTTTGTTGGCTTGTTGGCTTGTTGGTTTGTTAGTTTGTTGGCTTTTTGGTTACTTGGTTTGTTGGTTTGTTGGTTTGTTGGTGTGTTGGCTTGTTGGCTTGTTGGTTACTTGGTTTGTTGGTTTGTTGTTCTGTTGGTTTGTTGGCTTGTTGGCTTGTTGGTTTGTTGGTTAGTTCGTTTGTTGGTTTGTTAGTTTGTTGGCTTGTTGGTTTGTTGGTTTGTTGGTTTGTTGGTTTTTTGGTTTGTTGCTTTGTTGGTTTGTTGGTTTGTTGGCTTGTTGGCTTGCTGGTTTGTTGGCTTGTTGGTTTGTTAGTTTGTTGGCTTTTTGGTTTTTTGGTTTGTTGGTTTGTTGGTTTGTTGGCTTGTTGGTTTGTTGGTTTGTTGGCTTGTTGGCTTGTTGGTTTGTTGGTTTGTTGGTTTGTTGGCTTGTTGGCTTGTTGGCTTGTTAGTTTGTTGGCTTTTTGGTTACTTGGTTTGTTGGTTTGTTGGCTTGTTGGCTTGTTGGTTTGTTGGTTTGTTGGCTTGTTGGTTTGTTGGTTTGTTGGCTTGTGGGCTTGTTGCTTTGTTGGTTTGTTGGTTTGTTGGCTTGTTGGTTTGTTGGCTTGTTGGCTTGTTGGTTTGTTAGTTTGTTGGCTTTTTGGTTGCTTGGTTTGTTGGTTTGTTGGTTTGTTGGTTTGTTGACTTGTTGGTTTGTTGGTTTGTTGGTTTGTTGGTTTGTTGGTTTTTTGGTTTGTTGGTTTGTTGGTTTGTTGCCTTGTTGGTTTGTTGGTTTGTTGGCTTGTTGGTTTGTTGGTTTGTTGGCTTGTTGGCTTGTTGGTTTGTTGGTTTGTTGGCTTGTTGGTTACTTGGTTTGTTGCTTTGTTGGTTTGTTGGTTTGTTGGTTTTGTTGGCTTGTTGGCTTGTTGGTTTGTTGGTTAGTTCGTTTGTAGGTTTGTTAGTTTGTTGGTTTGTTGGCTTGTGGCTTGTTGGCTTGTTGGTTTGTTGGTTTGTTGGTTTGTTACTTTGTTGGTTTGTTGATTTGTTGGTTTGTTGGTTTGTTGCCTTGTTGGCTTGTTGGTTTGTTAGTTTGATGGCTTTTTGGTTACTTGTTTTGTTGGTTTATTGGCTTGTTGGTTTGTTGGTTTGTTGGTTTGTTGGTTTGTTGGTTTGTTGGTTTGTTGGTTTGTTGGTTTTTTGGTTTGTTGGTTTGTTGGTTTGTTGGCTTGTTGGTTTGTTGGTTTGTTGGCTTGTTGGTTTGTTGGTTTGTTGGCTTGTTGGCTTGTTGGTTTGTTGGTTTGTTGGCTTGTTGGTTACTTAGTTTGTTGGTTTGTTGATTTGTTGGTTTGTTGGCTTGTTGGTTTGTTGGTTTGTTGGCTTGTTGGCTTGTTGGTTTGTTGGTTTGTTGGTTTGTTGGTTAGTTCGTTTGTTGGTTTGTTAGTTTGTTGGTTTGTTGGCTTGTTGGCTTGTTGGTTTATTGGTTTGTTGGTTTGTTGGCTTGTTCGTTTGTTGGTTTGTTGGCTTGTTGGCTTGTTGATTTGTTGGTTTGTTGGCTTGTTGGTTACTTAGTTTGTTGGTTTGTTGGTTTGTTGGTTTGTTGGTTTGTTGGTTTGTTGGCTTGTTGGTTTGTTGGTTAGTTCGTTTGTTGGTTTGTTAGTTTGTTGGTTTGTTGCTTTGTTGGCTTGTTGGTTTGTTGGTTTTTTGGTTTTTTGGTTTGTTGGTTTGTTGGTTTGTTGGTTTGTTGGTTTGTTGGTTTATTTGTTTGTTGGTTTGTTGGCTTGCTGGTTTGTTGGTTTGTTGGTTTGTTGGCTTGTTGGCTTGTTGGTTTGTTAGTTTGTTGGCTTTTTGGTTACTTGGTTTGTTGGTTTGTTGGTTTGTTGGTTTGTTGGTTTGTTGGCTTGTTGGCATATTGGTTTGTTGGTTAGTTCATTTGTTGGTTTGTTAATTTGTTGGTTTGTTGGCTTGTTGGTTTGTTGGTTTGTTGGTTTGTTGGTTTGTTGGTTTGTTGGTTTGTTGCTTTGTTGGTATGTTGGTTTGTTGGCTTTTTGGCTTGTTGGTTTGTTGGCTTGTTGGGTTGTTAGTTTGTTGGCTTTTTCGTTGTTTGTTTTGTTGGTTTGTTGGTTTGTGGTTTGTTGGCTTGTTGGTTTGTTGGTTTGTTGGTTTGTTGGTTTGTTGGTTTGTTGGTTTGTTGGTTTGTTGGTTTTTTGGTTTGTTGGTTTGTTGGTTTGTTGGCTTGTTGGTATGTTGGTTTGTTGGCTTGTTGGTTTGTTGGTTTGTTGGCTTGTTGGCTTGTTGGTTTGTTGGTTTGTTGGCTTGTTGCTTACTTGGTTTGTTGGTTTGTTGGTTTGTCGGTTTGTTGGTTTGTGGTTTGTTGGCTTGTTGGTTTGTTGGTTTGTTGGTTTGTTGGTTTGTTGGTTTGTTGGTTTGTTGGTTTGTTGGTTTGTTGGTTAGTTCGTTTGTTGGTTTGTTAGTTTGTTGGTTTGTTGGCTTGTTGGCTTGTTGGTTTGTTGGTTTTTTGGTTTGTTGGTTTCTTGGTTTGTTGGTTTGTTGGTTTGTTGGTTTAATTGTTTGTTGGTTTGTTGGCTTGTTGGTTTGTTGGTTTGTTGGTTTGTTAGCTTGTTGGCTTGTTGGTTTGTTAGTTTGTTGGCTTTTTGGTTACTTGGTTTGTTGGTTTGTTGGTTTGTTGGCTTGTTGGCTTGTTGGTTTGTTGGTTTGTTGGCTTGTTGGTTTGTTGATTTGTTGGCTTGTTGGCTTCTTGCTTTGTTGGTTTGTTGGTTTGTTGGCTTGTTGGTTTGTTGGCTTGTTGGCTTGTTGGTTTGTTAGTTTGTTGGCTTTTTGGTTACTTGGTTTGTTGGTTTGTTGGTTTGTTGGCTTGTTGGCTTGTTGGTTACTTGGTTTGTTGGGTTGTTGTTCTGTTGGTTTGTTGGCTTGTTGGTTTGTTGGTTAGTTCGTTTGTTGGTTTGTTAGTTTGTTGGCTTGTTGGTTTGTTGATTTGTTGGTTTGTTGGTTTTTTGGTTTGTTGCTTTGTTGGTTTGTTGGTTTGTTGGCTTGTTAGCTTGCTGGTTTGTTGGCTTGTTGGTTTGTTAGTTTGTTGGCTTTTTGGTTTTTTGGTTTGTTGGTTTGTTGGTTTGTTGGCTTGTTGGTTTGTTGGTTTGTTGGCTTGTTGGCTTGTTGGTTTGTTGGTTTGTTGGTTTGTTGGCTTGTTGGCTTGTTGGTTTGTTAGTTTGTTGGCTTTTTGGTTACTTGGTTTGTTGGTTTGTTGGCTTGTTGGCTTGTTGGTTTGTTGGTTTGTTGGCTTGTTGGTTTGTTGGTTTGTTGGCTTGTGGGCTTGTTGCTTTGTTGGTTTGTTGGTTTGTTGGCTTGTTGGTTTGTTGGCTTGTTGGCTTGTTGGTTTGTTAGTTTGTTGGCTTTTTGGTCGCTTGATTTGTTGGTTTGTTGGTTTGTTGGTTTGTTGACTTGTTGGTTTGTTGGTTTGTTGGTTTGTTGGTTTGTTGGTTTTTTGGTTTGTTGGTTTGTTGGTTTGTTGCCTTGTTGGTTTGTTGGTTTGTTGGCTTGTTGGTTTGTTGGTTTGTTGGCTTGTTGGCTTGTTGGTTTGTTGGTTTGTTGGCTTGTTGGTTACTTGGTTTGTTGCTTTGTTGGTTTGTTGGTTTGTTGGTTTTGTTGGCTTGTTGGCTTGTTGGTTTGTTGGTTAGTTCGTTTGTAGGTTTGTTAGTTTGTTGGTTTGTTGGCTTGTGGCTTGTTGGCTTGTTGGTTTGTTGGTTTGTTGGTTTGTTACTTTGTTGGTTTGTTGATTTGTTGGTTTGTTGGTTTGTTGCCTTGTTGGCTTGTTGGTTTGTTAGTTTGATGGCTTTTTGGTTACTTGTTTTGTTGGTTTATTGGCTTGTTGGTTTGTTGGTTTGTTGGTTTGTTGGTTTGTTGGTTTGTTGGTTTGTTGGTTTGTTGGTTTTTTGGTTTGTTGGTTTGTTGGTTTGTTGGCTTGTTGGTTTGTTGGTTTGTTGGCTTGTTGGTTTGTTGGTTTGTTGGCTTGTTGGTTACTTAGTTTGTTGGTTTGTTGATTTGTTGGTTTGTTGGCTTGTTGGTTTGTTGGTTTGTTGGCTTGTTGGCTTGTTGGTTTGTTGGTTTGTTGGTTTGTTGGTTAGTTCGTTTGTTGGTTTGTTAGTTTGTTGGTTTGTTGGCTTGTTGGCTTGTTGGTTTATTGGTTTGTTGGTTTGTTGGCTTGTTCGTTTGTTGGTTTGTTGGCTTGTTGGCTTGTTGATTTGTTGGTTTGTTGGCTTGTTGGCTTGTTGGTTACTTAGTTTGTTGGTTTGTTGGTTTGTTGGTTTGTTGGTTTGTTGGTTTGTTGGCTTGTTGGCTTGTTGGTTTGTTGGTTAGTTCGTTTGTTGGTTTGTTAGTTTGTTGGTTTGTTGCTTTGTTGGCTTGTTGGTTTGTTGGTTTTTTGGTTTTTTGGTTTGTTGGTTTGTTGGTTTGTTGGTTTGTTGGTTTGTTGGTTTATTTGTTTGTTGGTTTGTTGGCTTGCTGGTTTGTTGGTTTGTTGGTTTGTTGGCTTGTTGGCTTGTTGGTTTGTTAGTTTGTTGGCTTTTTGGTTACTTGGTTTGTTGGTTTGTTGGTTTGTTGGCTTGTTGGTTTGTTGGCTTGTTGGTTTGTTGCTTTGTTCGTTTGATGGTTTGTTGGTTTGTTGGTTACTTGGTTTGTTGGTTTGTTGGTTTGTTGGCTTGTTGGTTGGTTGGCTTGTTGGTTTGTTGGTTTGTTGGTTTGTTGGCTTGTTGGCTTGTTGGTTTGTTGGTTTGTTGGTTTGTTGGCTTGTTGGTTTGTTAGTTTGTTGGCTTTTTGGTTACTTGGTTTGTTGGTTTGTTGGTTTGTTAGCTTGTTGGTTTGTTGGTTTGTTGGTTTGTTGGCTTGTTGGTTTGTTGGTTTGTTGGTTTGTTGCCTTGTTGGCTTGTTGGTTTGTTGGTTTGTTGGTTTGTTGGTTTGTTGGTTTGTTGCTTTGTTGGTTTGTTTGTTTGTTGGCTTGTTGGCTTGTTGGTTTGTTGGCTTGTTGATTTGTTAGTTTGTTGGCTTTTTGGTTACTTGGTTTGTTGGTTTGTTGGCTTGTTGGTTTGTTGGTTTGTTGGTTTGTTGGTTTGTTGGCTTGTTGGTTTGTTGGCTTGTTGGTTACTTGGTTTGTTGGCTTGTTGGTTTGTTGGTTTGTTGGCTTGTTGGTTTGTTGGTTTGTTGGCTTGTTGGCTTGTTGGTTTGTTGGTTTGTTGGCTTGTTGGTTACTTCGTTTGTTGGATTGTTGGTTTATTGGTTTGTGAGCTTGTTGGTTTGTTGGTTTGTTGGCTTTTTGGTTACTTGGTTTGTTGGTTTCTTGGTTTGGTGGCTTGTTGGTTTGTTGGCTTGTTGGTTTGTTGGTTTGTTGGTTTGTTGGCTTGTTGGTTTTTTGGTTTGTTGGTTTGTTGGCTTGTTGGCTTGTTGGTTTTTTGGTTTGTTGGTTTATTGGCTTGTTGGTTTGTTAGTTTGTTGGTTTGGTGGTTTGTTGGCTTGTTGGTTTGTTGGTTTGTTGGTTTGTTGGCTTGTTGGTTTGTTGGTTTGTTGGCTTGTTGGCTTGTTGGTTTGTTGGCTTGTTGATTTGTTAGTTTGTTGGCTTTTTGGTTACTTGGTTTGTTGGTTTGTTGGTTTATTGGCTTGTTGGTTTGTTGGTTTGTTGGTTTCTTGGTTTGTTGGCTTGTTGGTTTGTTGGTTTGTTGGCTTGTTGGTTTGTTGGTTTGTTGGTTTGTTGGTTTGTTGGCTTGTTGGTTTGTTGGTTTGTTGATTTGTTGGTTTGTTGGTTTGTTGGCTTGTTGGTTTGTTGGTTTGTTGGTTTGTTGGCTTGTTGGCTTGTTGGTTTGTTGGTTTGTTGGTTTGTTGGCTTGTTGGCTTGTTGGTTTGTTGGTTTGTTGGCTTGTTGGTTATTTAGTTTGTTGGTTTGTTGGCTTGTTGGTTTGTTGGTTTGTTGGCTTGTTGGTTATTTAGTTTGTTGGTTTGTTGGTTTGTTGGTTTGTTGGTTTGTTGGCTTGTTGGCTTGTTGGTTTGTTGGTTAGTTCGTTTGTTGGTTTGTTAGTTTGTTGGTTTGTTGGTTTGTTGGTTTGTTGGTTCATTTGTTTGTTGGTTTGTTGGCTTGTTGGTTTGTTAGTTTGTTGGCTTGTTGGTTTGTTGGTTTCTTGGCTTGTTGGCTTGTTGCCTTGTTGGCTTGTTGGTTTGTTAGTTTGATGGCTTTTTGGTTACTTGTTTTGTTGGTTTGTTGGCTTGTTTGTTTGTTGGTTTGTTGGTTTGTTGGTTTGTTGGTTTGTTGGTTCCTTGGCTTGTTGGTTTTTTGGTTTGTTGGCTTGTTGGTTTGTTGGTTTGTTGGCTTGTTGGCTTGTTGGTTTGTTGGTTTGTTGGCTTGTTGGTTACTTGGTTTGTTGGTTTGTTGGTTTGTTGGTTTGTTGGCTTGTTCGTTTGTTGGTTTGTTGGTTTATTTGTTTGTTGGTTTGTTTCCTTGTTGGTTTGTTGGTTTGTTGGTTTGTTGGTTTGTTAGTTTGTTGGTTTGTTGGTTTGTTGGCTTGTTGGTTTGTTGGTTTGTTGGCTTGTTGGCTTGTTGATTTGTTGGTTTGTTGGCTTGTTGGTTACTTAGTTTGTTGGTTTGTTGGTTTGTTGGTTTGTTGGTTTGTTGGTTTGTTGGTTTGTTGGTTTGTTAGCTTGTTGGCTTGTTGGTTTGTTGGTTAGTTCGTTTGTTGGTTTGTTAGTTTGTTGGTTTGTTGGTTTGTTGGCTTGTTGGTTTGTTGGTTTTTTGGTTTGTTGGTTTTTTGGTTTGTTGGTTTGTTGGTTTGTTGGTTTGTTAGTTTGTTGGTTTATTTGTTTGTTGGTTTGTTGGCTTGCTGGTTTGTTGGTTTGTTGGTTTGTTGACTTGTTGGCTTGTCGGTTTGTTAGCTTGTTGTCTTTTTGGTTACTTGGTTTGTTGGTTTGTTGGTTTGTTGGTTTGTTGGCTTGTTGGCTTGTTGGTTTGTTGGTTTGTTGGCTTGTTGGCTTGTTGCTTTGTTGGTTTGTTGGTTTGTTGGCTTGTTGGTTTGTTGGCTTGTTAGCTTGTTGGTTTGTTAGTTTGTTAGCTTTTTGGTTGCTTGGTTTGTTGGTTTGTTGGTTTGTTGGTTTGTTGACTTGTTGGTTTGTTGGTTTGTGGGTTTGTTGGTTTCTTGGTTTGTTGGTTTCTTGGTTTTTTGGTTTGTTGGTTTGTTGCCTTGTTGGTTTGTTGGTTTGTTGGCTTGTTGGTTACTTGGTTTGTTGGATTGTTGGTTTATTGGTTTGTGAGCTTGTTGGTTTGTTGGTTTGTTGGCTTTTTGGTTACTTGGTTTGTTGGTTTCTTGGTTTGGTGGCTTGTTGGTTTGTTGGCTTGTTGGTTTGTTGGTTTGTTGGTTTGTTGGCTTGTTGGTTTTTTGGTTTGTTGGTTTGTTGGCTTGTTGGCTTGTTGGTTTTTTGGTTTGTTGGTTTATTGGCTTGTTGGTTTGTTAGTTTGTTGGTTTGGTGGTTTGTTGGCTTGTTGGTTTGTTGGTTTGTTGGTTTGTTGGCTTGTTGGTTTGTTGGTTTGTTGGCTTGTTGGCTTGTTGGTTTGTTGGCTTGTTGATTTGTTAGTTTGTTGGCTTTTTGGTTACTTGGTTTGTTGGTTTGTTGGTTTATTGGCTTGTTGGTTTGTTGGTTTGTTGGTTTCTTGGTTTGTTGGCTTGTTGGTTTGTTGGTTTGTTGGCTTGTTGGTTTGTTGGTTTGTTGGTTTGTTGGTTTGTTGGCTTGTTGGTTTGTTGGTTTGTTGATTTGTTGGTTTGTTGGTTTGTTGGCTTGTTGGTTTGTTGGTTTGTTGGTTTGTTGGCTTGTTGGCTTGTTGGTTTGTTGGTTTGTTGGTTTGTTGGCTTGTTGGCTTGTTGGTTTGTTGGTTTGTTGGCTTGTTGGTTATTTAGTTTGTTGGTTTGTTGGGTTGTTGGTTTGTTGGTTTGTTGGCTTGTTGGTTATTTAGTTTGTTGGTTTGTTGGTTTGTTGGTTTGTTGGTTTGTTGGCTTGTTGGCTTGTTGGTTTGTTGGTTAGTTCGTTTGTTGGTTTGTTAGTTTGTTGGTTTGTTGGTTTGTTGGTTTGTTGGTTCATTTGTTTGTTGGTTTGTTGGCTTGTTGGTTTGTTAGTTTGTTGGCTTGTTGGTTTGTTGGTTTCTTGGCTTGTTGGCTTGTTGCCTTGTTGGCTTGTTGGTTTGTTAGTTTGATGGCTTTTTGGTTACTTGTTTTGTTGGTTTGTTGGCTTGTTTGTTTGTTGGTTTGTTGGTTTGTTGGTTTGTTGGTTTGTTGGTTCCTTGGCTTGTTGGTTTTTTGGTTTGTTGGCTTGTTGGTTTGTTGGTTTGTTGGCTTGTTGGCTTGTTGGTTTGTTGGTTTGTTGGCTTGTTGGTTACTTGGTTTGTTGGTTTGTTGGTTTGTTGGTTTGTTGGCTTGTTCGTTTGTTGGTTTGTTGGTTTATTTGTTTGTTGGTTTGTTTCCTTGTTGGTTTGTTGGTTTGTTGGTTTGTTGGTTTGTTAGTTTGTTGGTTTGTTGGTTTGTTGGCTTGTTGGTTTGTTGGTTTGTTGGCTTGTTGGCTTGTTGATTTGTTGGTTTGTTGGCTTGTTGGTTACTTAGTTTGTTGGTTTGTTGGTTTGTTGGTTTGTTGGTTTGTTGGTTTGTTGGTTTGTTGGTTTGTTAGCTTGTTGGCTTGTTGGTTTGTTGGTTAGTTCGTTTGTTGGTTTGTTAGTTTGTTGGTTTGTTGGTTTGTTGGCTTGTTGGTTTGTTGGTTTTTTGGTTTGTTGGTTTTTTGGTTTGTTGGTTTGTTGGTTTGTTGGTTTGTTAGTTTGTTGGTTTATTTGTTTGTTGGTTTGTTGGCTTGCTGGTTTGTTGGTTTGTTGGTTTGTTGACTTGTTGGCTTGTCGGTTTGTTAGCTTGTTGTCTTTTTGGTTACTTGGTTTGTTGGTTTGTTGGTTTGTTGGTTTGTTGGCTTGTTGGCTTGTTGGTTTGTTGGTTTGTTGGCTTGTTGGCTTGTTGCTTTGTTGGTTTGTTGGTTTGTTGGCTTGTTGGTTTGTTGGCTTGTTAGCTTGTTGGTTTGTTAGTTTGTTAGCTTTTTGGTTGCTTGGTTTGTTGGTTTGTTGGTTTGTTGGTTTGTTGACTTGTTGGTTTGTTGGTTTGTGGGTTTGTTGGTTTCTTGGTTTGTTAGTTTCTTGGTTTTTTGGTTTGTTGGTTTGTTGCCTTGTTGGTTTGTTGGTTTGTTGGCTTGTTGGTTTGTTGGTTTGTTGGCTTGTTGGGTTGTTGGTTTGTTGGTTTGTTGGCTTGTTGGTTACTTTGTTTGTTGGTTTGTTGGTTTGTTGGTTTGTTGGTTTGTTGGCTTGTTGGCTTGTTGGCTTGTTGGTTTGTTGGTTAGTTCGTTTGTAGGTTTGTTAGTTTGTTGGTTTGTTGGCTTGTTGGCTTGTTGGTTTGTTGGTTTGTTGGTTTGTTACTTTATTGGTTTGTTGGTTTGTTTGCTTGTTGGCTTGTTGGCTTGTTGGTTTGTTAGTTTGTTGGCTTTTTAGTTACTTGGTTTGTTGGTTTGTTGTTTTGTTGGTTTGTTGGTTTGTTGGTTTGTTGGCTTGTTGGTTTGTTGGTTTGTTGGCTTGTTGGCTTGTTGGTTTGTTGGTTTGTTGGTTTGTTGGTTAGTTCGTTTGTTGGTTTGTTAGTTTGTTGGTTTGTTGGTTTGTTGGCTTGTTGGTTTGTTGGTTTTTTGGTTTGTTGGTTTCTTGGTTTGTTGGTTTGTTGGTTTGTTGGTTTATTTGTTTGTTGGTTTGTTGGCTTGTTGGTTTGTTGGTTTGTTGGTTTGCTAGCTTGTTGGCTTGTTGGTTTGTTAGTTTGTTGGCTTTTTGGTTACTTGGTTTGTTGGTTTGTTGGTTTGTTGGCTTGTTGGCTTGTTGGTTTGTTGGTTTGTCGGCTTGTTGGTTTGTTGATTTGTTGGCTTGTTGGCTTGTTGCTTTGTTGGTTTGTTGGTTTGTTGGCTTGTTGGTTTGTTGGCTTGTTGGCTTGTTGGTTTGTTAGTTTGTTGGCTTTTTGGTTACTTGGTTTGTTGGTTTGTTGGTTTGTTGGTGTGTTGGCTTGTTGGCTTGTTGGTTACTTGGTTTGTTGGTTTGTTGTTCTGTTGGTTTGTTGGCTTGTTGGCTTGTTGGTTTGTTGGTTAGTTCGTTTGTTGGTTTGTTAGTTTGTTGGCTTGTTGGTTTGTTGGTTTGTTGGTTTGTTGGTTTTTTGGTTTGTTGCTTTGTTGGTTTGTTGGTTTGTTGGCTTGTTGGCTTGCTGGTTTGTTGGCTTGTTGGTTTGTTAGTTTGTTGGCTTTTTGGTTTTTTGGTTTGTTGGTTTGTTGGTTTGTTGGCTTGTTGGTTTGTTGGTTTGTTGGCTTGTTGGCTTGTTGGTTTGTTGGTTTGTTGGTTTGTTGGCTTGTTGGCTTGTTGGCTTGTTAGTTTGTTGGCTTTTTGGTTACTTGGTTTGTTGGTTTGTTGGCTTGTTGGCTTGTTGGTTTGTTGGTTTGTTGGCTTGTTGGTTTGTTGGTTTGTTGGCTTGTGGGCTTGTTGCTTTGTTGGTTTGTTGGTTTGTTGGCTTGTTGGTTTGTTGGCTTGTTGGCTTGTTGGTTTGTTAGTTTGTTGGCTTTTTGGTTGCTTGGTTTGTTGGTTTGTTGGTTTGTTGGTTTGTTGACTTGTTGGTTTGTTGGTTTGTTGGTTTGTTGGTTTGTTGGTTTTTTGGTTTGTTGGTTTGTTGGTTTGTTGCCTTGTTGGTTTGTTGGTTTGTTGGCTTGTTGGTTTGTTGGTTTGTTGGCTTGTTGGCTTGTTGGTTTGTTGGTTTGTTGGCTTGTTGGTTACTTGGTTTGTTGCTTTGTTGGTTTGTTGGTTTGTTGGTTTTGTTGGCTTGTTGGCTTGTTGGTTTGTTGGTTAGTTCGTTTGTAGGTTTGTTAGTTTGTTGGTTTGTTGGCTTGTGGCTTGTTGGCTTGTTGGTTTGTTGGTTTGTTGGTTTGTTACTTTGTTGGTTTGTTGATTTGTTGGTTTGTTGGTTTGTTGCCTTGTTGGCTTGTTGGTTTGTTAGTTTGATGGCTTTTTGGGTACTTGTTTTGTTGGTTTATTGGCTTGTTGGTTTGTTGGTTTGTTGGTTTGTTGGTTTGTTGGTTTGTTGGTTTGTTGGTTTTTTGGTTTGTTGGTTTGTTGGTTTGTTGGCTTGTTGGTTTGTTGGTTTGTTGGCTTGTTGGTTTGTTGGTTTGTTGGCTTGTTGGCTTGTTGGTTTGTTGGTTTGTTGGCTTGTTGGTTACTTAGTTTGTTGGTTTGTTGATTTGTTGGTTTGTTGGCTTGTTGGTTTGTTGGTTTGTTGGCTTGTTGGCTTGTTGGTTTGTTGGTTTGTTGGTTTGTTGGTTAGTTCGTTTGTTGGTTTGTTAGTTTGTTGGTTTGTTGGCTTGTTGGCTTGTTGGTTTATTGGTTTGTTGGTTTGTTGGCTTGTTCGTTTGTTGGTTTGTTGGCTTGTTGGCTTGTTGATTTGTTGGTTTGTTGGCTTGTTGGTTACTTAGTTTGTTGGTTTGTTGGTTTGTTGGTTTGTTGGTTTGTTGGTTTGTTGGCTTGTTGGCTTGTTGGTTTGTTGGTTAGTTCGTTTGTTGGTTTGTTAGTTTGTTGGTTTGTTGCTTTGTTGGCTTGTTGGTTTGTTGTTTTTTGGTTTTTTGGTTTGTTGGTTTGTTGGTTTGTTGGTTTGTTGGTTTGTTGGTTTATTTGTTTGTTGGTTTGTTGGCTTGCTGGTTTGTTGGTTTGTTGGTTTGTTGGCTTGTTGGCTTGTTGGTTTGTTAGTTTGTTGGCTTTTTGGTTACTTGGTTTGTTGGTTTGTTGGTTTGTTGGTTTGTTGGTTTGTTGGCTTGTTGGCATATTGGTTTGTTGGTTAGTTCGTTTGTTGGTTTGTTAATTTGTTGGTTTGTTGGCTTGTTGGTTTGTTGGTTTGTTGGTTTGTTGGTTTGTTGGTTTGTTGGTTTGTTGCTTTGTTGGTATGTTGGTTTGTTGGCTTTTTGGCTTGTTGGTTTGTTGGCTTGTTGGATTGTTAGTTTGTTGGCTTTTTCGTTGTTTGTTTTGTTGGTTTGTTGGTTTGTGGTTTGTTGGCTTGTTGGTTTGTTGGTTTGTTGGTTTGTTGGTTTGTTGGTTTGTTGGTTTGTTGGTTTGTTGGTTTTTTGGTTTGTTGGTTTGTTGGTTTGTTGGCTTGTTGGTATGTTGGTTTGTTGGCTTGTTGGTTTGTTGGTTTGTTGGCTTGTTGGCTTGTTGGTTTGTTGGTTTGTTGGCTTGTTGCTTACTTGGTTTGTTGGTTTGTTGGTTTGTCGGTTTGTTGGTTTGTGGTTTGTTGGCTTGTTGGTTTGTTGGTTTGTTGGTTTGTTGGTTTGTTGGTTTGTTGGTTTGTTGGTTTGTTGGTTTGTTGGTTAGTTCGTTTGTTGGTTTGTTAGTTTGTTGGTTTGTTGGCTTGTTGGCTTGTTGGTTTGTTGGTTTTTTGGTTTGTTGGTTTCTTGGTTTGTTGGTTTGTTGGTTTAATTGTTTGTTGGTTTGTTGGCTTGTTGGTTTGTTGGTTTGTTGGTTTGTTAGCTTGTTGGCTTGTTGGTTTGTTAGTTTGTTGGCTTTTTGGTTACTTGGTTTGTTGGTTTGTTGGTTTGTTGGCTTGTTGGCTTGTTGGTTTGTTGGTTTGTTGGCTTGTTGGTTTGTTGATTTGTTGGCTTGTTGGCTTCTTGCTTTGTTGGTTTGTTGGTTTGTTGGCTTGTTGGTTTGTTGGCTTGTTGGCTTGTTGGTTTGTTAGTTTGTTGGCTTTTTGGTTACTTGGTTTGTTGGTTTGTTGGTTTGTTGGCTTGTTGGCTTGTTGGTTACTTGGTTTGTTGGGTTGTTGTTCTGTTGGTTTGTTGGCTTGTTGGTTTGTTGGTTAGTTCGTTTGTTGGTTTGTTAGTTTGTTGGCTTGTTGGTTTGTTGATTTGTTGGTTTGTTGGTTTTTTGGTTTGTTGCTTTGTTGGTTTGTTGGTTTGTTGGCTTGTTAGCTTGCTGGTTTGTTGGCTTGTTGGTTTGTTAGTTTGTTGGCTTTTTGGTTTTTTGGTTTGTTGGTTTGTTGGTTTGTTGGCTTGTTGGTTTGTTGGTTTGTTGGCTTGTTGGCTTATTGGTTTGTTGGTTTGTTGGTTTGTTGGCTTGTTGGCTTGTTGGTTTGTTAGTTTGTTGGCTTTTTGGTTACTTGGTTTGTTGGTTTGTTGGCTTGTTGGCTTGTTGGTTTGTTGGTTTGTTGGCTTGTTGGTTTGTTGGTTTGTTGGCTTGTGGGCTTGTTGCTTTGTTGGTTTGTTGGTTTGTTGGCTTGTTGGTTTGTTGGCTTGTTGGCTTGTTGGTTTGTTAGTTTGTTGGCTTTTTGGTTGCTTGGTTTGTTGGTTTGTTGGTTTGTTGGTTTGTTGACTTGTTGGTTTGTTGGTTTGTTGGTTTGTTGGTTTGTTGGTTTTTTGGTTTGTTGGTTTGTTGGTTTGTTGCCTTGTTGGTTTGTTGGTTTGTTGGCTTGTTGGTTTGTTGGTTTGTTGGCTTGTTGGCTTGTTGGTTTGTTGGTTTGTTGGCTTGTTGGTTACTTGGTTTGTTGCTTTGTTGGTTTGTTGGTTTGTTGGTTTTGTTGGCTTGTTGGCTTGTTGGTTTGTTGGTTAGTTCGTTTGTAGGTTTGTTAGTTTGTTGGTTTGTTGGCTTGTGGCTTGTTGGCTTGTTGGTTTGTTGGTTTGTTGGTTTGTTACTTTGTTGGTTTGTTGATTTGTTGGTTTGTTGGTTTGTTGCCTTGTTGGCTTGTTGGTTTGTTAGTTTGATGGCTTTTTGGTTACTTGTTTTGTTGGTTTATTGGCTTGTTGGTTTGTTGGTTTGTTGGTTTGTTGGTTTGTTGGTTTGTTGGTTTGTTGGTTTGTTGGTTTTTTGGTTTGTTGGTTTGTTGGTTTGTTGGCTTGTTGGTTTGTTGGTTTGTTGGCTTGTTGGTTTGTTGGTTTGTTGGCTTGTTGGCTTGTTGGTTTGTTGGTTTGTTGGCTTGTTGGTTACTTAGTTTGTTGGTTTGTTGATTTGTTGGTTTGTTGGCTTGTTGGTTTGTTGGTTTGTTGGCTTGTTGGCTTGTTGGTTTGTTGGTTTGTTGGTTTGTTGGTTAGTTCGTTTGTTGGTTTGTTAGTTTGTTGGTTTGTTGGCTTGTTGGCTTGTTGGTTTATTGGTTTGTTGGTTTGTTGGCTTGTTCGTTTGTTGGTTTGTTGGCTTGTTGGCTTGTTGATTTGTTGGTTTGTTGGCTTGTTGGTTACTTAGTTTGTTGGTTTGTTGGTTTGTTGGTTTGTTGGTTTGTTGGCTTGTTGGCTTGTTGGTTTGTTGGTTAGTTCGTTTGTTGGTTTGTTAGTTTGTTGGTTTGTTGCTTTGTTGGCTTGTTGGTTTGTTGGTTTTTTGGTTTTTTGGTTTGTTGGTTTGTTGGTTTGTTGGTTTGTTGGTTTGTTGGTTTATTTGTTTGTTGGTTTGTTGGCTTGCTGGTTTGTTGGTTTGTTGGTTTGTTGGCTTGTTGGCTTGTTGGTTTGTTAGTTTGTTGGCTTTTTGGTTACTTGGTTTGTTGGTTTGTTGGTTTGTTGGTTTGTTGGTTTGTTGGCTTGTTGGCATATTGGTTTGTTGGTTAGTTCGTTTGTTGGTTTGTTAATTTGTTGGTTTGTTGGCTTGTTGGTTTGTTGGTTTGTTGGTTTGTTGGTTTGTTGGTTTGTTGGTTTGTTGCTTTGTTGGTATGTTGGTTTGTTGGCTTTTTGGCTTGTTGGTTTGTTGGCTTGTTGGGTTGTTAGTTTGTTGGCTTTTTCGTTGTTTGTTTTGTTGGTTTGTTGGTTTGTGGTTTGTTGGCTTGTTGGTTTGTTGGTTTATTGGTTTGTTGGTTTGTTGGTTTGTTGGTTTGTTGGTTTGTTGGTTTTTTGGTTTGTTGGTTTGTTGGTTTGTTGGCTTGTTGGTATGTTGGTTTGTTGGCTTGTTGGTTTGTTGGTTTGTTGGCTTGTTGGCTTGTTGGTTTGTTGGTTTGTTGGCTTGTTGCTTACTTGGTTTGTTGGTTTGTTGGTTTGTCGGTTTGTTGGTTTGTGGTTTGTTGGCTTGTTGGTTTGTTGGTTTGTTGGTTTGTTGGTTTGTTGGTTTGTTGGTTTGTTGGTTTGTTGGTTTGTTGGTTAGTTCGTTTGTTGGTTTGTTAGTTTGTTGGTTTGTTGGCTTGTTGGCTTGTTGGTTTGTTGGTTTTTTGGTTTGTTGGTTTCTTGGTTTGTTGGTTTGTTGGTTTGTTGGTTTAATTGTTTGTTGGTTTGTTGGCTTGTTGGTTTGTTGGTTTGTTGGTTTGTTAGCTTGTTGGCTTGTTGGTTTGTTAGTTTGTTGGCTTTTTGGTTACTTGGTTTGTTGGTTTGTTGGTTTGTTGGCTTGTTGGCTTGTTGGTTTGTTGGTTTGTTGGCTTGTTGGTTTGTTGATTTGTTGGCTTGTTGGCTTCTTGCTTTGTTGGTTTGTTGGTTTGTTGGCTTGTTGGTTTGTTGGCTTGTTGGCTTGTTGGTTTGTTAGTTTGTTGGCTTTTTGGTTACTTGGTTTGTTGGTTTGTTGGTTTGTTGGCTTGTTGGCTTGTTGGTTACTTGGTTTGTTGGGTTGTTGTTCTGTTGGTTTGTTGGCTTGTTGGTTTGTTGGTTAGTTCGTTTGTTGGTTTGTTAGTTTGTTGGCTTGTTGGTTTGTTGATTTGTTGGTTTGTTGGTTTTTTGGTTTGTTGCTTTGTTGGTTTGTTGGTTTGTTGGCTTGTTAGCTTGCTGGTTTGTTGGCTTGTTGGTTTGTTAGTTTGTTGGCTTTTTGGTTTTTTGGTTTGTTGGTTTGTTGGTTTGTTGGCTTGTTGGTTTGTTGGTTTGTTGGCTTGTTGGCTTGTTGGTTTGTTGGTTTGTTGGTTTGTTGGCTTGTTGGCTTGTTGGTTTGTTAGTTTGTTGGCTTTTTGGTTACTTGGTTTGTTGGTTTGTTGGCTTCTTGGCTTGTTGGTTTGTTGGTTTGTTGGCTTGTTGGTTTGTTGGTTTGTTGGCTTGTGGGCTTGTTGCTTTGTTGGTTTGTTGGTTTGTTGGCTTGTTGGTTTGTTGGCTTGTTGGCTTGTTGGTTTGTTTGTTTGTTGGCTTTTTGGTTGCTTGGTTTGTTGGTTTGTTAATTTGTTGGTTTGTTGACTTGTTGACTTGTTGGTTTGTTGGTTTGTTGGTTTGTTGGTTTGTTGGTTTGTTGGTTTGTTGGTTTTTTGGTTTGTTGGTTTGTTGGTTTGTTGCCTTGTTGGTTTGTTGGTTTGTTGGCTTGTTGGTTTGTTGGTTTGTTGGCTTGTTGGCTTGTTGGTTTGTTGGTTTGTTGGCTTGTTGGTTACTTGGTTTGTTGCTTTGTTGGTTTGTTGGTTTGTTGGTTTGTTGGCTTGTTGGCTTGTTGGTTTGTTGGTTAGTTCGTTTGTAGGTTTGTTAGTTTGTTGGTTTGTTGGCTTGTTGGCTTGTTGGCTTGTTGGTTTGTTGGTTTGTTGGTTTGTTACTTTGTTGGTTTGTTGGTTTGTTGGTTTGTTGGTTTGTTGCCTTGTTGGCTTGTTGGTTTGTTAGTTTGATGGCTTTTTGGTTACTTGTTTTGTTGGTTTGTTGGTTTGTTGGCTTGTTGGTTTGTTGGTTTGTTGGTTTGTTGGTTTGTTGGTTTGTTGGTTTTTTGGTTTGTTGGTTTGTTGGTTTGTTGGCTTGTTGGTTTGTTGGTTTGTTCGCTTGTTGGTTTGTTGGTTTGTTGGCTTGTTGGCTTGTTGGTTTGTTGGTTTGTTGGCTTGTTGGTTACTTAGTTTGTTGGTTTGTTGGTTTGTTGGTTTGTTGGCTTGTTGGTTTGTTGGTTTGTTGGCTTGTTGGCTTGTTGGTTTGTTGGTTTGTTGGTTAGTTCGTTTGTTGGTTTGTTAGTTTGTTGGTTTGTTGGCTTGTTGGCTTGTTGGTTTATTGGTTTGTTGGTTTGTTGGTTTGTTGGTTTGTTGGTTTGTTGGTTTGTTGGTTTGTTGGTTTGTTGGTTTGTTGGCTTGTTGGCTTGTTGCTTACTTGGTTTGTTGGTTTGTTGGTTTGTTGGTTTGTTGGTTTGTTGGTATGTTGGCTTGTTGGTTTGTTGGCTTGTTGGCTTGTTGGTTTGTTGGTTTATTGATTTCTTACTTTGTTGGTTTTTTGGTTTGTTGGCTTGTTGGCTTGTTGGTTTGTTGGCTTGTTGGTTTGTTAGTTTGTTGTCTTTTTGGTTTGTTAGTTTGTTGGCTTGTTGGTTTGTTGGTTTGTTGGCTTGTTGGCTTGTTGGTTTGTTGGTTTGTTGGTTTGTTGGTTAGTTCGTTTGTTGGTTTGTTAGTTTGTTGGTTTTTTGGTTTGTTGGTTTGTTGGTTTGTTGGCTTGTTGGTTTGTTGGTTTGTTGGCTTGTTGGTTTGTTGGTTTGTTGGCTTGTTGGCTTGTTGGTTTGTTGGTTTGTTGGCTTGTTGCTTACTTGGTTTGTTGGTTTGTTGGTTTGTTGGTTTGTTGGTTTGTTGGTATGTTGGCTTGTTGGTTTGTTGGCTTGTTGGCTTGTTGGTTTGTTTGTTTATTGATTTCATACTTTGTTGGTTTTTTGGTTTGTTGGCTTGTTGGCTTGTTGGTTTGTTGGCTTGTTGGTTTGTTAGTTTGTTGTCTTTTTGGTTTGTTAGTTTGTTGGTTTGTTGGCTTGTTGGCTTGTTGGTTTGTTGGTTTTTTGGTTTGTTGGTTTGTTGGTTTGTTGGTTTGTTGGTTTGTTGGTTTATTTGTTTGTTGGTTTGTTGGTTTGTTGGTTTGTTGGTTTGTTGGTTTGTTGGTTTGTTGGCTTTTTGGCTTGTTGGTTTGTTAGTTTGTTGGCTTTTGGTTACTTGGTTTGTTGGTTTGTTGGTTTGTTGGTTTGTTGGTTTGTTGGCTTGTTGGCTTATTGGTTTGTTAGTTTGTTGGCTTTTTGGTTACTTGGTTTGTTGGTTTGTTGGTTTGTTGGTTTGTTGGCTTGTTGGTTTGTTGGTTTGTTGGTTTGTTGGCTTGTTGGCTTGTTGGTTTGTTAGTTTGTTGGCTTTTTAGTTACTTGGTTTGTTGGTTTGTTGGTTTGTTGGCTTGTTGGTTTGTTGGTTTGTTGGCTTGTTGGCTTGTTGGTTTGTTGGTTTGTTGGTTTGTTGGTTAGTTCGTTTGTTGGTTTGTTAGTTTGTTGGTTTGTTGGCTTGTTGGCTTGTTGGTTTGTTGGTTTTTTGGTTTGTTGGTTTGTTGGTTTGTTGGTTTGTTGGTTTGTTGGCTTGTTGGTTTGTTGGTTTGTTGGATTGTTGGTTTGTTGGTTTGTTGGCTTGTTGGCTTGTTGCTTTGTTGGTTTGTTGGTTTGTTGGTTTATTGGTTTGTTGGCTTGTTGGTTACTTGGTTTGTTGGTTTGTTGTTTTGTTGGTTTGTTGGCTTGTTGGCTTGTTGGTTTGTTGGTTAGTTCGTTTGTTGGTTTGTTAGTTTGTTGGCTTGTTGGTTTGTTGGTTTGTTGGTTTGTTGGTTTGTTGGTTTGTTGCTTTGTTGGTCTGTTGGTTTGTTGGCTTGTTGGCTTGTTGGTTTGTTGGCTTGTTGGTTTGTTAGTTTGTTGGCTTTTTGGTTTTTTGGTTTGTTGGTTTGTTGGTTTGTGGCTTGTTGGTTTGTTGGTTTGTTGGCTTGTTGGCTTGTTGGTTTGTTTGTTTGTTGGTTTGTTGGTTAGTTTGTTTGTTGGTTTGTTGGTTTGTTGGTTTGTTAGCTTGTTGACTTGTTGGTTTGTTGGTTTGTTGGTTTGTTGGCTTGTTGGTTTGTTGGCTTGTTGGCTTAGTGGTTTGTTAGTTTGTTGGGTTTTTGGTTGCTTGGTTTGTTGGTTTGTTGGTTTGTTGACTTGTTGGTTTGTTGGTTTGTTGGTTTGTTGGTTTGTTGGTTTGTTGGTTTTTTGGTTTGTTGGTTTGTTGGTTTGTTGCCTTGTTGGTTTGTTGGTTTGTTGGCTTGTTGGTTTGTTGGTTTGTTGGTTTGTTGGCTTGTTGGCTTGTTGGTTTGTTGGTTTGTTGGCTTGTTGGTTACTTTGTTTGTTGGTTTGTTGGTTTGTTGGTTTGTTGGTTTGTTGGCTTGTTGGCTTGTTGGCTTGTTGGTTTGTTGGTTAGTTCGTTTGTAGGTTTGTTAGTTTGTTGGTTTGTTGGCTTGTTGGCTTGTTGGTTTGTTGGTTTGTTGGTTTGTTACTTTGTTGGTTTGTTGGTTTGTTGGTTGGTTGGCTTGTTGGCCTGTTGGTTTGTTAGTTTGTTGGCTCTTTAGTTACTTGGTTTGTTGGTTTGTTGTTTTGTTGGTTTGTTGGTTTGTTGGTTTGTTGGCTTGTTGGTTTGTTGGTTTGTTGGCTTGTTGGCTTGTTGGTTTGTTGGTTTGTTGGTTTGTTGGTTAGTTCGTTTGTTGGTTTGTTAGTTTGTTGGTTTGAAGGCTTGTTGGCTTGTTGGTTTATTGGTTTGTTGGTTTGTTGGCTTGTTGGTTTGTTGGTTTGTTGGCTTGTTGGCTTGTTGATTTGTTGGTTTGTTGGCTTGTTGGTTACTTAGTTTGTTGGTTTGTTGGTTTGTTGGTTTGTTGGTTTGTTGGTTTGTTGGTTTGTTGGCTTGTTGGCTTGTTGGTTTGTTGGTTAGTTCGTTTGTTGGTTTGTTAGGTTGTTGGTTTGTTGCTTTGTTGGCTTGTTGGTTTGTCGGTTTTTTGGTTTTTTGGTTTTTTGGTTTGTTGGTTTGTTGGTTTGTTGGTTTGTTGGTTTGTTGGTTTGTTGGTTTATTTGTTTGTTGGTTTGTTGGTTTGTTGGTTTGTTGGCTTGTTGCTTACTTGGTTTGTTGGTTTGTTGGTTTGTTGGTTTGTTGGTTTGTTGGTATGTTGGCTTGTTGGTTTGTTGGCTTGTTGGCTTGTTGGTTTGTTTGTTTATTGATTTCATACTTTGTTGGTTTTTTGGTTTGTTGGCTTGTTGGCTTGTTGGTTTGTTGGCTTGTTGGTTTGTTAGTTTGTTGTCTTTTTGGTTTGTTAGTTTGTTGGTTTGTTGGCTTGTTGGCTTGTTGGTTTGTTGGTTTTTTGGTTTGTTGGTTTGTTGGTTTGTTGGTTTGTTGGTTTGTTGGTTTATTTGTTTGTTGGTTTGTTGGTTTGTTGGTTTGTTGGTTTGTTGGTTTGTTGGCTTTTTGGCTTGTTGGTTTGTTAGTTTGTTGGCTTTTGGTTACTTGGTTTGTTGGTTTGTTGGTTTGTTGGTTTGTTGGTTTGTTGGCTTGTTGGCTTATTGGTTTGTTAGTTTGTTGGCTTTTTGGTTACTTGGTTTGTTGGTTTGTTGGTTTGTTGGTTTGTTGGCTTGTTGGTTTGTTGGTTTGTTGGTTTGTTGGCTTGTTGGCTTGTTGGTTTGTTAGTTTGTTGGCTTTTTAGTTACTTGGTTTGTTGGTTTGTTGGTTTGTTGGCTTGTTGGTTTGTTGGTTTGTTGGCTTGTTGGCTTGTTGGTTTGTTGGTTTGTTGGTTTGTTGGTTAGTTCGTTTGTTGGTTTGTTAGTTTGTTGGTTTGTTGGCTTGTTGGCTTGTTGGTTTGTTGGTTTTTTGGTTTGTTGGTTTGTTGGTTTGTTGGTTTGTTGGTTTGTTGGCTTGTTGGTTTGTTGGTTTGTTGGATTGTTGGTTTGTTGGTTGTTGGCTTGTTGGCTTGTTGCTTTGTTGGTTTGTTGGTTTGTTGGTTTATTGGTTTGTTGGCTTGTTGGTTACTTGGTTTGTTGGTTTGTTGTTTTGTTGGTTTGTTGGCTTGTTGGCTTGTTGGTTTGTTGGTTAGTTCGTTTGTTGGTTTGTTAGTTTGTTGGCTTGTTGGTTTGTTGGTTTGTTGGTTTGTTGGTTTGTTGGTTTGTTGCTTTGTTGGTCTGTTGGTTTGTTGGCTTGTTGGCTTGTTGGTTTGTTGGCTTGTTGGTTTGTTAGTTTGTTGGCTTTTTGGTTTTTTGGTTTATTGGTTTGTTGGTTTGTTGGCTTGTTGGTTTGTTGGTTTGTTGGCTTGTTGGCTTGTTGGTTTGTTTGTTTGTTGGTTTGTTGGTCAGTTTGTTTGTTGGTTTGTTGGTTTGTTGGTTTGTTGGCTTGTTGACTTGTTGGTTTGTTGGTTTGTTGGTTTGTTGGCTTGTTGGTTTGTTGGCTTGTTGGCTTAGTGGTTTGTTAGTTTGTTGGGTTTTTGGTTGCTTGGTTTGTTGGTTTGTTGGTTTGTTGACTTGTTGGTTTGTTGGTTTGTTGGTTTGTTGGTTTGTTGGTTTGTTGGTTTTTTGGTTTGTTGGTTTGTTGGTTTGTTGCCTTGTTGGTTTGTTGGTTTGTTGGCTTGTTGGTTTGTTGGTTTGTTGGTTTGTTGGCTTGTTGGCTTGTTGGTTTGTTGGTTTGTTGGCTTGTTGGTTACTTTGTTTGTTGGTTTGTTGGTTTGTTGGTTTGTTGGTTTGTTGGCTTGTTGGCTTGTTGGCTTGTTGGTTTGTTGGTTAGTTCGTTTGTAGGTTTGTTAGTTTGTTGGTTTGTTGGCTTGTTGGCTTGTTGGTTTGTTGGTTTGTTGGTTTGTTACTTTGTTGGTTTGTTGGTTTGTTGGTTGGTTGGCTTGTTGGCCTGTTGGTTTGTTAGTTTGTTGGCTCTTTAGTTACTTGGTTTGTTGGTTTGTTGTTTTGTTGGTTTGTTGGTTTGTTGGTTTGTTGGCTTGTTGGTTTGTTGGTTTGTTGGCTTGTTGGCTTGTTGGTTTGTTGGTTTTTTGGTTTGTTGGTTAGTTCGTTTGTTGGTTTGTTAGTTTGTTGGTTTGAAGGCTTGTTGGCTTGTTGGTTTATTGGTTTGTTGGTTTGTTGGCTTGTTGGTTTGTTGGTTTGTTGGCTTGTTGGCTTGTTGATTTGTTGGTTTGTTGGCTTGTTGGTTACTTAGTTTGTTGGTTTGTTGGTTTGTTGGTTTGTTGGTTTGTTGGTTTGTTGGTTTGTTGGTTTGTTGGCTTGTTGGTTTGTTGGTTAGTTCGTTTGTTGGTTTGTTAGGTTGTTGGTTTGTTGCTTTGTTGGCTTGTTGGTTTGTCGGTTTTTTGGTTTTTTGGTTTTTTGGTTTGTTGGTTTGTTGGTTTGTTGGTTTGTTGGTTTTTTGGTTTGTTGGTTTATTTGTTTGTTGGTTTGTTGGCTTGCTGGTTTGTTGGTTTGTTGGTTTGTTGGCTTGTTGGCTTGTTGGTTTGTTAGTTTGTTGGCTTTTTGGTTACTTGGTTTGTTGGTTTGTTGGTTTGTTGGTTTGTTGGCTTGTTGGCATGTTGGTTTGTTGGTTAGTTCGTTTGTTGGTTTGTTAATTTGTTGGTTTGTTGGCTTGTTGGTTTGTTGGTTTGTTGGTTTATTGGTTTGTTGGTTTGTTGGTTTGTTGCTTTGTTGGTATGTTGGTTTGTTGGCTTTTTGGCTTGTTGGTTTGTTGGCTTGTTGGTTTGTTAGTTTGTTGGCTTTTTCGTTGTTTGTTTTGTTGGTTTGTTGGTTTGTGGTTTGTTGGCTTGTTGGTTTGTTGGTTTGTTGGTTTGTTGGTTTGTTGGTTTGTTGGTTTGTTGGTTTTTTGGTTTGTTGGTTTGTTGGTTTGTTGGCTTGTTGGTTTGTTGGTTTGTTGGCTTGTTGGTTTGTTGGTTTGTTGGCTTGTTGGCTTGTTGGTTTGTTGGTTTGTTGGCTTGTTGCTTACTTGGTTTGTTGGTTTGTTGGTTTGTTGGTTTGTTGGTTTGTGGTTTGTTGGCTTGTTGGTTTGTTGGTTTGTTGGTTTGTTGGTTTGTTGGTTTGTTGGTTTGTTGGTTTGTTGGTTAGTTCGTTTGTTGGTTTGTTAGTTTGTTGGTTTGTTGGCTTGTTGGCTTGTTGGTTTGTTGGTTTTTTGGTTTGTTGGTTTCTTGGTTTGTTGGTTTGTTGGTTTGTTGGTTTAATTGTTTGTTGGTTTGTTGGCTTGTTGGTTTGTTGGTTTGTTGGTTTGTTAGCTTGTTGGCTTGTTGGTTTGTTAGTTTGTTGGCTTTTTGGTTACTTGGTTTGTTGGTTTGTTGGTTTGTTGGCTTGTTGGCTTGTTGGTTTGTTGGTTTGTTGGCTTGTTGGTTTGTTGATTTGTTGGCTTGTTGGCTTGTTGCTTTGTTGGTTTGTTGGTTTGTTGGCTTGTTGGTTTGTTGGCTTGTTGGCTTGTTGGTTTGTTAGTTTGTTGGCTTTTTGGTTACTTGGTTTGTTGGTTTGTTGGTTTGTTGGCTTGTTGGCTTGTTGGTTACTTGGTTTGTTGGTTTGTTGTTCTGTTGGTTTGTTGGCTTGTTGGTTTGTTGGTTAGTTCGTTTGTTGGTTTGTTAGTTTGTTGGCTTGTTGGTTTGTTGATTTGTTGGTTTGTTGGTTTTTTGGTTTGTTGCTTTGTTGGTTTGTTGGTTTGTTGGCTTGTTGGCTTGCTGGTTTGTTGGCTTGTTGGTTTGTTAGTTTGTTGGCTTTTTGGTTTTTTGGTTTGTTGGTTTGTTGGTTTGTTGGCTTGTTGGTTTGTTGGTTTGTTGGCTTGTTGGCTTGTTGGTTTGTTGGTTTGTTGGTTTGTTGGCTTGTTGGCTTGTTGGTTTGTTAGTTTGTTGGCTTTTTGGTTACTTGGTTTGTTGGTTTGTTGGCTTCTTGGCTTGTTGGTTTGTTGGTTTGTTGGCTTGTTGGTTTGTTGGTTTGTTGGCTTGTGGGCTTGTTGCTTTGTTGGTTTGTTGGTTTGTTGGCTTGTTGGTTTGTTGGCTTGTTGGCTTGTTGGTTTGTTTGTTTGTTGGCTTTTTGGTTGCTTGGTTTGTTGGTTTGTTAGTTTGTTGGTTTGTTGACTTGTTGGTTTGTTGGTTTGTTGGTTTGTTGGTTTGTTGGTTTGTTGGTTTGTTGGTTTTTTGGTTTGTTGGTTTGTTGGTTTGTTGCCTTGTTGGTTTGTTGGTTTGTTGGCTTGTTGGTTTGTTGGTTTGTTGGCTTGTTGGCTTGTTGGTTTGTTGGTTTGTTGGCTTGTTGGTTACTTGGTTTGTTGCTTTGTTGGTTTGTTGGTTTGTTGGTTTGTTGGCTTGTTGGCTTGTTGGTTTGTTGGTTAGTTCGTTTGTAGGTTTGTTAGTTTGTTGGTTTGTTGGCTTGTTGGCTTGTTGGCTTGTTGGTTTGTTGGTTTGTTGGTTTGTTACTTTGTTGGTTTGTTGGTTTGTTGGTTTGTTGGTTTGTTGCCTTGTTGGCTTGTTGGTTTGTTAGTTTGATGGCTTTTTGGTTACTTGTTTTGTTGGTTTGTTGGTTTGTTGGCTTGTTGGTTTGTTGGTTTGTTGGTTTGTTGGTTTTTTGGTTTGTTGGTTTGTTGGTTTGTTGGCTTGTTGGTTTGTTGGTTTGTTGGCTTGTTGGTTTGTTGGTTTGTTGGCTTGTTGGCTTGTTGGTTTGTTGGTTTGTTGGCTTGTTGGTTACTTAGTTTGTTGGTTTGTTGGTTTGTTGGTTTGTTGGCTTGTTGGTTTGTTGGTTTGTTGGCTTGTTGGCTTGTTGGTTTATTGGTTTGTTGGTTTGTTGGTTAGTTCGTTTGTTGGTTTGTTAGTTTGTTGGTTTGTTGGCTTGTTGGCTTGTTGGTTTATTGGTTTGTTGGTTTGTTGGTTTGTTGGTTTGTTGGTTTGTTGGTTTGTTGGTTTGTTGGTTTGTTGGTTTGTTGGCTTGTTGGCTTGTTGCTTACTTGGTTTGTTGGTTTGTTGGTTTGTTGGTTTGTTGGTATGTTGGCTTGTTGGTTTGTTGGCTTGTTGGCTTGTTGGTTTGTTGGTTTATTGATTTCTTACTTTGTTGGTTTTTTGGTTTGTTGGCTTGTTGGCTTGTTGGTTTGTTGGCTTGTTGGTTTGTTAGTTTGTTGTCTTTTTGGTTTGTTAGTTTGTTGGCTTGTTGGTTTGTTGGTTTGTTGGCTTGTTGGCTTGTTGGTTTGTTGGTTTGTTGGTTTGTTGGTTAGTTCGTTTGTTGGTTTGTTAGTTTGTTGGTTTTTTGGTTTGTTGGTTTGTTGGCTTGTTGGTTTGTTGGTTTGTTGGCTTGTTGGTTTGTTGGTTTGTTGGCTTGTTGGCTTGTTGGTTTGTTGGTTTGTTGGCTTGTTGCTTACTTGGTTTGTTGGTTTGTTGGTTTGTTGGTTTGTTGGTTTGTTGGTATGTTGGCTTGTTGGTTTGTTGGCTTGTTGGTTTGTTGGTTTATTGATTTCTTACTTTGTTGGTTTTTTGGTTTGTTGGCTTGTTGGCTTGTTGGTTTGTTGGCTTGTTGGTTTGTTAGTTTGTTGTCTTTTTGGTTTGTTAGTTTGTTGGTTTGTTGGCTTGTTGGCTTGTTGGTTTGTTGGTTTTTTGGTTTGTTGGTTTGTTGGTTTGTTGGTTTGTTGGTTTGTTGGTTTATTTGTTTGTTGGTTTGTTGGTTTGTTGGTTTGTTGGTTTGTTGGTTTGTTGGCTTTTTGGCTTGTTGGTTTGTTAGTTTGTTGGCTTTTGGTTACTTGGTTTGTTGGTTTGTTGGTTTGTTGGTTTGTTGGTTTGTTCGCTTGTTGGCTTCTTGGTTTGTTGGTTTGTTGGCTTGTTGGTTTGTTGGTTTGTTGGCTTGTTGGCTTGTTGCTTTGTTGGTTTGTTGGTTTGTTGGCTTGTTGGCTTATTGGTTTGTTAGTTTGTTGGCTTTTTGGTTACTTGGTTTGTTGGTTTGTTGGTTTGTTGGTTGTTGGTTTGTTGGTTTGTTGGTTTGTTGGCTTGTTGGCTTGTTGGTTTGTTAGTTTGTTGGCTTTTTGGTTACTTGGTTTGTTGGTTTGTTGGTTTGTTGGCGTGTTGGTTTGTTGGTTTGTTGGTTTGTTGGCTTGTTGGCTTGTTGGTTTGTTAGTTTGTTGGCTTTTTAGTTACTTGGTTTGTTGGTTTGTTGGTTTGTTGGCTTGTTGGTTTGTTGGTTTGTTGGCTTGTTGGCTTGTTGGTTTGTTGGTTTGTTGGTTTGTTGGTTAGTTCGTTTGTTGGTTTGTTAGTTTGTTGGTTTGTTGGCTTGTTGGCTTGTTGGTTTGTTGGTTTTTTGGTTTGTTGGTTTGTTGGTTTGTTGGTTTGTTGGTTTGTTGGTTTGTTGGCTTGTTGGTTTGTTGGTTTGTTGGATTGTTGGTTTGTTGGTTTGTTGGCTTGTTGGCTTGTTGCTTTGTTGGTTTGTTGGTTTGTTGATTTATTGGTTTGTTGGCTTGTTGGTTACTTGGTTTGTTGGTTTGTTGTTTTGTTGGTTTGTTGGCTTGTTGCCTTGTTGGTTTGTTGGTTAGTTCGTTTGTTGGTTTGTTAGTTTGTTGGCTTGTTGGTTTGTTGGTTTGTTGGTTTGTTGGTTTGTTGGTTTGTTGCTTTGTTGGTCTGTTGGTTTGTTGGCTTGTTGGCTTGTTGGTTTGTTGGCTTGTTGGTTTTTTAGTTTGTTGGCTTTTTGGTTTTTTGGTTTGTTGGTTTGTTGGTTTGTTGGCTTGTTGGTTTGTTGGTTTGTTGGCTTGTTGGCTTGTTGGTTTGTTTGTTTGTTGGTTTGTTGGTTAGTTTGTTTGTTGGTTTGTTAGTTTGTTGATTTGTTGGCTTGTTGACTTGTTGGTTTGTTGGTTTGTTGGTTTGTTGGTTTGTTGGCTTGTTGGCTTGTTGGTTTGTTAGTTTATTGGCTTTTTCGTTACTTGGTTTGTTGGTTTATTGGCTTGTTGGCTTGTTGGTTTGTTGGTTCGTTGGCTTGTTGGTTTGTTGGTTTGTTGGCTTGTTGGCTTGTTGCTTTGTTGGTTTGTTGGTTTGTTGGCTTGTTGGTTTGTTGGCTTGTTGGCTTAGTGGTTTGTTAGTTTGTTGGGTTTTTGGTTGCTTGGTTTATTGGTTTGTTGGTTTGTTGACTTGTTGGTTTGTTGGTTTGTTGGTTTGTTGGTTTGTTGGTTTTTTGGTTTGTTGGTTTGTTGGTTTGTTGCCTTGTTGGTTTGTTGGCTTGTTGGTTTGTTGGTTTGTTGGTTTGTTGGCTTGTTGGCTTGTTGGTTTGTTGGTTTGTTGGCTTGTTGGTTACTTTGTTTGTTGGTTTGTTGGTTTGTTGGTTTGTTGGTTTGTTGGCTTGTTGGCTTGTTGGCTTGTTGGTTTGTTGGTTAGTTCGTTTGTAGGTTTGTTAGTTTGTTGGTTTGTTGGCTTGTTGGCTTGTTGGTTTGTTGGTTTGTTGGTTTGTTACTTTGTTGGTTTGTTGGTTTGTTGGTTGGTTGGCTTGTTGGCCTGTTGGTTTGTTAGTTTGTTGGCTTTTTAGTTACTTGGTTTGTTGGTTTGTTGTTTTGTTGGTTTGTTGGTTTGTTGGTTTGTGGGCTTGTTGGTTTGTTGGTTTGTTGGCTTGTTGGCTTGTTGGTTTGTTGGTTTGTTGGTTTGTTGGTTAGTTCGTTTGTTGGTTTGTTAGTTTGTTGGTTTGTTGGCTTGTTGGCTTGTTGGTTTGTTGGTTTTTTGGTTTGTTGGTTTCTTGGTTTGTTGGTTTGTTAGTTTGTTGTTTTATTTGTTTGTTGGTTTGTTGGCTTGTTGGTTTGTTGGTTTGTTGGTTTGTTAGCTTGTTGGCTTGTTGGTTTGTTAGTTTGTTGGCTTTTTGGTTGCTTGGTTTGTTGGTTTGTTGGTTTGTTGGCTTGTTGGCTTGTTGGTTTGTTGGTTTGTTGGCTTGTTGGTTTGTTGATTTTTTGGCTTGTTGGCTTGTTGCTTTGTTGGTTTGTTGGTTTGTTGGCTTGTTGGTTTGTTGGCTTGTTGACTTGTTGGTTTGTCAGTTTGTTGGCTTTCTGGTTACTTGGTTTGTTGGTTTGTTGGTTTGTTGGTTTGTTGGCTTGTTGGTTTGTTGGTTTGTTGGTTTGTTGCTTTGTTGGTTTGTTGGTTTGTTGGCTTGTTGGCTTGTTGGTTTGCTGGCTTGTTGGTTTGTTAGTTTGTTGGCTTTTTGGTTACTTGGTTTGTCGGTTTGTTGGTTTGTTGGGTTGTTGGTTTGTTGGTTTGTTGGTTTGTTGGTTTGTTGGTTTGTTGGTTTGTTGGTTTTCTGGTTTGTTGGTTTGTTGGTTTGTTGGCTTGTTGGTTTGTTGGTTTGTTGGCTTGTTGGTTTGTTGGTTTGTTGGTTTGTTGGCTTGTTGGTTACTTGGTTTGTTGGTTTGTTGTTTTGTTGGTTTGTTGGCTTGTTGGCTTATTGGTTTGTTGGTTAGTACGTTTGTTGGTTTGTTAGTTTGTTGGCTTGTTGGTTTGTTGGTTTGTTAGTTTGTTGGTTTGTTGGTTTGTTGCTTTGTTGGTTTGTTGGTTTGTTGGCTTGTTGGCTTGTTGGTTTGTTGGCTTGTTGGTTTGTTAGTTTGTTGGCTTTTTGGTTTTTTGGTTTGTTGGTTTGTTGGTTTGTTGGCTTGTTGGTTTGTTGGTTTGTTGGCTTGTTGGCTTGTTGGTTTGTTGGTTTGTTGGTTTGTTGGTTAAGTCGTTTGTTGGTTTGTTAGTTTGTTGAATTGTTGGCTTGGTGGCTTGTTGGTTTGTTGGTTTTTTGGTTTGATGGTTTGTTGGTTTGTTGGTTTGTTGGTTTGTTGGTTTGTTGGCTTGTTGGCTTGTTGGTTTGTTAGTTTGTTGGCTTTTTGTTTACTTGGTTTGTTGGTTTGTTGGCTTGTTGGCTTGTTGGTTTGTTGGTTTGTTGGCTTGTTGGTTTGTTGGTTTGTTGGCTTGTTGGCTTGTTGCTTTGTTGGTTTGTTGGTTTGTTGGCTTGTTGGTTTGTTGGCGTGTTGGCTTGTTGGTTTGTTAGTTTGTTGGGTTTTTGGTTGCTTGGTTTGTTGGTTTGTTGGTTTGTTGGTTTGTTGACTTATTGGTTTGTTGGTTTGTTGGTTTGTTGGTTTGTTGGTTTGTTCGTTTTTTGGTTTGTTGGTTTGTTGGTTTGTTGCCTTGTTGGTTTGTTGGTTTGTTGGCTTGTTGGTTTGTTGGTTTGTTGGCTTGTTGGCTTGTTGGTTTGTTGGTTTGTAGGCTTGTTGGTTACTTGGTTTGTTGGTTTGTTGGTTTGTTGGTTTGTTGGTTTGTTGGTTTGTTGGCTTATTGGTTTGTTGGTTAGTTCGTTTGTAGGTTTGTTAGTTTGTTGGTTTGTTGGCTTGTTGGCTTGTTGGTTTGTTGGTTTGTTGGTTTGTTACTTTGTTGGTTTGTTGGTTTGTTGGTTTGTTGGTTTGTTGGCTTGTTGGCTTGTTGTTTTGTTGGCTTGTTGGTTTGTTAGTTTGTTGGCTTTTTGGTTTTTTGGTTTGTTGGTTTGTTGGTTTGTTGGCTTGTTGGTTTGTTGGTTTGTTGGCTTGTTGGCTTGTTGGTTTGTTGGTTTGTTGGTTTGTTGGTTAGTTCGTTTGTTGGTTCGTTAGTTTGTTGGTTTGTTGGCTTGTTGGCTTATTGGTTTGTTGGTTTTTTGATTTGTTGGTTTGTTGGTTTGTTGGCTTTTTGGCTTGTTGGTTTGTTAGTTTGTTGGCTTCTTGGTTACTTGGTTTGTTGGTTTGTTGGTTTGTTGGCTTGTTCGCTTGTTGGTTTGTTGGTTTGTTGGCTTGTTGGTTTGTTGGTTTGTTGGCTTGTTGGCTTGTTGCTTTGTTGGTTTGTTGGTTTGTTGGTTTGTTGGCTTGTTGGTTTGTTAGTTTGTTGGCTTTTTGGTTACTTGGTTTGTTGGTTTGTGGGTTTGTTGGTTTTTGGTTTGTTGGTTTATTGGTTTGTTGGCTTGTTGGCTTGTTGGTTTGTTAGTTTGTTGGCTTTTTGGTTACTTGGTTTGTTGGTTTGTTGGTTTGTTGGTTTGTTGGTTTGTTGGCTTGTTGGTTTGTTGGTTTGTTGGTTTGTTGGCTTGTTAGCTTGTTGGTTTGTTAATTTGTTGGCTTTTTGGTTACTTGGTTTGTTGGTTTGTTGGTTTGTTGGTTTGTTGGTTTGTTGGTGTTTTGGTTTGTTGGTTTGTTGGCTTGTTGGTTTGTTGGTTTGTTGGCTTGTTGGCTTGTTGGTTTGTTGGTTTGTTGGTTTGTTGGTTAGTTCGTTTGTTGGTTTGTTAGTTTGTATTGGTTTGTTGGTTTGTTGGCTTGTTGGTTTGTTGGTTTTTTGGTTTGTTGGTTTGTTGGTTGGTTGGTTTGTTGGTTTGTTGGTTTGTTGGTTTATTTGTTTGTTGGTTTGTTGGCTTGTTGGCTTGTTGGTTTGTTAGTTTGTTGGCTTTTTGGTTACTTGGTTTGTGGGTTTGTTGGCTTGTTGGTTTGTTGGTTTGTTGGCTTGTTGGCTTGTTGCTTTGTTGGTTTGTTGGTTTGTTGGCTTGTTGGTTTGTTGGCTTGTTGGCTTGTTGGTTTGTTAGTTTGTTGGCTTTTTGGTTACTTGGTTTGTTGGTTTATTGGTTTGTTGGTTTGTTGGCTTGTTGGTTTGTTGGTTTGTTGGTTTGTTGCTTTGTTGCTTTGTTGGTTTGTTGGTTTGTTGGCTTGTTGGCTTGTTGGTTTGTTGGCTTGTTGGTTTGTTAGTGTGTTGGCTCTTTGGTTACTTGGTTTGTTGGTTTGTTGGTTTGTTGGCTTGTTGGTTTGTTGGTTTGTTGGTTTGTTGGTTTGTTGGTTTGTTGGTTTGTTGGTTTGTTGGTTTGTTGGTTTTTTGGTTTGTTGGTTTGTTGGCTTGTTGGTTTGTTGGTTTGTTGGCTTGTTAGTTTGTTGGTTTGTTGGTTTGTTGGCTTGTTGGTTTGTTGGTTTGTTGGCTTGTTGGTTACTTGGTTTGTTGGTTTGTTGGTTTGTTGGTTTGTTGGCTTGTTGGCTTGTTGGTTTGTTGGTTAGGTCGTTTGTTACTTTGTTAGTTTGTTGGTTTGTTGGCTTGTTGGCTTGTTGGTTTGTTGGTTTGTTGGTTTGTTGGTTTGTTGGTTTGTTGCTTTGTTGGTTTGTTGGTTTGTTGGCTTGTTGGCTTGTTGGTTTGTTGGCTTGTTGGTTTGTTAGTTTGTTGGCTTTTTGGTTATTTGGTTTGTTGGTTTGTTGGTTGGTTGGCTTGTTGGTTTGTTGGTTTGTTGGCTTATTGGCTTGTTGGTTTGTTGGTTTGTTGGTTTGTTGGTTAGTTCGTTTGTTGGTTTGTTAGTTTGTTGGTTTGTTGGCTTGTTGGCTTGTTGGTTTGTTGGTTTTTTGGTTTGTTGGTTTGTTGGTTAGTTGGTTTATTTGTTTGTTGGTTTGTTGGCTTGTTGGTTTGTTGGTTTGTTGGTTTGTTGGTTTGTTGGCTTGTTGGCTTGTTGGTTTGTTAATTTGTTGGCTTTTTGGTTACTTGGTTTGTTGGTTTGTTGGCTTGTTGGCTTGTTGGTTTGTTGGTGTGTTGGCTTGTTGGTTTGTTGGTTTGTTGGCTTGTTGGCTTGTTGCTTTGTTGGTTTGTTGGTTTGTTACTTTGTTCGTTTGTTGGTTTGTTGGCTTGTTGGCTTGTTGGTTTGTTGGTTTGTGGGTTTTTTGGTTTGTTGGTTTATTTGTTTGTTGGTTTGTTGGCTTGTGGATTTGTTGGTTTGTTGGTTTGTTGGCTTGTTGATTTGTTGGTTTGTTGGCTTGTTGGCTTGTTGGTTACTTAGTTTGTTGGTTTGTTGGTTTGTTGGTTTGTTGGTTTGTTGGCTTGTTGGCTTGTTGGTTTGTTGGCTAGTTCGTTTGTTGGTTTTTTTAGTTTGTTGGTTTGTTGGCTTGTTGGCTTGTTGGTTTGTTTGTTCTTTGGTTTGTTGGTTTGTTGGCTTATTGGCTTGTCTGTTTGTTAGTTTGTTTTCTTTTTGGTTACTTGGTTTGTTGGTTTGTTGGTTTGTTGGTTTGTTGGCTTGTTGGCTTGTTGGTTTGTTGGTTAGTTCGTTTGTTGGTTTGTTAGTTTGTTAATTTGTTGGCTTGTTGGTTTGTTGGTTTGTTGGTTTGTTGGTTTGTTGGTTTGTTGGTTTGTTGGTTTGTTGGTTTGTTGCTTTGTTGGTTTGTGGGCTTGTTGGCTTGTTGGTTTGTTGGTTTGTTGGTTTGTTAGTTTGTTGGCTTTTTGGTTACTTGGTTTGTTGGTTTGTTGGTTTGTTATTTTGTTGGCTTGTTGGATTGTTGGTTGGTTGGTTTGTTGGTTTGTTGGTTTTTTGGTTTGTTGGTTTGTTGGTTTGTTGGTTTGTTGGTTTGTTGGTTTGTTGGCTTGTTGGTTACTTGGTTTGTTGGTTTGTTGGTTTGTTGATTTGTTGGTTTGTTGGTTTGTTGGCTTGTTGGCTTGTTGGTTTGTTGGTTAGTTCGTTTGTTGGTTTGTAAGTTTGTTGGCTTTTTGGCTACTTGGTTTGTTGGTTTGTTGGTCTGTTGGTTTGTTGGCTTGTTGGTTTGTTGGTTTGTTGGCTTGTTGGTTTGTTAGTTTGTTGGCTTTTTGGTTACTTGGTTTGTTGGTTTGTTGGTTTGTTGGTTTGCTGGCTTGTTTGTTTGTTGGTTTGTTGGTTTGTTGGTTTGTTGGTTTTTTGGTTTGTTGGTTTGTTGGTTTGTTGGTTTGTTGGTTTGTTGGCTTGTTGGTTACTTGGTTTGTTGGTTTGTTGGTTTGTTGGTTTGTTGGCTTGATGGCTTGTTGGTTTGTTGGTTAGTTTGTTTGTTGGTTTGTTAGTTTGTTGGTTTGTTGGCTTGTTGGCTTGTTGGTTTGTTGGTATGTTGGTATGTTGGTTTGTTGGTTTGTTGCTTTGTTGGTTTGTTGGTTTGTTGGCTTGTTGGCTTGTTGGTTTGTTAGCTTGTTGGTTTGTCAGTTTGTTGGCTTTTTGGTTTTTTGGTTTGTTGGTTTGTTGGTTGGTTGGCTTGTTGGCTTGTTGGTTTGTTGGTTTGTTGGCTTGTTGGCTTGTTGGTTTGTTGGTTTGTTGGTTTGTTGGTTAGTTCGTTTGTTGGTTTGTTAGTTTGTTGGTTTTTGGCTTGTTGGCTTGTTGGTTTGTTGGTTTTTTGGTTTGTTGGTTTGTTGATTTGTTGGTTTGTTTGTTTGTTGGTTTATTTGTTTGTTGGTTTGTTGGCTTGTTGACTTGTTGGTTTGTCGGTTTGTTGGCTTGTTGGCTTGTTGGTTTGTTAGTTTGTTGGCTTTTTGGTTACTTGGTGTTTTGGTTTGTTGGCTTGTTGGCTTGTTGGTTTGTTGGTTTGTTGGCTTGTTGGCTTGTTGGCTTGTTGGTTTGTTGGTTTGTTGGCTTGTTGGTTACTTGGTTTGTTGGTTTGTTGGTTTGTTGGTTTGTTGGTTTGTTGGCTTGTTGGCTTGTTGGTTTGATGGTTAGTTAGTTTGTTGGTTTGTTAGTTTGTTGGCTTTTTGGTTACTTGGTTTGTTGGTTTGTTGGTTTGTTGGTTTGTTGGCTTGTTGGTTTGTTGCTTTGTTGGTTTGTTGGTTTGTTGGGTTGTTGGCTTGTTGGTTTGTTGGCTTGTTGGTTTGTTAGTTTGTTGGCTTTTTGGTTACTTGGTTTGTTGGTTTGTTGGTTTGTTGGTTTGTTGGCTTGTTGGTTTGTTGGTTTGTTGGTTTGTTGGTTTGTTGGTTTATTGGTTTGTTGGTTTTTTGGTTTGTTGGTTTGTTGGTTTGTTCGCTTGTTGGTTTGTTGGTTTGTTGGCGTGTTGGTTTGTTGGTTTGTTGGCTTGTTGGCTTGTTGGTTTGTTGGTTTGTTGGCTTGTTGGTTACTTGGTTTGTTGGTTTGTTGGTTTGTTGGTTTGTTGGCTTGTTGGCTTGTTGATTTGTTGGTTTGTTGGTTAGTTCGTTTGTTGGTTTGTTAGTTTGTTGGTTTCTTGGCTTGTTGGCTTGTTGGTTTGTTGGTTTGTCGGTTTGTTGGTTTGTTGGTTTGTTGCTTTGTTGGTTTGTTGGTTTGTTGGCTTGTTGGCTTGTTGGTTTGTTGGTTTGTTGGCTTGTTGGCTTGTTGGTTTGTTAGTTTGTTGGCTTTTTGGTTTTTTGGTTTGTTGGTTTGTTGGTTGGTTGGCTTGTTGGCTTTTTGGTTTGTTGGTTTGTTGGTTTGTTGGTTTGTTGGCTTGTTGGCTTGTTGGTTTGTTAGTTTGTTGGCTTTTTGGTTACTTGGTTTGTTGGTTTGTTGGCTTGTTGGCTTGTTAGTTTGTTGGTTTGTTGGCTTGTTGGTTTGTTGGTTTGTTGGCTTGTTGGCTTGTTGCTTTGTTGGTTTGTTGGTTTGTTACTTTGTTCGTTTGTTGGTTTGTTGGCTTGTTGGCTTGTTGGTTTGTTGGTTTGTGGGTTTTTTGGTTTGTTGGTTTATTTGTTTGTTGGTTTGTTGGCTTGTGGATTTGTTGGTTTGTTGGTTTGTTGGCTTTTTGGTTTGTTGGTTTGTTGGCTTGTTGGCTTGTTGGTTACTTAGTTTGTTGGTTTGTTGGTTTGTTGGTTTGTTGGTTTGTTGGCTTGTTGGCTTGTTTGTTTTTTGTTGGTTTGTTGGTTTGTTGGTTTGTTAGTTTGTTGGTTTGTTGGCTTGTTGGTTTGTTGGTTTGTTGGTTTGTTGGTTTGTTGGTTTGTTGGTTTGTTGGTTTGTTGCTTTGTTGGTTTGTGGGCTTGTTGGCTTGTTGGTTTGTTGGTTTGTTGGTTTGTTAGTTTGTTGGCTTTTTGGTTACTTGGTTTGTTGGTTTGTTGGTTTGTTATTTTGTTGGCTTGTTGGATTGTTGGTTGGTTGGTTTGTTGGTTTGTTGGTTTTTTGGTTTGTTGGTTTGTTGGTTTGTTGGTTTGTTGGCTTGTTGGTTTGTTGGTTTGTTGGCTCGTTGGTTTGTTGGTTTGTTGGCTTGTTGGCTTGTTGGTTTGTTAGTTTGTTGGCTTGTTGGTTACTTGGTTTGTTGGTTTGTTGGTTTGTTGGTTTGTTGGTTTGTTGGTTTGTTGGCTTGTTGGCTTGTTGGTTTGTTGGTTAGTTCGTTTGTTGGTTTGTTAGTTTGTTGGCTTTTTGGTTACTTGGTTTGTTGGTTTGTTGGTTTGTTGGTTTGTTGGCTTGTTGGTTTGTTGGTTTGTTGGCTTGTTGGTTTGTTAGTTTGTTGGCTTTTTGGTTACTTGGTTTGTTGGTTTGTTGGTTTTTTGGTTTGCTGGCTTGTTGGTTTGTTGGTTTGTTGGTTTGTTGGTTTGTTGGTTTTTTGGTTTGTTGGTTTGTTGGTTTGTTGGTTTGTTGGCTTGTTGGTTTTTTGGTTTGTTGGTTTGTTGGTTTGTTGGTTTGTTGGCTTGATGGCTTGTTGGTTTGTTGGTTAGTTTGTTTGTTGGTATGTTAGATTGTTGGTTTGTTGGCTTGTTGGCTTGTTGGTTTGTTGGTATGTTGGTATGTTGGTTTGTTGGTTTGTTGCTTTGTTGGTTTTTGGCTTGTTGGCTTGTTGGTTTGTTGGTTTGTTGGTTTGTCGGTTAGTTCGTTTGTTGGTTTGTTAGTTTGTTGGTTTTTGGCTTGTTGGCTTGTAGGTTTGTTGGTTTTTTGGTTTGTTGGTTTGTTGATTTGTTTGTTTGTTTGTTTGTTGGTTTATTTGTTTGTTGGTTTGTTGGCTTGTTGGCTTGTTGGTTTGTCGGTTTGTTGGCTTGTTGGCTTGTTGGTTTGTTAGTTTGTTGGCTTTTTGGTTACTTGGTGTTTTGGTTTGTTGGCTTGTTGGCTTGTTGGTTTGTTGGTTTGTTGGCTTGTTGGCTTGTTGGCTTGCTGGTTTGTTGGCTTGTTGGTTACTTGGTTTGTTGGTTTGTTGGTTTGTTGGTTTGTTGGCTTGTTGGCTTGTTGGTTTGTTGGTTAGTTCGTTTGTTGGTTTGTTAGTTTGTTGGCTTTTTGGTTACTTGGTTTGTTGGTTTGTTGGTTTGTTGGTTTGTTGGCTTGTTGGTTTGTTGCTTTGTTGGTTTGTTGGTTTGTTGGCTTGTTGGCTTGTTGGTTTGTTGGCTTGTTGGTTTGTTAGTTTGTTGGCTTTTTGGTTACTTGGTTTGTTGGTTTGTTGGTTTGTTGGTTTGTTGGCTTGTTGGTTTGTTGGTTTGTTGGTTTGTTGGTTTATTGGTTTGTTGGTTTTTTGGTTTGTTGGTTTGTTGGTTTGTTCGCTTGTTGGTTTGTTGGTTTGTTGGCTTGTTGGTTTGTTGGTTTGTTGGCTTGTTGGCTTGTTGGTTTGTTGGTTTGTTGGCTTGTTGGTTACTTGGTTTGTTGGTTTGTTGGTTTGTCGGTTTGTTGGCTTGTTGGCTTGTTGATTTGTTGGTTTGTTGGTTAGTACGTTTGTTGCTTTGCTAGTTTGTTGGTTTCTTGGCTTGTTGGCTTGTTGGTTTGTTGGTTTGTCGGTTTGTTGGTTTGTTGGTTTGTTGCTTTGTTGGTTTGTTGGTTTGTTGGTTTGTTGGCTTGTTGGCTTGTTGGTTTGTTGGTTTGTTGGCTTGTTGGCTTGTTGGTTTGTTAGTTTGTTGGCTTTTTGGTTTTTTGGTTTGTTGGTTTGTTGGTTGGTTGGCTTGTTGGCTTTTTGGTTTGTTGGTTTGTTGGTTTGTTGGCTTGTTGGTTTGTTGGTTTGTTGGTTTGTTGGTAAAATCGTTTGTGGGTTTGTTAGTTTGTTGGTTTGTTGGCTTGTTGGCTTATTGGTTTGTTGGTTTTTTTGTTTGTTGGTTTGTTGGTTTGTTGGTTTGTTGGTTTGTTAGTTTATTGGTTTAATTGTTTGTTGGTTTCTTGGCTTGTTGGTTTGTTGATTTGTTGGCTTGTTGGCTTGTTGGTTTGTTAGTTTGTTGGCTTTTTGGTTACTTGGTGTGTTGGTTTGTTGGCTTGTTGGTTTGTTGGTTTGTTGGCTTGTTGGTTTGTTGATATGTTGGCTTGTTGGCTTGTTGCTTTGTTGGTTTGTTGGTTTGTTGGCTTGTTGGTTTGTTGGCTTGTTGGCTTGTTGGTTTGTTAGGTTGTTGGCTTTTTGGTTACTTGGTTTGTTGGTTTATTGGTTTGTTGGTTTGTTGGTTTGTTGGTTTGTTGGTTTGTTGGTTTGTTGGTTTGTTGGTTTTTTGGTTTGTTGGTTTGTTGGTTTGTTGGCTTGTTGGTTTGTTGGTTTGTTGGCTTGTTGGTTTGTTGGTTTGTTGGCTTGTTGGCTTGTTGGCTTGTTGGTTTGTTGGTTTGTTGGCTTGTTGGTTACTTGGTTTGATGGTTGGTTGGTTTGTTGGTTTGTTGGCTTATTGGTTTGTTGGTTTGTTGGTTTTTTGGTTTGTTGGTTTATTTGTTTGTTGGTTTGTTGACTTGTTGGTTTGTTGGTTTGTTGGTTTGTTGGCTTGTTGGTTTGTTGGTTTGTTGGCTTGTTGTTTACTTAGTTTGTTGGTTTGTTGGTTTGTTGGCTTGTTGGTTTGTTGGTTAGTTCGTTTGTTGGGTTGTTAGTTTGTTGGTTTGTTGGCTTGTTGGCTTGTTGGTTTTGTTGGTTTTTTGGTTTGTTGGTTTTTTGGTTCGTTGGTTTGTTGGTTTGTTGACTTGTTGGTTTATTTGTTTGTTGGTTTGTTGGCTTGCTGGTTTGTTGGTTTGTTGGTTTGTTGGCTTGTTGGCTTGTTTGTTTGTTAGTTTGTTGGCTTTTTGGTTACTTGGTTTGTTGGTTTGTTGGTTTGTTGGTTTGTTGGCTTGTTGGCTTGTTGGTTTGTTAGGTTGTTGGCTTTTTGGTTACTTGGTTTATTGGTTTATTGGTTTGTTGGTTTGTTGGCTTGTTGGTTTGTTGGTTTGTTGGTTTGTTAGTTTGTTGGTTTGTTGGTTTTTTGGTTTGTTGGTTTGTTGGTTTGTTGGCTTGTTGGTTTGTTGGTTTGTTGGCTTGTTGGTTTGTTGGTTTGTTGGCTTGTTGGCTTGTTGGTTTGTTGGTTTGTTGGCTTGTTGGTTACTTGGTTTGATGGTTTGTTGGTTTGTTGGTTTGTTGGTTTGTTGGCTTGTTGGTTTGTTGGTTTGTTGGTTTTTTGGTTTGTTGGTTTATTTGTTTGTTGGTTTGTTGGCTTGTTGGTTTGTTGGTTTGTTGGTTTGTTGGTTTGTTGGTTTGTTGGCTTGTTGGTTTGTTGGTTTGTTGGCTTGTTGGTTACTTAGTTTGTTGGTTTGTTGGTTGTTGGTTTGTTGGTTTGTTGGCTTGTTGGCTTGTTGGTTTGTTGGTTAGTTCGTTTGTTGGTTTGTTAGTTTGTTGATTTATTGGCTTGTTGGCTTGTTGGTTTGTTGGTTTGTTGGTTTGTTGGTTTTTTGGTTTGTTGGCTTGTTGGTTTGTTGGTTTATTTGTTTGTTAGTTTGTTGGCTTTTTGGTTACTTGGTTTGTTGGTTTGTTGGTTTGTTGGTTTGTTGGCTTGTTGGCTTGTTGGTTTGTTTTTTAGTTCGTTTGTTGGTGTGTTAGTTTCTTGGTTTGTTGGCTTGTTGGTTTGTTGGTTTGTTGGGTTGTTGGTTTGTTTGTTTGTTGCTTTGTTGGTTTGTTGGTTTGTTGGCTTGTTGGTTTGTTGGTTTGTTGGCTTGTTGGTTTGTTAGTTTGTTGGCTTTTTGGTTACTTGGTTTGTTGGTTTGTTAGTTTGTTGGTTTGTTGGTTTGTTGGCTTGTTGGTTTGTTTGTTTGTTGGCTTGTTGGCTTGTTGGTTTGTTGGTTTGTTGGTTTGTTGGCTTGTTAGTTACTTGGTTTGTTGGTTTGTTGGTTTGTTAGTTTGTTGGTTTGTTGGCTTGTTGGCTTGTTGGCTTGTTGGTTTGTTGGTTAGTTCGTTTGTTGGTTTGTTAGTTTGTTGGTTTGTTGGCTTGTTGGCTTGTTGGTTTGTTGGTGTATTGGTTTGTTGGTTTGTTGGTTTGTTGCTTTGTTGGTTTGTTGGTTTGTTGGCTTGTTGGCTTGTTGGTTTGTTGGTTTGTTGGCTAGTTGGCTTGTTGGTTTGTTGGTTTGTTGGTTTGTTGGTTTGTTGGTTTGTTGGTTTGTTGCTTTGTTGGTTTGTTGGTTTGTTGGCTTGTTGGCTTGTTGGTTTGTTAGTTTGTTGGCTTTTTGGTTACTTGGTTTGTTGGTTTGTTGGCTTGTTGGCTTGTTGGTTTGTTAGTTTGTTGGCCTTTTGGTTACTTGGTTTGTTGGTTTGTTGGTTTGTTGGCTTGTTGGTTTGTTGGTTTGTTGGTTTGTTGGTTTGTTGGTTTGTTGGTTTGTTGGTTTGTTAGTTTTTGGTTTGTTGGTTTGTTGGTTTGTTGGCTTGTTGGTTTGTTGGTTTGTTGGCTTGTTGGTTTGTTGGTTTGTTGGCTTGTTGGCTTGTTGGCTTGTTGGTTTGTTAGTTTGTTGGCTTTTTGGTAACTTGGTTTGTTGGTTTGTTGGTTTGTTGGCTTGTTGGTTTGTTGGTGTGTTGGTTTGTTGGCTTATTGGTTTGTTGGTTTGTTGGTTTGTTGGTTTGTTAGCTTGTTGGTTTGTTGGTTTGTTGGCTTGTTGGTTTTTGGTTTGTTGGCTTATTGGCTTGTTGGTTACTTGGTTTGTTGGTTTGTTGGTTTGTTGGTTTTTTGGTTTGTTGGTTTGTTGGTTTTTTGGTTTGTTGGTTTGTTGGTTTGTTGGCTTGTTGATTTGTTGGTTTGTTGGCTTGTTGGTTTGTTGGTTTGTTGGCTTGTTGGCTTGTTGGTTTGTTGGTTTGTTGGCTTGTTGGTTACTCTGTTTTTTGGTTTGTTGGTTTGTTGGTTTGTTGGCTTGTTGGTTTGTTGGTTTGTTGGCTGGTTGGTTTTTGGTTTGTTGGCTTATTGGCTTGTTGGTTACTTGGTTTGTTGGTTTGTTGGTTTGTTGGTTTTTTGGTTTGTTGGTTTGTTGGTTTATTTGTTTGTTGGTTTGTTGGCTTGTTGGTTTGTTGGTTTGTTGGTTTGTTGGCTTGTTGGTTTGTTGGTTTGTTGGCTTGTTGGTTACTTAGTTTGTTGGTTTGTTGGTTTGTTGGTTTGTTGGTGTGTTGGCTTGTTGGCTTGTTGGTTTGTTGGTTAGTTCGATTGTTGGTTTGTTAGTTTGTTGGTTTGTTGGCTTGTTGGCTTGTTGGTTTGTTAGTTTTTTGGTTTGTTGGTTTTTTGGTTTGTTGGTTTGTTGGTTTGTTGGTTTGTTGGTTTATTTGTTTATTGGTTTGTTGGCTTGCTGGTTTGTTGGTTTGTTGGTTTGTTGGCTTGTTGGCTTGTTGGTTTGTTAGTTTGTTGGCTTTTTGGTTACTTGGTTTGTTGGTTTGTTGGTTTGTTGGCTTGTTGGCTTGTTGGTTTGTTGGTTAGTTCGTTTGTTGGTTTGTTAGTTTGTTGGTTTGTTGGCTTGTTGGTTTGTTGGTTTGTTGGTTTGTTGGTTTGTTGCTTTGTTGGTTTGTTGGTTTGTTGGCTTGTTGGCTTGTTGGTTTGTTGGCTTGTTGGTTTGTCAGTTTGTTGGCTTTTTGGTTACTTGGTATGTTGGTTTGTTGGTTTGTTGGTTTGTTGGTTTTTTGGTTTGTTGGTTTGTTGGTTTGTTGGCTTGTTGGTTTGTTGGTTTGTTGGCTTGTTGGTTTGTTGGTTTGTTGACTTGTTGGCTTGTTGGTTTGTTGGTTTGTTGGCTTGTTGGTTACTTGGTTTGTTGGTTTGTTGGTTTGTTGGTTTGTTAGCTTGTTGGCTTGTTGGTTTGTTGGTTAGTTCGTTTGTTGGTTTGTTAGTTTGTTGGTTTGTTGGCTTGTTGGCTTGTTGGTTTGTTAGTTTTTTGGTTTGTTGGTTTTTTGGTTTGTTGGTTTGTTGGTTTGTTGGTTTGTTGGTTTATTTGTTTGTTGGTTTGTTGGCTTGCTGGTTTGTTGGTTTGTTGGTTTGTTGGCTTGTTGGCTTGTTGGTTTGTTAGTTTGTTGGCTTTTTGGTTACTTGGTTTGTTGGTTTGTTGGTTTGTTGGTTTGTTGGTTTGTTGGCTTGTTGGCTTGTTGGTTTGTTGGTTAGTTCGTTTGTTGGTTTGTTAGTTTGTTGGTTTGTTGGCTTGTTGGTTTGTTGGTTTGTTGGTTTGTTGATTTGTTGCTTTGTTGGTTTGTTGGTTTGTTGGCTTGTTGGCTTGTTGGTTTGTTGGCTTGTTGGTTTGTCAGTTTGTTGGCTTTTTGGTTACTTGGTATGTTGGTTTGTTGGTTTGTTGGTTTGTTGGTTTTTTGGTTTGTTGGTTTGTTGGTTTGTTGGTTTGTTGCTTTGTTGGTTTGTTGGTTTGTTGACTTGTTGGCTTGTTGGTTTGTTGGTTTGTTGGCTTGTTGGCTTGCTGGTTTGTTGGTTTGTTGGTTTGTTGGTTTGTTGCTTTGTTGGTTTGTTGGTTTGTTGGCTTGTTGGCTTGTTGGTTTGTTAGTTTGTTGGCTTTTTGGTTACTTAGTTTGTTGGTTTGTTGGTTTGTTGGCTTGTTGGTTTGTTGGTTTGTTGGCTTGTTGGCTTGTTGGTTTGTTGGTTTGTTGGCTTGTTGGTTTGTTGGCTTGTTGGTTTATTGGTTTGTTGGTTTGTTGGCTTGTTGGCTTGTTGCTTTGTTGGTTTGTTGGTTTGTGGGTTTGTTGGCTTGTTGGCTTGTTGGTTTGTTGGTTTGTTGGTTTGTTGGTTTGTTGGCTTGTTGGTTTGTTGGTTTGTTGGCTTGTTGATTTGTTGGTTTGTTGGTTTGTTGGCTTGTTAGCTTGTTGGTTTGTTGGTTTGTTGGCTTGTTGGTTTGTTGGCTTGTTGGTTTATTAGTTTGTTGGTTTGTTGGCTTGTTGGCTTGTTGGTTTGTTGGTTTGTTGGCTTTTTGGTTACTTAGTTTGGTGGTTTGTTGGCATGTTGGTTTGTTGGTTTGTTGGTTTGTTGGCTTGTTGTTTACTTAGTTTGTTGGTTTGTTGGCATGTTGGTTTGTTGGTTTGTTGGTTTGTTGGTTTGTTGGTTTGTTGGTTACTTGGTATGTTGGCTTGTTGGCTTGTTGCATTGTTGGTTTGTTGGTTTGTTGGCTTGTTGGTTTGTTGGCTTGTTGGCTTGTTGGTTTGTTAGTTTGTTGGCCTTTTGGTTACTTGGTTTGTTGGTTTGTTGGTTTGTTGGCTTGTTGGTTTGTTGGTTTGTTGGCTTGTTGGTTTGTGGGTTTGTTGGCTTGTTGGTTTGTTGGTTTGTTGGCTTGTTGGCTTGTTGGCTTGTTGGTTTTTTAGTTTGTTGGCTTTTTGGTTACTTGGTTTGTTGGTTTGTTGGTTTGTTGGCTTGTTGGTTTGTTGGTTTGTTGGTTTGTTGGCTTGTTGGTTTGTTGGCTTGTTGGTTTGTTGGCTTGTTGGTTTGTTGGTTTGTTAGTTTGTTGGCTTGTTGGCTTGTTGGCTTGTTGGCTTGTTGGTTTGTTGGTTTGTTGGTTTGTTGGTTTTTTGGCTTGTTGGTTTGTTGGTTTGTTGGTTTGTTGGCTTGTCGGTTTTTGGTTTGTTGGTTTGTTGGCTTGTTGGTTACTTGGTTTGCTGGTTTGTTGGTTTGTTGGTTTGTTGGCTTGTTGGTTTGTTGGTTTGTTGGTGTTTTGGTTTGTCGGTTTATTTGTTTGTTGGTTTGTTGGCTTATTGGTTTGTTGGTTTGTTGGTTTGTTGGTTTGTTAGTTTGTTGGTTTGTTGGTTTGTTGGCTTGTTGGTTTGTTGGTTTGTTGGCTTGTTGGCTTGTTGGTTTGTTGGTTTGTTGGCTTGTTGGTTACTTAGTTTGCTGGTTTGTTGATTAGTTCGTTTGTTGGTTTGTTAGTTTGTTGGTTTGTTGGCTTGTTGGATTGTTGGTTTGTTGGTTTTTTGGTTAGTTGGTTTGTTGGTTTGTTGGTTTGTTGGTTTATTTGTTTGTTGGTTTGTTGGCTTGTTGGTTTGTTGGTTTGTTGGTTTGTTGGTTTTTTGGTTTGCTGGTTTATTTATTTGTTGGTTTGTTGGCTTGTTGGTTTGTTGGTTTGTTGGTTTGTTGGTTTGTTGGTTTGTTGCTTTGTTGGTTTGTTGGTTTGTTGGCTTGTTGGCTTGTTGGTTTGTTGGCTTGTTGGTTTGTCAGTTTGTTGGCTTTTTAGTTACTTGGTATGTTGGTTTGTTGGTTTGTTGGTTTTTTGGTTTGTTGGTTTGTTGGTTTGTTGGCTTGTTGGTTTGTTGGTTTGTTGGTTTGTTGGTTTGTTGGTTTGTTGGCTTGTTGGTTTGTTGGTTTGTTGGCTTGTTGGTTACTCTGTTTTTTGGTTTGTTGGTTTGTTGGTTTGTTGGCTTGTTGGTTTGTTGGTTTATTGGTTTTTGGTTTGTTGGTTTATTTGTTTGTTGGTTTGTTGGCTTGTTGGTTTGTTGGTTTGTTGGTTTGTTGGTTTGTTGGCTTGTTGGTTTGTTGGTTTGTTGGCTTGTTGGTTACTTAGTTTGTTGGTTTGTTGGTTTGTTGGTTTGTTGGTGTGTTGGCTTGTTGGCTTGTTGGTTTGTTGGTTAGTTCGATTGTTGGTTTGTTAGTTTGTTGGTTTGTTGGCTTGTTGGCTTGTTGGTTTGTTAGTTTTTTGGTTTGTTGGTTTTTTGGTTTATTGGTTTGTTGGTTTGTTGGTTTGTTGGTTTGTTGGTTTATTTGTTTGTTGGTTTGTTGGCTTGCTGGTTTGTTGGTTTGTTGGTTTGTTGGCTTGTTGGCTTGTTGGATTGTTAGTTTGTTGGCTTTTTGGTTACTTGGTTTGTTGGTTTGTTGGTTTGTTGGTTTGTTAGCTTGTTGGCTTGTTGGTTTGTTGGTTAGTTCGTTTGTTGGTTTGTTAGTTTGTTGGTTTGTTGGCTTGTTGGTTTGTTGGTTTGTTGGTTTGTTGGTTTGTTGCTTTGTTGGTTTGTTGGTTTGTTGGCTTGTTGGCTTGTTGGTTTGTTGGCTTGTTGGTTTGTCAGTTTGTTGGCTTTTTGGTTACTTGGTATGTTGGTTTGTTGGTTTGTTGGTTTGTTGGTTTTTTGGTTTGTTGGTTTGTTGGTTTGTTGGCTTGTTGGTTTGTTGGTTTGTTGGCTTGTTGGTTTGTTGGTTTGTTGGCTTGTTGGCTTGTTGGTTTGTTGGTTTGTTGGCTTGTTGGTTACTTGGTTTGTTGGTTTGTTGGTTTGTTGGTTTGTTAGCTTGTTGGCTTGTTGGTTTGTTGGTTAGTTCGTTTGTTGGTTTGTTAGTTTGTTGGTTTGTTGGCTTGTTGGCTTGTTGGTTTGTTGGTTTGTTGGTTTGTTGGTTTGTTGGTTTGTTGCTTTGTTGGTTTGTTGGTTTGTTGACTTGTTGGCTTGTTGGTTTGTTGGTTTGTTGGCTTGTTGGCTTGCTGGTTTGTTGGTTTGTTGGTTTGTTGGTTTGTTGCTTTGTTGGTTTGTTCGTTTGTTGGCTTGTTGGCTTGTTGGTTTGTTAGTTTGTTGGCTTTTTGGTTACTTAGTTTGTTGGTTTGTTGGTTTGTTGGCTTGTTGGTTTGTTGGTTTGTTGGTTTGTTGGCTTGTTGGCTTGTTGGTTTGTTGGTTTGTTGGCTTGTTGGTTTGTTGGCTTGTTGGTTTATTGGTTTGTTGGTTTGTTGGCTTGTTGGCTTGTTGCTTTGTTGGTTTGTTGGTTTGTTGGTTTGTTGGCTTGTTGGCTTGTTGGTTTGTTGGTTTGTTGGTTTGTTGGTTTGTTGGTTTGTTGGCTTGTTGGTTTGTTGGTTTGTTGGCTTGTTGATTTGTTGGTTTGTTGGTTTGTTGGCTTGTTGGCTTGTTGGTTTGTTGGTTTGTTGGCTTGTTGGTTTGTTGGCTTGTTGGTTTATTAGTTTGTTGGTTTGTTGGCTTGTTGGCTTGTTGGTTTGTTGGTTTGTTGGCTTTTTGGTTACTTAGTTTGTTGGTTTGTTGGCATGTTGGTTTGTTGGTTTGTTGGTTTGTTGGCTTGTTGTTTACTTAGTTTGTTGGTTTGTTGGCATGTTGGTTTGTTGGTTTGTTGGTTTGTTGGTTTGTTGGTTTGTTGGTTTGTTGGTTTGTTGGTTTGTTGGTTTGTTGGTTTGTTGGTTTGTTGGCTTATTGGTTTGTTGGCTTGTTGGCTTGTTGGTTTGTTAGTTTGTTGGCCTTTTGGTTACTTGGTTTGTTGGTTTGTTGGTTTGTTGGCTTGTTGGTTTGTTGCATTGTTGGTTTGTTGGTTTGTTGGCTTGTTGGTTTGTTGGCTTGTTGGCTTGTTGGTTTGTTAGTTTGTTGGCCTTTTGGTTACTTGGTTTGTTGGTTTGTTGGTTTGTTGGCTTGTTGGTTTGTTGGTTTGTTGGTTTGTTGGTTTGTTGGTTTGTTGGTTTTTTGGTTTGTTGGTTTGTTGGTTTATTGGCTTGTTGGTTTGTGGGTTTGTTGGCTTGTTGGTTTGTTGGTTTGTTGGCTTGTTGGCTTGTTGGCTTGTTGGTTTGTGGGTTTGTTGGCTTGTTGGTTTGTTGGTTTGTTGGCTTGTTGGCTTGTTGGCTTGTTGGTTTTTTAGTTTGTTGGCTTTTTGGTTACTTGGTTTGTTGGTTTGTTGGTTTGTTGGCTTGTTGGTTTGTTGGTTTGTTGGTTTGTTGGCTTGTTGGTTTGTTGGCTTGTTGGTTTGTTGGCTTGTTGGTTTGTTGGTTTGTTGGTTTGTTGGCTTGTTGGCTTGTTGGCTTGTTGGCTTGTTGGTTTGTTGGTTTGTTGGTTTGTTGGTTTTTTGGCTTGTTGGTTTGTTGGTTTGTTGGTTTGTTGGCTTGTCGGGTTTTGGTTTGTTGGCTTGTTGGTTACTTGGTTTGCTGGTTTGTTGGTTTGTTGGTTTGTTGGCTTGTTGGTTTGTTGGTTTGTTGGTGTTTTGGTTTGTCGGTTTATTTGTTTGTTGGTTTGTTGGCTTATTGGTTTGTTGGTTTGTTGGTTTGTTGGTTTGTTAGTTTGTTGGTTTGTTGGTTTGTTGGCTTGTTGGTTTGTTGGTTTGTTGGCTTGTTGGCTTGTTGGTTTGTTGGTTTGTTGGCTTGTTGGTTACTTAGTTTGCTGGTTTGTTGATTAGTTCGTTTGTTGGTTTGTTAGTTTGTTGGTTTGTTGGCTTGTTGGATTGTTGGTTTGTTGGTTTTTTGGTTAGTTGGTTTGTTGGTTTGTTGGTTTGCTGGTTTATTTGTTTGTTGGTTTGTTGGCTTGTTGGTTTGTTGGTTTGTTGGTTTGTTGGTTTTTTGGTTTGTTGGTTTGTTGGTTTGTTGGTTTGTTGGTTTGTTGCTTTGTTGGTTTGTTGGTTTGTTGGCTTGTTGGCTTGTTGGTTTGTTGGCTTGTTGGTTTGTCAGTTTGTTGGCTTTTTAGTTACTTGGTATGTTGGTTTGTTGGTTTGTTGGTTTTTTGGTTTGTTGGTTTGTTGGTTTGTTGGCTTGTTGGTTTGTTGGTTTGTTGGCTTGTTGGTTTGTTGGTTTGTTGGCTTGTTGGCTTGTTGGTTTGTTGGTTTGTTGGCTTGTTGGTTACTTGGTTTGTTGGTTTGTTGGTTTGTTGGTTTGTTAGCTTGTTGGCTCGTTGGTTTGTTGGTTAGTTCGTTTGTTGGTTTGTTAGTTTGTTGGTTTGTTGGCATGTTGGCTTGTTGGTTTGTTGGTTTGTTGGTTTGTTGGTTTGTTGGTTGGTTGCTTTGTTGGTTTGTTGGTTTGTCGACTTGTTGGCTTGTTGGTTTGTTGGTTTGTTGGCTTGTTGGCTTGCTGGTTTGTTGGTTTGTTGGTTTGTTGGTTTGTTGCTTTGTTGGTTTGTTGGTTTGTTGGTTTGTTGGCTTGTTGGTTTGTTAGTTTGTTGGCTTTTTGTTTACTTGGTTTGTTGGTTTGTTGGTTTGTTGGCTTGTTGGTTTGTTGGTTTGTTGGTTTGTTGGCTTGTTGGCTTGTTGGTTTGTTGGTTTGTTGGCTTGTTGGTTTGTTGGCTTGTTGGTTTATTGGTTTGTTGGTTTGTTGGCTTGTTGGCTTGTTGCTTTGTTGGTTTGTTGGTTTGTTGGTTTGTTGGCTTGTTGGCTTGTTGGTTTGTTGGTTTGTTGGTTTGTTTGTTTGTTGGCTTGTTGGTTTGTTGGTTTGTTGGCTTGTTGATTTGTTGGTTTGTTGGTTTGTTGGCTTGTTGGCTTGTTGGTTTGTTGGTTTGTTGGCTTGTTGGTTTGTTGGCTTGTTGGTTTATTAGTTTGTTGGTTTGTTGGCTTGTTGGCTTGTTGGTTTGTTGGTTTGTTGGCTTTTTGGTTACTTAGTTTGTTGGTTTGTTGGCATGTTGGTTTGTTGGTTTGTTGGTTTGTTGGCTTGTTGGTTACTTAGTTTGTTGGTTTGTTGGCATGTTGGTTTGTTGGTTTGTTGGTTTGTTGGTTTGTTGGTTTGTTGGTTTGTTGGTTTGTTGGTTTGTTGGCTTGTTGGTTTGTTGGCTTGTTGGCTTGTTGGTTTGTTAGTTTGTTGGCCTTTTGGTTACTTGGTTTGTTGGTTTGTTGGTTTGTTGGCTTGTTGGCTTGTTGCATTATTGGTTTTTTGGTTTGTTGGCTTGTTGGTTTGTTGGCTTGTTGGCTTGTTGGTTTGTTAGTTTGTTGGCCTTTTGGTTACTTAGTTTGTTGGATTGTTGGTTTGTTGGCTTGTTGGTTTGTTGGTTTGTTGGTTTGTTGGTTTGTTGGTTTGTTGGTTTTTTGGTTTGTTGGTTTGTTGGTTTGTTGGCTTGTCGGTTTGTGGGTTTGTTGGCTTGTTGGTTTGTTGGTTTGTTGGCTTGTTGGCTTTTTGGCTTGTTGGTTTTTTAGTTTGTTGGCTTTTTGGTTACTTGGTTTGTTGGTTTGTTGGTTTGTTGGCTTGTTGGTTTATTGGTTTGTTGGTTTGTTGGCTTGTTGGTTTGTTGGCTTGTTGGTTTGTTGGCTTGTTGGTTTGTTGGTTTGTTGGTTTGTTGGCTTGTTGGCTTGTTGGCTTGTTGGCTTGTTGGTTTGTTGGTTTGTTGGTTTGTTGGTTTTTTGGCTTGTTGGTTTGTTGGTTTGTTGGTTTGTTGGCTTGTCGGTTTTTGGTTTGTTGGTTTGTTGGCTTGTTGGTTACTTGGTTTGCTGGTTTGTTGGTTTGTTGGTTTGTTGGCTTGTTGGTTTGTTGGTTTGTTGGTGTTTTGGTTTGTCGGTTTATTTGTTTGTGGGTTTGTTGGCTTATTGGTTTGTTGGTTTGTTGGTTTGTTAGTTTGTTGGTTTGTTGGTTTGTTGGGTTGTTAGTTTGTCGGTTTGTTGGCTTGTTGGTTACTTAGTTTGTTGGTTTGTTGGCATGTTGGTTTGTTGGTTTGTTGGTTTGTTGGCTTGTTGGTTTGTTGGTTTTTTGGCTTGTTGGTTTTTGGTTTGTTGGTTTGTTGGCTTGTTGGTTACTGGGTTTTGTTGGTTTGTTGGTTTGTTGGTTTGTTGGCTTGTTGGTTTGTTGGTTTGTTGGTTTTTTGGTTTGTTGGTTTAGGGGTTTTTGGTTTGTTGGTTTGTAGGCTTGTTGGTTTGTTGGTTTGTTGGCTTGTTGGTTTGTTGGTTTGTTGGCTTGTTGGCTTGTTGGTTTGTTGGTTTGTTGGCTTGTTGGTTACTTGGTTTGTTGGTTTGTTGGTTTGTTGGTTTGTTGGTTTGTTGGTTTTTTGATTTGTTGGTTTATTTGTTTGTTGGTTTGTTGGCTTGTTGGTTTGTTGGTTTGTTGGTTTGTTGGCTTGTTGGTTTGTTGGTTTGTTGGCTTGTTGGTTACTTAGTTTGTTGGTTTGTTGGTTTGTTGGTTTGTTGGCTTGTTGGCTTGTTGGTTTGTTGGTTAGTTCGTTTGTTGGTTTGTTAGCTTGTTGGTTTGTTGGCTTGTTGGTATGTTGGCTTGTCGGTTTTTGGTTTGTTGGTTTGTTGGCTTGTTGGTTACTTGGTTTGTTGGTTTGTTGGTTTGTTGGTTTGTTGGTTTGTTGGCTTGTTGGTTTGTTGGTTTGTTGGTTTTTTGGTTTGTTGGTTTATTTGTTTGTTGGTTTATTGGCTTGTTGGTTTGTTGGTTTGTTGGTTTGTTGGCTTGTTGGTTTGTTGGTTTGTGGGCTTGCTGGCTTGTTGGTTTGTTGGTTTGTTGGCTTGTTGGTTACTTAGTTTGCTGGCTTGTTGATTATTTCGTTTGTTGGTTTGTTAGTTTGTTGGTTTGTTGGCTTGTTGGCTTGTTGGTTTGTTGGTTTTATGGTTTTTTGGTTTGTTGGTTTGTTGGTTTGTTGGTTTGTTGGTTTATTTGTTTGTTGGTTTGTTGGCTTGTTGGTTTGTTGGTTTGTTGGTTTGTTGGCTTGTGGGTTTGTTGGTTTGTTGGTTTGTTGGTTTGTTGGTTTGTTGGTTTGTTGGTTTTTTGGTTTGTTTGTTTATTTATTTGTTGGTTTGTTGGCTTGTTGGTTTGTTGGTTTGTTGGTTTGTTGGTTTGTTGCCTTGTTGGTTTGTTGGTTTGTTGGTTTGTTGGCTTGTTGGTTTGTTGGCTTGTTGGCTTGTTAGTTTGTTGGTTTGTTGGTTTTTTGGTTTGTTGGTTTGTTGGTTTGTTGGTTTGTTGGCTTGTTGGTTTGTTGGCTTGTTGGCTTGTTAGTTTGTTGGTTTGTTGGTTTTTTGGTTTGTTGGTTTGTTGGTTTATTTGTTTGTTGGTTTGTTGGCTTGTTGGTTTTTTGGTTTGTTGTATTGTTGCTTTGTTCGTTTGATGGTTTTTTGGTTTGTTGGTTACTTGGTTTGTTGGTATGTTGGTTTGTTGCTTTGTTGGTTTGTTGGCTTGTTGGCTTGTTGGTTTGTTGGTTTGTTGGCTTGTTGGTTACTGAGTTTGTTGGTCTGTTGGCATGTTGGTTTGTTGGTTTGTTGGCTTGTTGGTTCGTTGGTTTGTTGGCTTGTTGGTTTGTTGGTTTGTTGGCTTGTTTGCTTATTGGTTTGTTGGTTTGTTGGTTTGTTGGTTTGTTGGCTTGTTGGTTTGTTGGTTTGTTGGCTTGATGGTTTGTTGGTTTGTTGGTTTGTTGGCTTGTTGGCTTGTTGGTTTGTTGGTTTGTTGGCTTGTTGGTTTGTTGGTTTGTTGGCTTGTTGGCTTGTTGCTTTGTTCGTTTGATGGTTTGTTGGTTTGTTGGTTTTTTGGTTTGTTGGTTTTTTGGTTTGTTGCTTTGTTGGTTTGTTGGTTTGTTGGCTTGTTGGTTTGTTGGTTTGTTGGTTTGTTGGCTTGTTGGTTTGTTGGTTTGTTGGTTTTTTGGTTTGTTGGTTTATTTGTTTGTTGGTTTGTTGGCTTGTTGGTTTGTTGGTTTGTTGGCTTGTTGGCTTGTTGCTTTGTTCGTTTGATGGTTTGTTGGTTTGTTGGTTTTTTGGTTTGTTGGTTTTTTGGTTTGTTGCTTTGTTGGTTTGTTGGTTTGTTGGCTTGTTGGCTTGTTGGTTTGTTGGCTTGTTGGTTTGTTGGTTTGTTGGTTTGTTGGCTTGTTGGTTTGTTGGCTTGTTGGTTGGTTGGTTTGTTGGCTTGTTGGCTTGTTGGTTTGTTGGTTTGTTGGTTTGTTGGTTTGTTGGTTTGTTGGTTTGTTGGTTTGTTGGTTTGTTAGCTTGTTGGTTTGTTGGCTTGTTGGTATGTTGGCTTGTCGGTTTTTGGTTTGTTGGTTTGTTGGCTTGTTGGTTACTTGGTTTGTTGGTTTGTTGGTTTGTTGGTTTGTTGGTTTGTTGGCTTGTTGGTTTGTTGGTTTGTTGGTTTTTTGGTTTGTTGGTTTATTTGTTTGTTGGTTTATTGGCTTGTTGGTTTGTTGGTTTGTTGGTTTGTTGGTTTGTTAGTTTGTTGGTTTGTTGGTTTGTTGGCTTGTTGGTTTGTTGGTTTGTGGGCTTGCTGGCTTGTTGGTTTGTTGGTTTGTTGGCTTGTTGGTTACTTAGTTTGCTGGCTTGTTGATTATTTCGTTTGTTGGTTTGTTAGTTTGTTGGTTTGTTGGCTTGTTGGCTTGTTGGTTTGTTGGTTTTATGGTTTTTTGGTTTGTTGGTTTGTTGGTTTGTTGGTTTGTTGGTTTATTTGTTTGTTGGTTTGTTGGCTTGTTGGTTTGTTGGTTTGTTGGTTTGTTGGCTTGTGGGTTTGTTGGTTTGTTGGTTTGTTGGTTTGTTGGTTTGTTGGTTTGTTGGTTTTTTGGTTTGTTTGTTTATTTATTTGTTGGTTTGTTGGCTTGTTGGTTTGTTGGTTTGTTGGTTTGTTGGTTTGTTGCCTTGTTGGTTTGTTGGTTTGTTGGTTTGTTGGCTTGTTGGTTTGTTGGCTTGTTGGCTTGTTAGTTTGTTGGTTTGTTGGTTTTTTGGTTTGTTGGTTTGTTGGTTTGTTGGTTTGTTGGTTTGTTGGTTTGTTGGTTTATTTGTTTGTTGGTTTGTTGGTTTATTTGTTTGTTGGTTTGTTGGCTTGTTGGTTTTTTGGTTTGTTGTATTGTTGCTTTGTTCGTTTGATGGTTTTTTGGTTTGTTGGTTACTTGGTTTGTTGGTATGTTGGTTTGTTGGTTTGTTGGTTTGTTGGCTTGTTGGCTTGTTGGTTTGTTGGTTTGTTGGCTTGTTGGTTACTGAGTTTGTTGGTCTGTTGGCATGTTGGTTTGTTGGTTTGTTGGCTTGTTGGTTCGTTGGTTTGTTGGCTTGTTGGTTTGTTGGTTTGTTGGCTTGTTTGCTTATTGGTTTGTTGGTTTGTTGGTTTGTTGGTTTGTTGGCTTGTTGGTTTGTTGGTTTGTTGGCTTGATGGTTTGTTGGTTTGTTGGTTTGTTGGCTTGTTGGCTTGTTGGTTTGTTGGTTTGTTGGCTTGTTGGTTTGTTGGTTTGTTGGCTTGTTGGCTTGTTGCTTTGTTCGTTTGATGGTTTGTTGGTTTGTTGGTTTTTTGGTTTGTTGGTTTTTTGGTTTGTTGCTTTGTTGGTTTGTTGGTTTGTTGGCTTGTTGGCTTGTTGGTTTGTTGGCTTGTTGGTTTGTTGGTTTGTTGGTTTGTTGGCTTGTTGGTTTGTTGGCTTGTTGGTTGGTTGGTTTGTTGGCTTGTTGGCTTGTTGGTTTGTTGGTTTGTTGGTTTGTTGGTTTGTTGGTTTGTTGGTTTGTTGGTTTGTTGGGTTTTTGGTTTGTTGGTTTGTTGGTTTGTTGGCTTGTTGGTTTGTTGGTTTGTTGGTTTGTTTGCTTGTTGGTTTGTTGGTTTGTTGGCTTGTTGGTTTGTTGGTTTGTTGGTTTGTTGGCTTGTTGGCTTGTTGGTTTGTTGGTTTGTAGGCTTGTTGGTTTGTTGATTTGTTGGCTTGTTGGATTGTTGCTTTGTTTGTTTCTTGGTTTGTTGGCTTGTTGGCTTGTTGGTTTGTTGGTTTGTTGGTTTGTTGGTTTGTTGGTTTGTTGCTTTGTTGGCTTGTTGGTTTGTTGGCATGTTGGTTTGTTGGTTTGTTGGTTTGTTGGCTTGTTGGTTACTTAGTTTGTTGGTTTTTCGGCATGTTGGCTTGTTGGTTTGTTGATTTGTTGGTTTGTTGGTTTGTTGGTTTCTTGGTTTTTTGGTTTGTTGGTTTGTTGGTTTGTTGGCTTGTTGGTTTGTTGGTTTGCTGGCTTGTTGGTTTGTTGGTTTGTTGGCTTGTTGGCTTGTTGGCTTGTTGGTTTGTTAGTTTGTTGGCTTTTTGGTTACTTGATTTGTTGGTTTGTTGGCTTGTTGGTTTGTTGGTTTGTTGGTTTGTTGGCTTGTTGGCTTGTTGGTTTGTTGGTTTGTTGGCTTGTTGGTTTTTGGTTTGTTGGTTTGTTGGTTACTTGTTTTGTTGGTTTGTTGGTTTGTTGGTTTGTTGGCTTGTTGGTTTGTTGGTTTGTTGGTTTTTTGGTTTGTTGGTTTGTTGGTTTTTTGGTTTGTTGGTTTGTTGGTTTGTTGGCTTGTTGGTTTGTTGGTTTGTTGGCTTGTTGGTTTGTTGGTTTGTTGGCTTGTTGGCTTGTTGGCTTGTTGGTTTGTTGGTTTGTTGGCTTGTTGGTTACTTGGTTTGTTGGTTTGTTGGTTTGTTGGTTTGTTGGTTTGTTGGTTTGTTGGTTTGTTGGTTTTTTGGTTTGTTGGTTTATTTGTTTGTTGGTTTGTTGGCTTGTTGGTTTGTTGGTTTGTTGGTTTGTTGGTTTGTTGGCTTGTTGGTTTGTTTGTTTGTTGGCTTGTTGGTTACTTAGTTTGTTGGTTTGTTGGTTTATTGGTTTGTTGGCTTGTTGGCTTGTTGGTTTGTTGGTTAGTTCGTTTGTTGGTTTGTTAGCTTGTTGGTTTGTTGGCTTGTTGGCTTGTTGGTTTGTTGGTTTTTTGGTTTGTTGGTTTTTTGGTTTGTTGGTTTGTTGGTTATTTGGTTTGTTGGTTTATTTGTTTGTTGGTTTGTTGGCTTGCTGGTTTGTTGGTTTGTTGGTTTGTTGGCTTGTTGGTTTGTTAGTTTGTTGGCTTTTTGGTTACTTGGTTTGTTGGTTTGTTGGTTTGTTGGTTTGTTGGCTTGTTGGCTTGTTGGTTTGTTGGTTAGTTCGTTTGTTGGTTTGTTGGTTTGTTGGCTTGTTGGTTTGTTGGCTTGTTGGTTGGTTGGTTTGTTGGCTTGTGTGCTTGTTGGTTTGTTGGTTTGTTGGTTTGTTGGTTTGTTGGTTTGTTGGTTTGTTGGGTTTTTGGTTTGTTGGTTTGTTGGTTTGTTGGCTTGTTGGTTTGTTGGTTTGTTGGTTTGTTTGCTTGTTGGTTTGTTGGTTTGTTGGCTTGTTGGTTTGTTGGTTTGTTGGTTTGTTGGCTTGTTGGCTTGTTGGTTTGTTGGTTTGTAGGCTTGTTGGTTTGTTGATTTGTTGGCTTGTTGGATTGTTGCTTTGTTTGTTTGTTGGTTTGTTGGCTTGTTGGCTTGTTGGTTTGTTGGTTTGTTGGTTTGTTGGTTTGTTGGTTTGTTGCTTTGTTGGCTTGTTGGTTTGTTGGCATGTTGGTTTGTTGGTTTGTTGGTTTGTTGGCTTGTTGGTTACTTAGTTTGTTGGTTTTTCGGCATGTTGGCTTGTTGGTTTGTTGATTTGTTGGTTTGTTGGTTTGTTGGTTTCTTGGTTTTTTGGTTTGTTGGTTTGTTGGTTTGTTGGCTTGTTGGTTTGTTGGTTTGCTGGCTTGTTGGTTTGTTGGTTTGTTGGCTTGTGGGCTTGTTAGCTTGTTGGTTTGTTAGTTTGTTGGCTTTTTGGTTACTTGATTTGTTGGTTTGTTGGCTTGTTGGTTTGTTGGTTTGTTGGTTTGTTGGCTTGTTGGCTTGTTGGTTTGTTGGTTTGTTGGCTTGTTGGTTTTTGGTTTGTTGGCTTGTTGGTTACTTGTTTTGTTGGTTTGTTGGTTTGTTGGTTTGTTGGCTTGTTGGTTTGTTGGTTTGTTGGTTTTTTGGTTTGTTGGTTTGTTGGTTTTTTGGTTTGTTGGTTTGTTGGTTTGTTGGCTTGTTGGTTTGTTGGTTTGTTGGCTTGTTGGTTTGTTGGTTTGTTGGTTTGTTGGCTTGTTGGCTTGTTGGCTTGTTGGTTTGTTGGTTTGTTGGCTTGTTGTTTACTTGGTTTGTTGGTTTGTTGGTTTGTTGGTTTGTTGGTTTGTTGGTTTGTTGGTTTGTTGGTTTGTTGGTTTTTTGGTTTGTTGGTTTATTTGTTTGTTGGTTTGTTGGCTTGTTGGTTTGTTGGTTTGTTGGTTTGTTGGTTTGTTGGCTTGTTGGTTTGTTTGTTTGTTGGCTTGTTGGTTACTTAGTTTGTTGGTTTGTTGGTTTATTGGTTTGTTGGCTTGTTGGCTTGTTGGTTTGTTGGTTAGTTCGTTTGTTGGTTTGTTAGCTTGTTGGTTTGTTGGCTTGTTGGCTTGTTGGTTTGTTGGTTTTTTGGTTTGTTGGTTTTTTGGTTTGTTGTTTTGTTGGTTAGTTGGTTTGTTGGTTTATTTGTTTGTTGGTTTGTTGGCTTGCTGGTTTGTTGGTTTGTTGGTTTGTTGGCTTGTTGGTTTGTTAGTTTGTTGGCTTTTTGGTTACTTGGTTTGTTGGTTTGTTGGTTTGTTGGTTTGTTGGCTTGTTGGCTTGTTGGTTTGTTGGTTAGTTCGTTTGTTGGTTTGTTAGTTTGTTGGTTTGTTGGCTTGTTGGTTTGTTGGTTTGTTGGTTTGTTGGTTTGTTGGTTTGTTGGTTTGTTGCTTTGTTGGTTTGTTGGTTTGTTAGCTTGTTGGCTTGTTGGCTTGTTGGTTTGTTGGCTTGTTGGTTTGTTAGTTTGTTGGTTTTTTGGTTACTTGGTTTGTTGGTTTGTTGGTTTGTTGGTTTGTTGGTTTGTTGGCTTGTTGGATTGTTGGTTTGTTGGTTTGTTGGTTTGTTGGTTTGTTGGTTTTTTGGTTTGTTGGCTTGTTGGTTTGTTGGCTTGTTGGTTTGTTGGTTTGTTGGCTTCTTGGTTTGTTGGTTTGTTGGCTTGTTGGCTTGTTTGTTTGTTGGTTTGTTGGCTTGTTGGTTACTTGGTTTGTTGGTTTGTTGGTTTGTTGGTTTGTTGGCTTGTTGGCTTGTTGGTTTGTTGATTAGTTTGTTTGTTGGTTTGTTAGTTTGTTGGTTTGTTGGCTTGTTGGCTTGTTGGTTTGTTGGTTTGTTGGCTTGTTGGTTTGTTGGTTTGTTGGCTTGTCGGTTTTTGGTTTGTTGGTTTGTTGGCTTGTTGGTTACTTGGTTTGTTGGTTTGTTGGTTTGTTGGTTTGTTGGCTTGTTGGTTTGTTGGTTTGTTAGTGTTTTGGTTTGTTAATTTATTTCTTTGTTGGTTTGTTGGCTTATTGGTTTGTTGGTTTGTTGGTTTGTTGGTTTGTTAGTTTGTTGGTTTGTTGGTTTGTTGGCTTGTTGGTTTGTTGGTTTGTTGGCTTGTTGGCTTGTTGGTTTGTTGGTTTGTTGGCTTGTTGGTTACTTAGTTTGTTGATTTGTTGATTAGTTCGTTTGTTGGTTTGTTAGTTTGTTGGTTTGTTGGCTTGTTGGCTTGTTTGTTTGTTGGTTTTTTGGTTTGTTGGTTTGTTGGTTTGTTGGTTTGTTGGTTTGTTGGTTTGTTGGTTTGTTGGTTTATTTGTTTGTTGGTTTGTTGGCTTGTTAATTTGTTGGTTTGTTGGATTGTTGGTTACTTCGTTTGTTGGTTTGTTGGTTTGTTGGTTTGTTGGCTTGTTGGCTTGTTGGCTTGTTTGTTTGTGTGTTAGTTTGTTTGTTGGTTTGTTAGTTTGTTGGTTTGTTGGCTTGTTGGTTTGTTGGTTTGTTGGTTTGTTGGTTTGTTGGTTTGTTGCTTTGTTGGTTTGTTGGTTTGTTGGCTTGTTGGCTTGTTGTTTTATTGGTTTTTTGGCTTTTTGGCTTGTTGGTTTGTTGGTTTGTTGGTTTGTTGGTTTGTTGCTTTGTTGGTTTGTTGTTTTGTTGGCTTGTTAACTTGTTGGTTTGTTAGTTTGCTGGCTTTTTGGTTACTTGGTTTGTTGGTTTGTTGGTTTGTTGGCTTGTTGGTTTGTTGGCTTGTTGCTTTGTTGGTTTGTTGGTTTGTTGGCTTGGTGGCTTGTTGGTTTGTTGGTTTGTTGGTTTGTTGGCTTGTTGGTTTATTGGTTTGTTGGCTTGTTGGTTTGTTGGTTTGTTGGTTTGTTGGCTTGTTGGCTTGTTGGTTTGTTGGTTTGTTGGCTTGTTGGTTTGTTGGCTTGTTGGTTTGTTGGTTTGTTGGTTTGTTGGCTTGTTGGCTTGTTGGTTTGTTGGTTTGTTGGCTTTTTGGTTACTTAAATTGTTGGTTTGTTGGCATGTTGGTTTGTTGGTTTGCTGGTTTGTTGGCTTGTTGGTTACTTAGTTTGTTGGTTTGTTGGCATGTTGGTTTGTTGGTTTGTTGGTTTGTTGGTTTGTTGGTTTGTTGGTTTGTTGGCTTGTTGGTTTGTTGGCTTGTTGGCTTGTTGGTTTGTTAGTTTGTTGGCCTTTTGGTTACTTGGTTTGTTGGCTTGTTGGCTTGTTGCTTTGTTGGTTTGTTGGTTTGTTGGCTTGTTGGTTTGTTGGCTTGTTGGCTTGTTGGTTTGTTAGTTTGTTGGCCTTTTGGTTACTTGGTTTGTTGGTTTGTTGGTTTGTTGATTTGTTGGCTTGTTGGTTTGTTGGTTTGTTGGTTTGTTGGTTTGTTGGTTTGTTGGTTTGTTGGCTTGTTGGCTTGTTGGCTTGTTGGTTTGTTAGTTTTTTAGCTTTTTGGTTACTTGGTTTGTTGGTTTGTTGGTTTGTTGGCTTGTTGGTTTGTTGGTTTGTTAGTTTGTTGGCTTGCTGTTTTGTTGGCTTGTTGGTTTGTTGGTTTGTTGGTTTGTTGTCTTGTTGGATTGTTGGTTTGTTGGTTTGTTGCTTTGTTGGTTTGTTGGTTTTTTGGTTTGTTGGCTTGTTGGTTTGTTGGCTTGTTGGTTTGTTGGTTTGTTGGCTTCTTGGTTTGTTGGTTTGTTGGTTAGTTGGCTTGCTGGCTTGTTTGTTTGTTGGCTTGTTGGTTACTTGGTTTGTTGGTTTGTTGGTTTGTTGGCTTGTTGGCTTGTTGGTTTGTTGGTTAGTTTGTTTGTTGGTTTGTTAGTTTGTTGGTTTGTTGGCTTGTTGGCTTGTTGGTTTGTTGGTTTGTTGGCTTGTTGGTTTGTTGGTTTGTTGGCTTGTCGGTTTTTGGTTTGTTGGTTTGTTGGCTTGTTGGTTACTTGGTTTGTTGGTTTGTTGGTTTGTTGGTTTGTTGGCTTGTTGGTTTGTTGGTTTGTTGGTGTTTTGGTTTGTTGGTTTATTTGTTTGTTGGTTTGTTGGCTTATTGGTTTGTTGGTTTGTTGGTTTGTTGGTTTGTTAGTTTGTTGGTTTGTTGGTTTGTTGGTTTGTTGGCTTGTTGGTTTGTTGGTTTGTTGGCTTGTTGGCTTGTTGGTTTGTTGGTTTGTTGGCTTGTTGGTTACTTAGTTTGTTGATTTGTTGATTAGTTCGTTTGTTGGTTTGTTAGTTTGTTGGTTTGTTGGCTTGTTGGCTTGTTGGTTTGTTCGTTTTTTGGTTTGTTGGTTTGTTGGTTTGTTGGTTTGTTGGTTTGTTGGTTTGTTGGTTTATTTGTTTGTTGGTTTGTTGGCTTGTTGGTTTGTTGGTTTGTTGGCTTGTTGGTTACTTGGTTTGTTGGTTTGTTGGTTTGTTGGTTTGTTGGCTTGTTGGCTTGTTTGTTTGTGTGTTAGTTTGTTTGTTGGTTTGTTATTTTGTTGGTTTGTTGGCTTGTTAGCTTGTTGGTTTGTTGGTTTGTTGGTTTGTTGGTTTGTTGGTTTGTTGGTTTGTTGGTTTGTTGGTTTGTTGCTTTGTTGGTTTGTTGGTTTGTTGGCTTGTTGGCTTGTTGGTTTGTTGGTTTGTTGGCTTGTTGGCTTGTTGGTTTGTTGGTTTGTTGGTTTGTTGGTTTGTTGCTTTGTTGGTTTGTTGGTTTGTTGGCTTGTTGGCTTGTTGGTTTGGTAGTTAGCTGGCTTTTTGGTTACTTGGTTTGTTGGTTTGTTGGTTTGTTGGCTTGTTGGTTTGTTGGCTTGTTGCTTTGTTGGTTTGTTGGTTTGTTGGCTTGGTGGCTTGTTGGTTTGTTGGTTTCTTGGTTTGTTGGCTTGTTGGTTTATTGGTTTGTTGGCTTGTTGGTTTGTTGGTTTGTTGGTTTGTTGGCTTGTTGGCTTGTTGGTTTGTTGGTTTTTTGGCTTGTTGGTTTGTTGGTTTGTTGGTTTGTTGGTTTGTTGGTTTGTTGGTTTGTTGGCTTGTTGGCTTGTTGGTTTGTTGGTTTGTTGGCTTGTTGGTTTGTTGGCTTGTTGGCTTGTTGGTTTGTTAATTTGTTGGCCTTTTGGTTACTTGGTTTGTTGGCTGTTGGCTTGTTGGTTTGTTGGTTTGTTGGTTTGTTGGCTTGTTGGTTTGTTGGCTTGTTGGCTTGTTGGTTTGTTAGTTTGTTGGCCTTTTGGTTACTTGGTTTGTTGGTTTGTTGGTTTGTTGGTTTGTTGGTTTGTTGGCTTGTTGGTTTGTTGGTTTGTTGGTTTGTTGGTTTGTTGGTTTGTTGGTTTGTTGGCTTGTTGGCTTGTTGGCTTGTTGGTTTGTTAGTTTGTGAGCTTTTTGGTTACTTGGTTTGTTGGTTTGTTGGTTTGTTGGCTTGTTGGTTTGTTGGTTTGTTGGTTTGTTGGCTTGTTGGTTTGTTGGCTTGTTGGTTTGTTGGTTTGTTGGTTTGTTGGCTTGTTGGCTTGTTTGTTTGTTGGTTTGTTGGTTTGTTAGTTTGTTGGCTTGTTGGTTTGTTGGTTTTTTGGCTTGTCGGTTTTTGGTTTGTTGGTTTGTTGGCTTGTTGGTTACTTGGTTTGTTGGTTTGTTGGTTTGTTGGTTTGTTGGCTTGTTGGTTTGTTGGTTTGTTGGTGTTTTGGTTTGTTGGTTTATTTGTTTGTTGGTTTGTTGGCTTATTGGTTTGTTGGTTTGTTGGTTTGTTGGTTTGTTAGTTAGTTGGTTTGTTGGTTTGTTGGCTTGTTGGTTTGTTGGTTTGTTGGCTTGTTGGCTTGTTGGTTTGTTGGTTTGTTGGCTTGTTGGTTACTTAGTTTGTTGATTTGTTGATTAGTTCGTTTGTTGGTTTGTTAGTTTGTTGGTTTGTTGGCTTGTTGGCTTGTTGGTTTGTTGGTTTTTTGGTTTGTTGGTTTGTTGGTTTGTTGGTTTGTTGGTTTGTTGGTTTGTTAGTTTATTTGTTTGTTGGTTTGTTGGCTTGTTGGTTTGTTGGCTTGTTGGTTACTTGGTTTGTTGGTTTGTTGGTTTGTTGGTTTGTTGGCTTGTTGGCTTGTTTGTTTGTGTGTTAGTTTGTTTGTTGGTTTGTTAGTTTGTTGGTTTGTTGGCTTGTTGGCTTGTTGGTTTGTTGGTTTGTTGGTTTGTTGGTTTGTTGTTTTGTTGCTTTGTTGGTTTGTTGGTTTGTTGGCTTGTTGGCTTGTTGGTTTGTTGGTTTGTTGGCTTGTTGGCTTGTTGGTTTGTTGGATTGTTGGTTTGTTGGTTTGTTGCTTTGTTGGTTTGTTGGCTTGTTGCTTTGTTGGTTTGTTGGTTTGTTGGCTTGGTGGCTTGTTGGTTTGTTGGTTTGTTTGTTTGTTGGCTTGTTGGTTTATTGGTTTGTTGGCTTGTTGGTTTGTTGGTTTGTTGGTTTGTTGGCTTGTTGGCTTGTTGGTTTGTTGGTTTGTTGGCTTGTTGGTTTGTTGGCTTGTTGGTTTGTTGGTTTGTTGGTTTGTTGGCTTGTTGGCTTGTTGGTTTGTTGGTTTGTTGGCTTTTTGGTTACTTAGTTTGTTGGTTTGTTGGCATGTTGGTTTGTTGGTTTGTTGGTTTGTTGGTTTGTTGGTTTGTTGGTTTGTTGGTTTGTTGGCTTGTTGGTTTGTTGGCTTGTTGGCTTGTTGGTTTGTTAGTTTGTTGGCCTTTTGGTTACTTGGTTTGTTGGCTTGTTGGCTTGTTGCTTTGTTGGTTTGTTGGTTTGTTGGCTTGTTGGTTTGTTGGCTTGTTGGCTTGTTGGCTTGTTGGTTTGTTAGTTTGTTGGCCTTTTGGTTACTTGGTTTGGTGGTTTGTTGGTTTGTTGGTTTGTTGGTTTGTTGGCTTGTTGGTTTGTTGGTTTGTTGGTTTGTTGGTTTGTTGGTTTGTTGGTTTGTTGGCTTGTTGGCTTGTTGGCTTGTTGGTTTGTTAGTTTGTGAGCTTTTTGGTTACTTGGTTTGTTGGTTTGTTGGTTTGTTGGTTTGTTGGCTTGTTGGTTTGTTGGTTTGTTGGTTTGTTGGCTTGTTGGTTTGTTGGCTTGTTGGTTTGTTGGTTTGTTGGTTTGTTGGTTTGTTGGCTTGTTGGCTTGTTTGTTTGTTGGTTTGTTGGTTTGTTGGCTTGTTGGTTTGTTGGCTTGTTGGTTTGTTGGTTTGTTGGCTTGTTGGTTTGTTGGCTTGTTGGTTACTTGGTTTGTTGGTTTGTTGGTTTGTTGGTTTGTTGGTTTGTTGGCTTGTTGGTTTGTTGGTTTGTTGGTGTTTTGGTTTGTTGGTTTATTTGTTTGTTGGTTTGTTGGCTTATTGGTTTGTTGGTTTGTTGGTTTGTTGGTTTGTTAGTTTGTTGGTTTGTTGGTTTGTTGGCTTGTTTGTTTGTTGGTTTGTTGGCTTGTTGGCTTGTTGGTTTGTTGGTTTGTTGGCTTGTTGGTTACTTAGTTTGTTGATTTGTTGATTAGTTCGTTTGTTGGTTTGTTAGTTTGTTGGTTTGTTGGCTTGCTGGCTTGTTGGTTTGTTGGTTTTTTGGTTTGTTGGTTTGTTGGTTTGTTGGTTTGTTGGTTTGTTGGTTTATTTGTTTGTTGGTTTGTTGGCTTGTTGGTTTGTTGGTTTGTTGGTTTGTTGGTTTGTTGGTTTGTTGGCTTGTTGGTTTGTTGGTTTGTTGGCTTGTTGGCTTGTTGGTTTGTTGGCTTGTTGGCTTGTTGGTTTATTGGTTTGTTGGTTTTTTGGTTTGTTGGTTTGTTGGTTTGTTGGTTTGTTGGTTTGTTGGTTTATTTGTTTGTTGGTTTGTTGGTTTATTTGTTTGTTGGTTTGTTGGCTTGTTGGTTTGTTGTTTTGTTGGTTTGCTGCTTTGTTCGTTTGATGGTTTGTTGGTTTTTTGGTTACTTGGTTGGTTGGTTTGTTGGTTTGTTGGTTTGTTGGTTTGTTGGCTTAGTGGCTTGTTGGCTTGTTGGTTTGTTGGTTTGTTGGCTTGTTGGTTACTTAGTTTGTTGGTTTGTTGGCATGTTGGGTTGTTGGTTTGTTGGTTTGTTGGCTTGTTGGTTTGTTGGTTTGTTGGCCTGTTGGTTTGTTGGTTTGTTGGCTTGTTGGCTTGTTGGTTTGTTGGTTTGTTGGTTTGTTGGTTTGTTGGTTTGTTGGCTTGTTGGTTTGTTGGCTTATTGGTTTGTTGGTTTGTTGGTTTGTTGGCTTGTTGGCTTGTTGGTTTGTTGGTTTGTTGGCTTGTTGGTTTGTTGGTTTGTTGGCTTGTTGGTTTGTTGCTTTGTTTGTTTGATGGTTTGTTGGTTTGTTGGTTTTTTGGTTTGTTGGTTTTTTGTTTTGTTGCTTTGTTGGTTTGTTGGTTTGTTGGCTTGTTGGCTTGTTGGTTTGTTGGCTTGTTGGTTTGTTAGTTTGTTGGCTTTTTTGTTACTTGGTTTGTTGGTTTGTTGGCTTGTTGGTTTGTTAGATTGTTGGTTTGTTGGTTTGTTGGTTTGTTGGCTTGTTGGCTTGTTGGTTTGTTGGTTTGTTGGTTTGTTGGTTTGCTGGTTTGTTGGTTTTTTGGTTTTTTGGTTTGTTGGTTTCTTGGCTTGTTGGTTTGTTGGTTTGTTGGTTTGTTTGCTTGTTGGCTTGTTGGTTTGTTGGTTTGTTGGTGTTTTGGTTTGTTGGTTTATTTGTTTGTTGGTTTGTTGGCTTATTGGTTTGTTGGTTTGTTGGTTTGTTAGCTTGTTGGTTTGTTGGTTTGTTGGCTTGTTGGTTTGTTGGTTTGTTGGCTTGTTGGCTTGTTAGTTTGTTGGCTTTTTGGTTACTTGGTTTGTTGGTTTGTTGGTTTGTTGGCTTGTTGGTTTGTTGGGTTGTTGGTTTGTTGGTTTGTTAGTTTGTTGGTTTGTTGGCTTGTTGGCTTGTTTGTTTGTTGGTTAGTTTGTTTGTTGGTTTGTTACTTTGTTGGTTTGTTGGCTTGTTGGCTTGTTGGTTTGTTGGTTTGTTGGTTTGTTGGTTTGTTGGTTTGTTGCTTTGTTTGTTTGTTGGTTTGTTGGCTTGTTGGCTTGTTGGTTTGTTGGTTTGTTGGCTTGTTGGCTTGCTGGTTTGTTGGTTTGTTGCTTTGTTGGTTTGATGGTTTGTTGGTTTGTTGGCTTGTTGCTTTGTTGGTTTGTTGGTTTGTTGGCTTGTTGGCTTGTTGGTTTGTTGGTTTGTTGGTTTGTTGGCTTGTTGGTTTGTTGGTTTGTTGGCTTGTTGGTTTGTTGGTTTGTTGGCTTGTTGGCTTGTTGGTTTGTTGGTTTGTTGGCTTGTTGGTTTGTTGGTTTGTTGGTTTCTTGGCTTGTTGACTTGTTGGTTTGTTGGTTTGTTGGCTTTTTGGTTACTTAGTTTGTTGGTTTGTTGGCATGTTGGTTTGTTGGTTTGTTGGTTTGTTGGTTTGTTGGTTACTTAGTTTGTTGGTTTGTTGGCATGTTGGTTTGCTGGCTTGTTGGTTTGTTGGTTTGTTGGTTTGTTGGCTTGTTGGTTTGTTGGCTTGTTGGCTTGTTGGTTTGTTAGTTTTTTGGCCTTTTGGTTACTTGGTTTGTTGGCTTGTTGGCTTGTTGCTTTGTTGGTTTGTTGGTTTGTTGGCTTGTTGGTTTGTTGGCTTGTTGGCTTGTTGGTTTGTTAGTTTGTTGGCCTTTTGGTTACTTGGTTTGTTGGTTTGTTGGTTTGTTCGTTTGTTGGTTTGTTGGCTTGTTGGTTTGTTGGTTTGTTGGTTTGTTGGTTTGTTGGTTTGTTGGTTTGTTGGCTTGTTGGCTTGTTGGCTTATTGGTTTGTTAGTTTGTGAGCTTTTTGGTTACTTGGTTTGTTGGTTTGTTGGTTTGTTGGTTTGTTGGTTTGTTGGTTTGTTGGCTTGTTGGTTTGTTGGCTTGTTGGTTTGTTGGTCTGTTGGTTTGTTGGCTTGTTGGCTTGTTGGTTTGTTGGTTTGTTGGCTTGTTGGCTTGTTGGCTTGTTCGTTTGTTAGTTTGTGAGCTTTTTGGTTACTTGGTTTGTTGGTTTGTTGGTTTGTTGGCTTGTTGGTTTGTTGGTTTGTTGGTTTGTTGGCTTGTTGGTTTGTTGGCTTGTTGGTTTGTTGTTTTGTTGGTTTGTTGGCTTGTTGGCTTGTTGGTTTGTTGGTTTGTTGGTTTGTTGGTTTGTTGGCTTGTTCGTTTGTTGTTTGTTGGTTACTTGGTTTGTTGGTTTGTTGGTTTGTTGGTTTATTTGTTTGTTGGTTTGTTGGTTTGTTGGTTTGTTGGCTTGTTGGCTTGTTGGTTTGTTGGTTTGTTGGCTTGTTGATTACTTAGTTTGTTGGTTTCTTGGCATGTTGGTTTGTTGGTTTGTTGGTTTGTTGGCTTGTGGGTTTGTTGGTTTGTTGGCTTGTTGGTTTGTTGGTTTGTTGGCTTGTTGGCTTGTTGGTTACTTAGTTTGTTGATTTGTTGATTAGTTCGTTTGTTGGTTTGTTAGTTTGTTGGTTTGTTGGCTTGTTGGCTTGTTGGTTTGTTGGTTTTTTGGTTTGTTGGTTTGTTGGTTTGTTGGTTTGTTGGTTTGTTGGTTTATTTGTTTGTTGGTTTGTTGGCTTGTTGGTTTGTTGGTTTGTTGGTTTGTTGGTTTGTTGGTTTGTTGGTTTGTTGGTTTGTTGGTTTGTTGGTTTTTTGGTTTGTTGGTTTATTTGTTTGTTGATTTGTTGGCTTGTTGGTTTGTTGGTTTGTTGGTTTGTTGGTTTGTTGGTTTGTTGGTTTGTTGGTTTGTTGGTTTGTTGGCTTGTTGGCTTGTTGGTTTGTTGGCTTGTTGGTTTGTTGGTTTGTTGGTTTGTTGGTTTTTTGGTTTGTTGGTTTGTTGGTTTGTTGGTTTGTTGGTTTGTTGGTTCATTTGTTTGTTGGTTTTTTGGTTTATTTGTTTGTTGGTTTGTTTGCTTGTTGGTTTGTTGGTTTGTTGGTTTGTTGCTTTGTTCGTTTGATGGTTTGTTGGTTTTTTGGTTACTTGGTTTGTTGGTTTGTTGGTTTGTTGGTTTGTTGGTTTGTTGGTTTGTTGGCTTGTTGGCTTGTTGGTTTGTTGGTTTGTTGGCTTGTTGATTACTTAGTTTGTTGGTTTCTTGGCATGTTGGTTTGTTGGTTTGTTGGTTTGTTGGCTTGTGGGTTTGTTGGTTTGTTGGCTTGTTGGTTTGTTGGTTTGTTGGCTTGTTGGCTTGTTGGTTTGTTGGTTTGTTGGTTTGTTGGTTTGTTGGTTTGTTGGCTTGTTGGTTTGTTGGTTTGTTGGCTTGTTGGTTTGTTGGTTTGTTGGCTTGTTGACTTGTTGGTTTGTTGGTTTTTTGGCTTGTTGATTTGTTGGTTTGTTGGCTTGTTGGCTTGTTGCTTTGTTCGTTTGATGGTTTGTTGGTTTGTTGGTTTTTTTTGTTTGTTGGTTTTTTGGTTTGTAGCTTTGTTGGTTTGTTGGTTTGTTGGCTTGTTGGCTTGTTGGTTTGTTGGCTTGTTGGTTTGTTAGTTTGTTGGCTTTTTGGTTACTTGGTTTGTTGGTTTGTTGGTTTGTTGGCTTGTTGGTTTGTTGGATTGTTGGTTTGTTGGTTTGTTGGTTTGTTGGCTTGTTGGCTTGTTGGTTTGTTGGTTTGTTGGTTTGTTGGTTTGTTGGTTTGTTGGTTTTTTGGTTTTTTGGTTTGTTGGTTTGTTGGCTTGTTGGTTTGTTGGTTTGTTGGTTTGTTTGCTTGTTGGTTTGTTGGTTTGTTGGCTTGTTGGTTTGTTGGTTTGTTGATTTGTTGGCTTGTTGGCTTGTTGGTTTGTTGGTTTGTTGGCTTGTTGGTTTGTTGGTTTGTTGGCTTGTTGGCTTGTTGCTTTGTTGGTTTGCTGGTTTGTTGGCTTGTTGACTTGTTGGTTTGTTAGTTTGCTGGCTTTTTGGTTACTTGGTTTGTTGGTTTGTTGGTTTGTTGGCTTGTTGGTTTGTTGGCTTGTTGGTTTGTTGGTTTGTTAGTTTGTTGGTTTGTTGGCTTGTTGGCGTGTTGGTTTGTTGGTTTGTTGGCTTGTTGGTTTGTTGGTTTGTTGGCTTGTTGGCTTGTTGGCTTGTTTGTTTGTTGGTAAGTTTGTTTGTTGGTTTGTTAGTTTGTTGGTTTGTTGGCTTGTTGGCTTGTTGGTTTGTTGGTTTGTTGGTTTGTTGGTTTGTTGGTTTGCTGCTTTGTTGGTTTGTTGGTTTGTTGGTTTGTTGGCTTGTTGGTTTGTTGGTTTGTTGGCTTGTTGGCTTGTTGATTTGTTGGTTTGTTGGTTTGTTGGTTTGTTGGCTTGTTGGCTTGTTTGTTTGTTGGCTTGTTGGCTTGTTGGTTTGTTGGTTTGTTGGTTTGTTGGTTTGTTGGTTTGCTGCTTTGTTGGTTTGTTGGTTTGTTGGTTTGTTGGCTTGTTGGTTTGTTGGTTTGTTGGTTTGTTGGTTTGCTGCTTTGTTGGTTTGTTGGTTTGTTGGTTTGTTGGCTTGTTGGTTTGTTGGTTTGTTGGCTTGTTGGTTTGTTGGTTTGTTGGCTTGTTGACTTGTTGGTTTGTTGGTTTTTTGGCTTGTTGATTTGTTGGTTTGTTGGCTTGTTGGCTTGTTGCTTTGTTCGTTTGATGGTTTGTTGGTTTGTTGGTTTTTTTTGTTTGTTGGTTTTTTGGTTTGTAGCTTTGTTGGTTTGTTGGTTTGTTGGCTTGTTGGCTTGTTGGTTTGTTGGCTTGTTGGTTTGTTAGTTTGTTGGCTTTTTGGTTACTTGGTTTGTTGGTTTGTTGGTTTGTTGGCTTGTTGGTTTGTTGGATTGTTGGTTTGTTGGTTTGTTGGTTTGTTGGCTTGTTGGCTTGTTGGTTTGTTGGTTTGTTGGTTTGTTGGTTTGTTGGTTTGTTGGTTTTTTGGTTTTTTGGTTTGTTGGTTTGTTGGCTTGTTGGTTTGTTGGTTTGTTGGTTTGTTTGCTTGTTGGTTTGTTGGTTTGTTGGCTTGTTGGTTTGTTGGTTTGTTGATTTGTTGGCTTGTTGGCTTGTTGGTTTGTTGGTTTGTTGGCTTGTTGGTTTGTTGGTTTGTTGGCTTGTTGGCTTGTTGCTTTGTTGGTTTGCTGGTTTGTTGGCTTGTTGACTTGTTGGTTTGTTAGTTTGCTGGCTTTTTGGTTACTTGGTTTGTTGGTTTGTTGGTTTGTTGGCTTGTTGGTTTGTTGGCTTGTTGGTTTGTTGGTTTGTTAGTTTGTTGGTTTGTTGGCTTGTTGGCGTGTTGGTTTGTTGGTTTGTTGGCTTGTTGGTTTGTTGGTTTGTTGGCTTGTTGGCTTGTTGGCTTGTTTGTTTGTTGGTAAGTTTGTTTGTTGGTTTGTTAGTTTGTTGGTTTGTTGGCTTGTTGGCTTGTTGGTTTGTTGGTTTGTTGGTTTGTTGGTTTGTTGGTTTGCTGCTTTGTTGGTTTGTTGGTTTGTTGGTTTGTTGGCTTGTTGGTTTGTTGGTTTGTTGGCTTGTTGGCTTGTTGATTTGTTGGTTTGTTGGTTTGTTGGTTTGTTGGCTTGTTGGCTTGTTTGTTTGTTAGTTTGTTGGCTTTTTGGTTACTTGGTTTGTTGGTTTGTTGGTTTGTTGGCTTGTTGGTTTGTTGGCTTGTTGGTTTGTTGGTTTGTTAGTTTGTTGGTTTGTTGGCTTGTTGGCGTGTTGGTTTGTTGGTTTGTTGGCTTGTTGGTTTGTTGGTTTGTTGGCTTGTTGGCTTGTTGGCTTGTTTGTTTGTTGGTTAGTTTGTTTGTTGGTTTGTTAGTTTGTTGGTTTGTTGGCTTGTTGGCTTGTTGGTTTGTTGGTTTGTTGGTTTGTTGGTTTGTTGGTTTGTTGCTTTGTTGGTTTGTTGGTTTGTTGGTTTGTTGGCTTGTTGGCTTGTTGGTTTGTTGGTTTGTTGGCTTGTTGGATTGTTGATTTGTTGGTTTGTTGGTTTGTTGGTTTGTTGGTTTGTTGCTTTGTTGGTTTGTTGGTTTGTTGGTTTGTTGGCTTGTTGGCTTGTTGGTTTGTTAGTTTGCTGGCTTTTTGGTTACTTGGTTTGTTGGTTTGTTGGTTTGTTGGCTTGTTGGTTTGTTGGCTTGTTGCTTTGTTGGTTTGTTGGTTTGTTGGCTTGTTGGCTTGTTGGTTTGTTGGTTTGTTGGTTTGTTGGCTTGTTGGTTTGTTGGTTTGTTGGCTTGTTGGTTTGTTGGTTTGTTGGTTTGTTGGCTTGTTGGCTTGTTGGTTTGTTGGTTTGTTGGCTTGTTGGTTTGTTGGCTTGTTGGTTTGTTAGTTTGTTGGTTTGTTGGCTTGTTGGCTTGTTGGTTTGTTGGTTTGTTGGCTTTTTGGTTACTTAGTTTGTTGGTTTGTTGGCATGTTGGTTTGTTAGTTTGTTGGTTTGTTGGCTTGTTGGTTACTTAGTTTGTTGGTTTGTTGGCATGTTGGTTTGTTGGTTTGTTGGTTTGTTGGTTTGGTTGGTTTGTTGGTTTGTTGGCTTGTTGGTTTGCTGGCTTGTTGGCTTGTTGGTTTGTTAGTTTGTTGGCCTTTTGGTTACTTGGTTTGTGTGCTTGTTGGCTTGTTGCTTTGTTGGTTTGTTGGTTTGTTGGTTTGTTGGCTTGTTGGTTTGTTGGTTTGTTGGTTTGTTGGCTTGTTGGCTTGTTGGTTTGTTGGTTTGTTGGCTTGTTGGTTTGTTGGTTTGTTGGCTTGTTGGCTTGTTGCTTTGTTCGTTTGATGGTTTGTTGGTTTGTTGGTTTTTTGGTTTGTTGGTTTTTTGGTTTGTTGCTTTGTTGGTTTGTAGGGTTGTTGGCTTGTTGGCTTGTTGGTTTGTTGGCTTGTTGGTTTGTTAGTTTGTTGGCTTTTTGGTTACTTGGTTTGTTGGTTTGTTGGTTTGTTGGCTTGTTGGTTTGTTGGATTGTTGGTTTGTTGGTTTGTTGGCTTGTTGGATTGTTGGCTTGTTGGTTTGTTGGTTTGTTGGTTGTTGGTTTGTTGGTTTGTTGGTTTTTTGGTTTTTTGGTTTGTTGGTTTGTTGGCTTGTTGGCTTGTTGGCTTGTTGGTTTGTTGGTTTGTTGGTTTGTTTGCTTGTTGGTTTGTTGGTTTGTTGGCTTGTTGGTTTGTTGGTTTGTTGGTTTGTTGGCTTGTTGGCTTGTTGGTTTGTTGGTTTGTTGGCTTGTTGGTTTGTTGGTTTGTTGGCTTGTTGGCTTGTTGCTTTGTTGGTTTGCTGGTTTGTTGGCTTGTTGGCTTGTTGGTTTGTTAGTTTGTTAGCTTTTTGGTTACTTGGTTTGTTGGTTTGTTGGTTTGTTGGCTTGTTGGCTTGTTGGCTTGTTGGTTTGTTGGCTTGTTGGTTTGTTGGTTTGTTAGTTTGTTGGTTTGTTGGTTTGTTGGCTTGTTGGCTTGTTGGTTTGTTGGTTTGTTGGCTTGTTGGTTACTTGGTTTGTTGGTTTGTTGGTTTGTTGGTTTGTTGGCTTGTTGGCTTGTTTGTTTGTTGGTTAGTTTGTTTGTTGGTTTGTTAGTTTGTTGGTTTGTTGGCTTGTTGGCTTGTTGGTTTGTTGGTTTGTTGGTTTGTTGGTTTGTTGGGTTGTTGGCTTGTTGGCTTGTTGGTTTGTTGGCTTGTTGGTTTGTTAGTTTGTTGGCTTTTTGGTTACTTGGTTTGTTGGTTTGTTGGTTTGTTGGCTTGTTGGTTTGTTGGATTGTTGGTTTGTTGGTTTGTTGGTTTGTTGGCTTGTTGGCTTGTTGGTTTGTTGGTTTGTTGGTTTGTTGGTTTGTTGGTTTGTTGGTTTTTTGGTTTTTTGGTTTGTTGGTTTGTTGGCTTGTTGGTTTGTTGGTTTGTTGGTTTGTTTGCTTGTTGGTTTGTTGGTTTGTTGGCTTGTTGGTTTGTTGGTTTGTTGGTTTGTTGGCTTGTTGGCTTGTTGGTTTGTTGGTTTGTTGGCTTGTTGGTTTGTTGGTTTGTTGGCTTGTTGGCTTGTTGCTTTGTTGGTTTGCTGGTTTGTTGGCTTGTTGGCTTGTTGGTTTGTTAGTTTGTTAGCTTTTTGGTTACTTGGTTTGTTGGTTTGTTGGTTTGTTGGCTTGTTGGCTTGTTGGCTTGTTGGTTTGTTGGTTTGTTGGCTTGTTGGTTTGTTGGTTTGTTAGTTTGTTGGTTTGTTGGTTTGTTGGCTTGTTGGCTTGTTGGTTTGTTGGTTTGTTGGCTTGTTGGTTACTTGGTTTGTTGGTTTGTTGGTTTGTTGGTTTGTTGGCTTGTTGGCTTGTTTGTTTGTTGGTTAGTTTGTTTGTTGGTTTGTTAGTTTGTTGGTTTGTTGGCTTGCTGGCTTGTTGGTTTGTTGGTTTGTTGGTTTGTTGGTTTGTTGGTTTGTTGGTTTCTTGCTTTGTTGGTTTGTTGGTTTGTTGGCTTGTTGGCTTGTTGGTTTGTTGATTTGTTGGCTTGTTGGCTTGTTGGTTTGTTGGTTTGTTGGTTTGTTGGTTTGTTGCTTTGTTGGTTTGTTGGTTTGTTGGTTTGTTGGCTTGTTGGTTTGTTAGTTTGCTGGCTTTTTGGTTACTTGGTTTGTTGGTTTGTTGGCTTGTTGGTTTGTTGGCTTGTTGCTTTGTTGGTTTGTTGGTTTGTTGGCTTGTTGGCTTGTTGGCTTGTTGGTTTGTTGGTTTGTTGGTTTGTTGGCTTGTTGGTTTGTTGGTTTGTTGGCTTGTTGGTTTGTTGGTTTGTTGGTTTGTTGGCTTGTTGGCTTGTTGGTTTGTTGGTTTGTTGGCTTGTTGGTTTGTTGGCTTGTTGGTTTGTTGGTTTGTTGGTTTGTTGGCTTGTTGGCTTGTTGGTTTGTTGGTTTGTTAGTTTGTTGGCTTTTTGGTTACTTAGTTTGTTGGTTTGTTGGCATGTTGGTTTGTTGGTTTGTTGGTTTGTTGGCTTGTTGGTTACTTAGTTTGTTGGTTTGTTGGCATGTTGGTTTGTTTGTTTGTTGGTTTGTTGGTTTGTTGGTTTGTTGGTTTGTTGGCTTGTTGGTTTGCTGGCTTGTTGGCTTGTTGGTTTGTTAGTTTGTTGGCCTTTTGGTTACTTGGTTTGTGTGCTTGTTGGCTTGTTGCTTTGTTGGTTTGTTGGTTTGTTGGCTTGTTGGTTTGTTGGCTTGTTGGCTTGTTGGTTTGTTAGTTTGTGAGCTTTTTGGTTACTTGGTTTGTTGGTTTGTTGGTTTGTTGGCTTGTTGGTTTGTTGGTTTGTTGGTTTGTTGGCTTGTTGGTTTGTTGGCTGTTGGTTTGTTGGTTTGTTGGCTTGTTGGTTTGTTGGCTTGTTGGTTTGTTGGTTTGTTGGTTTGTTGGTTTGTTGGCTTGTTGGTTTGTTGGTTTGTTGGCTTGTCGGTTTTTGGTTTGTTGGTTTGTTGGCTTGTTGGTTACTTGGTTTGTTGGTTTGTTGGTTTGTTGGTTTGTTGGCTTGTTGGTTTGTTGGTTTGTTGGTGTTTTGATTTTTTGGTTTATTTGTTTGTTGGTTTGTTGGCTTGTTGGTTTGTTGGTTTGTTGGTTTGTTAGTTTGTTGGTTTGTTGGTTTGTTGGCTTGTTGGTTTGTTGGTTCGTTGGCTTGTTGGCTTGTTGGTTTGTTGGTTGGTTGGCTTGTTGGTTACTTAGTTTGTTGATTTGTTGATTAGTTCGTTTGTTCGTTTGTTAGTGTGTTGGTTTGTTGGCTTGTTGGCTTGTTGGTTTGTTGGTTTTTTCGGTTTGTTGGTTTGTTGGTTTGTTGGTTTGTTGGTTTATTTGTTTGTTGGTTTGTTGGCTTGTTGGTTTGTTGGTTTGTTGGTTTGTTGGCTTGTTGGTTTGTTGGTTTGTAGGTTTGTTGGTTTGTTGGTTTGTCGGTTTTTTGGTTTGTTGGTTTATTTGTTTGTTGATTTGTTGGCTTGTTGGTTTGTTGGTTTGTTGGTTTGTTGGTTTGTTGGCTTGTTGGTTTGTTGATTTGTTGGTTTGTTGGTTTGTTGGCTTGTTGGCTTGTTGGTTTGTTGGCTTGTTGGTTTGTTAGTTTGTTGGCTTTTTGGTTACTTGGTTTGTTGGTTTGTTGGTTTGTTGGCTTGTTGGTTTGTTGGATTGTTGGTTTGTTGGTTTGTTGGTTTGTTGGCTTGTTGGCTTGTTGGTTTGTTGGTTTGTTGGTTTGTTGGTTTGTTGGTTTGTTGGTTTTTTGGTTTTTTGGTTTGTTGGTTTGTTGGCTTGTTGGTTTGTTGGTTTGTTGGTTTGTTTGCTTGTTGGTTTGTTGGTTTGTTGGCTTGTTGGTTTGTTGGTTTGTTGATTTGTTGGCTTGTTGGCTTGTTGGTTTGTTGGTTTGTTGGCTTGTTGGTTTGTTGGTTTGTTGGCTTGTTGGCTTGTTGCTTTGTTGGTTTGCTGGTTTGTTGGCTTGTTGGCTTGTTGGTTTGTTAGTTTGCTGGCTTTTTGGTTACTTGGTTTGTTGGTTTGTTGGTTTGTTGGCTTGTTGGTTTGTTGGTTTGTTAGTTTGTTGGTTTGTTGGCTTGTTGGCGTGTTGGTTTGTTGGTTTGTTGGCTTGTTGGTTTGTTGGTTTGTTGGCTTGTTGGCTTGTTGGCTTGTTTGTTTGTTGGTTAGTTTGTTTGTTGGTTTGTTAGTTTGTTGGTTTGTTGGCTTGTTGGCTTGTTGGTTTGTTGGTTTGTTGGTTTGTTGGTTTGTTGGTTTGCTGCTTTGTTGGTTTGTTGGTTTGTTGGCTTGTTGGCTTGTTGGTTTGTTGGTTTGTTGGCTTGTTGGCTTGTTGATTTGTTGGTTTGTTGGTTTGTTGGTTTGTTGGTTTGTTGGCTTGTTGGCTTGTTGGTTTGTTAGTTTGTTGGCTTTTTGGTTACTTGGTTTGTTGGTTTGTTGGTTTGTTGGCTTGTTGGTTTGTTGGCTTGTTGGTTTGTTGGTTTGTTAGTTTGTTGGTTTGTTGGCTTGTTGGCGTGTTGGTTTGTTGGTTTGTTGGCTTGTGGTTTGTTGGTTTGTTGGCTTGTTGGCTTGTTGGCTTGTTTGTTTGTTGGTTAGTTTGTTTGTTGGTTTGTTAGTTTGTTGGTTTGTTGGCTTGTTGGCTTGTTGGTTTGTTGGTTTGTTGGTTTGTTGGTTTGTTGGTTTGTTGCTTTGTTGGTTTGTTGGTTTGTTGGCTTGTTGGCTTGTTGGTTTGTTGGTTTGTTGGCTTGTTGGATTGTTGATTTGTTGGTTTGTTGGTTTGTTGGTTTGTTGGTTTGTTGCTTTGTTGGTTTGTTGGTTTGTTGGTTTGTTGGCTTGTTGGTTTGTTGGTTTGTTAGTTTGCTGGCTTTTTGGTTACTTGGTTTGTTGGTTTGTTGGTTTGTTGGCTTGTTGGTTTGTTGGCTTGTTGCTTTGTTGGTTTGTTGGTTTGTTGGCTTGTTGGCTTGTTGGTTTGTTGGTTTGTTGGTTTGTTGGCTTGTTGGTTTGTTGGTTTGTTGGCTTGTTGGTTTGTTGGTTTGTTGGTTTGTTGGTTCATTTGTTTGTTGGTTTGTTGGTTTATTTGTTTGTTGGTTTGTTTGCTTGTTGGTTTGTTGGTTTGTTGGTTTGTTGCTTTGTTCGTTTGATGGTTTGTTGGTTTTTTGGTTACTTGGTTTGTTGGTTTGTTGGTTTGTTGGTTTGTTGGTTTGTTGGTTTGTTGGCTTGTTGGCTTGTTGGTTTGTTGGTTTGTTGGCTTGTTGATTACTTAGTTTGTTGGTTTCTTGGCATGTTGGTTTGTTGGTTTGTTGGTTTGTTGGCTTGTGGGTTTGTTGGTTTGTTGGCTTGTTGGTTTGTTGGCTTGTTGGCTTGTTGGTTTGTTGGCTTGTTGGCTTGTTGGTTTGCTGGTTTGTTGGTTTTTTGGTTTGTTGGTTTGTTGGTTTGTTGGTTTGTTGGTTTGTTGGTTTGTTGGTTTGTTGGTTTATTTGTTTGTTGGTTTGTTGGTTTATTTGTTTGTTGGTTTGTTGGCTTGTTGGTTTGTTGGTTTGTTGGTTTGTTGCTTTGTTCGTTTGATGGTTTGTTGGTTTTTTGGTTACTTGGTTTGTTGGTTTGTTGGTTTATGGGTTTGTTGGTTTGTTGGCTTGTTGGCTTGTTGGTTTGTTGGTTTGTTGGCTTGTTAGTTACTTAGTTTGTTGGTTTGTTGGTATGTTGGTTTGTTGGTTTGTTGGTTTGTTGGCTTGTTGGTTTGTTGGTTTGTTGGCTTGTTGGTTTGTTGGTTTGTTGGCTTGTTGGCTTGTTGGTTTGTTGGTTTGTTGGTTTGTTGGTTTGTTGGTTTGTTGGCTTGTTGGTTTGTTGGTTTGTTGGCTTGTTGGTTTGTTGGTTTGTTGGTTTGTTGGCTTGTTGGTTACTTAGTTTGTTGGTTTGTTGGCATGTTGGTTTGTTTGTTTGTTGGTTTGTTGGTTTGTTGGTTTGTTGGTTTGTTGGCTTGTTGGTTTGCTGGCTTGTTGGCTTGTTGGTTTGTTAGTTTGTTGGCCTTTTGGTTACTTGGTTTGTGTGCTTGTTGGCTTGTTGCTTTGTTGGTTTGTTGGTTTGTTGGCTTGTTGGTTTGTTGGCTTGTTGGCTTGTTGGTTTGTTAGTTTTTGAGCTTTTTGGTTACTTGGTTTGTTGGTTTGTTGGTTTGTTGGCTTGTTGGTTTGTTGGTTTGTTGGTTTGTTGGCTTGTTGGTTTGTTGGCTGTTGGTTTGTTGGTTTGTTGGCTTGTTGGTTTGTTGGCTTGTTGGTTTGTTGGTTTGTTGGTTTGTTGGTTTGTTGGCTTGTTGGTTTGTTGGTTTGTTGGCTTGTCGGTTTTTGGTTTGTTGGTTTGTTGGCTTGTTGGTTACTTGGTTTGTTGGTTTGTTGGTTTGTTGGTTTGTTGGCTTGTTGGTTTGTTGGTTTGTTGGTGTTTTGATTTTTTGGTTTATTTGTTTGTTGGTTTGTTGGCTTGTTGGTTTGTTGGTTTGTTGGTTTGTTAGTTTGTTGGTTTGTTGGTTTGTTGGCTTGTTGGTTTGTTGGTTCGTTGGCTTGTTGGCTTGTTGGTTTGTTGGTTGGTTGGCTTGTTGGTTACTTAGTTTGTTGATTTGTTGATTAGTTCGTTTGTTCGTTTGTTAGTGTGTTGGTTTGTTGGCTTGTTGGCTTGTTGGTTTGTTGGTTTTTTCGGTTTGTTGGTTTGTTGGTTTGTTGGTTTGTTGGTTTATTTGTTTGTTGGTTTGTTGGCTTGTTGGTTTGTTGGTTTGTTGGTTTGTTGGCTTGTTGGTTTGTTGGTTTGTTGGTTTGTTGGTTTGTTGGTTTGTCGGTTTTTTGGTTTGTTGGTTTATTTGTTTGTTGATTTGTTGGCTTGTTGGTTTGTTGGTTTGTTGGTTTGTTGGTTTGTTGGCTTGTTGGTTTGTTGATTTGTTGGTTTGTTGGTTTGTTGGCTTGTTGGCTTGTTGGTTTGTTGGCTTGTTGGTTTGTTAGTTTGTTGGCTTTTTGGTTACTTGGTTTGTTGGTTTGTTGGTTTGTTGGCTTGTTGGTTTGTTGGATTGTTGGTTTGTTGGTTTGTTGGTTTGTTGGCTTGTTGGCTTGTTGGTTTGTTGGTTTGTTGGTTTGTTGGTTTGTTGGTTTGTTGGTTTTTTGGTTTTTTGGTTTGTTGGTTTGTTGGCTTGTTGGTTTGTTGGTTTGTTGGTTTGTTTGCTTGTTGGTTTGTTGGTTTGTTGGCTTGTTGGTTTGTTGGTTTGTTGATTTGTTGGCTTGTTAGCTTGTTGGTTTGTTGGTTTGTTGGCTTGTTGGTTTGTTGGTTTGTTGGCTTGTTGGCTTGTTGCTTTGTTGGTTTGCTGGTTTGTTGGCTTGTTGGCTTGTTGGTTTGTTAGTTTGCTGGCTTTTTGGTTACTTGGTTTGTTGGTTTGTTGGTTTGTTGGCTTGTTGGTTTGTTGGCTTGTTGGTTTGTTGGTTTGTTAGTTTGTTGGTTTGTTGGCTTGTTGGCGTGTTGGTTTGTTGGTTTGTTGGCTTGTTGGTTTGTTGGTTTGTTGGCTTGTTGGCTTGTTGGCTTGTTTGTTTGTTGGTTAGTTTGTTTGTTGGTTTGTTAGTTTGTTGGTTTGTTGGCTTGTTGGCTTGTTGGCTTGTTGGTTTGTTGGTTTGTTGGTTTGTTGGTTTGCTGCTTTGTTGGTTTGTTGGTTTGTTGGCTTGTTGGCTTGTTGGTTTGTTGGTTTGTTGGCTTGTTGGCTTGTTGATTTGTTGGTTTGTTGGTTTGTTGGTTTGTTGGTTTGTTGGCTTGTTGGCTTGTTGGTTTGTTAGTTTGTTGGCTTTTTGGTTACTTGGTTTGTTGGTTTGTTGGTTCGTTGGCTTGTTGGTTTGTTGGCTTGTTGGTTTGTTGGTTTGTTGGCTTGTTGGCGTGTTGGTTTGTTGGTTTGTTGGCTTGTTGGTTTGTTGGTTTGTTGGCTTGTTGGCTTGTTGGCTTGTTTGTTTGTTGGTTAGTTTGTTTGTTGGTTTGTTAGTTTGTTGGTTTGTTGGCTTGTTGGCTTGTTGGTTTGTTGGTTTGTTGGTTTGTTGGTTTGTTGGTTTGCTGCTTTGTTGGTTTGTTGGTTTGTTGGCTTGTTGGCTTGTTGGTTTGTTGGTTTGTTGGCTTGTTGGCTTGTTGATTTGTTGGTTTGTTGGTTTGTTGGTTTGTTGGTTTGTTGGCTTGTTGGCTTGTTGGTTTGTTAGTTTGTTGGCTTTTTGGTTACTTGGTTTGTTGGTTTGTTGGTTTGTTGGCTTGTTGGTTTGTTGGCTTGTTGGTTTGTTGGTTTGTTAGTTTGTTGGTTTGTTGGCTTGTTGGCGTGTTGGTTTGTTGGTTTGTTGGCTTGTGGTTTGTTGGTTTGTTGGCTTGTTGGCTTGTTGGCTTGTTTGTTTGTTGGTTAGTTTGTTTGTTGGTTTGTTAGTTTGTTGGTTTGTTGGCTTGTTGGCTTGTTGGTTTGTTGGTTTGTTGGTTTGTTGGTTTGTTGGTTTGTTGCTTTGTTGGTTTGTTGGTTTGTTGGCTTGTTGGCTTGTTGGTTTGTTGGTTTGTTGGCTTGTTGGATTGTTGATTTGTTGGTTTGTTGGTTTGTTGGTTTGTTGGTTTGTTGCTTTGTTGGTTTGTTGGTTTGTTGGTTTGTTGGCTTGTTGGTTTGTTGGTTTGTTAGTTTGCTGGCTTTTTGGTTACTTGGTTTGTTGGTTTGTTGGTTTGTTGGCTTGTTGGTTTGTTGGCTTGTTGCTTTGTTGGTTTGTTGGTTTGTTGGCTTGTTGGCTTGTTGGTTTGTTGGTTTGTTGGTTTGTTGGCTTGTTGGTTTGTTGGTTTGTTGGCTTGTTGGTTTGTTGGTTTGTTGGTTTGTTGGTTCATTTGTTTGTTGGTTTGTTGGTTTATTTGTTTGTTGGTTTGTTTGCTTGTTGGTTTGTTGGTTTGTTGGTTTGTTGCTTTGTTCGTTTGATGGTTTGTTGGTTTTTTGGTTACTTGGTTTGTTGGTTTGTTGGTTTGTTGGTTTGTTGGTTTGTTGGTTTGTTGGCTTGTTGGCTTGTTGGTTTGTTGGTTTGTTGGCTTGTTGATTACTTAGTTTGTTGGTTTCTTGGCATGTTGGTTTGTTGGTTTGTTGGTTTGTTGGCTTGTGGGTTTGTTGGTTTGTTGGCTTGTTGGTTTGTTGGCTTGTTGGCTTGTTGGTTTGTTGGCTTGTTGGCTTGTTGGTTTGCTGGTTTGTTGGTTTTTTGGTTTGTTGGTTTGTTGGTTTGTTGGTTTGTTGGTTTGTTGGTTTGTTGGTTTGTTGGTTTATTTGTTTGTTGGTTTGTTGGTTTATTTGTTTGTTGGTTTGTTGGCTTGTTGGTTTGTTGGTTTGTTGGTTTGTTGCTTTGTTCGTTTGATGGTTTGTTGGTTTTTTGGTTACTTGGTTTGTTGGTTTGTTGGTTTATGGGTTTGTTGGTTTGTTGGCTTGTTGGCTTGTTGGTTTGTTGGTTTGTTGGCTTGTTAGTTACTTAGTTTGTTGGTTTGTTGGTATGTTGGTTTGTTGGTTTGTTGGTTTGTTGGCTTGTTGGTTTGTTGGTTTGTTGGCTTGTTGGTTTGTTGGTTTGTTGGCTTGTTGGCTTGTTGGTTTGTTGGTTTGTTGGTTTGTTGGTTTGTTGGTTTGTTGGCTTGTTGGTTTGTTGGTTTGTTGGCTTGTTGGTTTGTTGGTTTGTTGGTTTGTTGGCTTGTTGGTTACTTAGTTTGTTGGTTTGTTGGCATGTTGGTTTGTTTGTTTGTTGGTTTGTTGGTTTGTTGGTTTGTTGGTTTGTTGGCTTGTTGGTTTGCTGGCTTGTTGGCTTGTTGGTTTGTTAGTTTGTTGGCCTTTTGGTTACTTGGTTTGTGTGCTTGTTGGCTTGTTGCTTTGTTGGTTTGTTGGTTTGTTGGCTTGTTGGTTTGTTGGCTTGTTGGCTTGTTGGTTTGTTAGTTTTTGAGCTTTTTGGTTACTTGGTTTGTTGGTTTGTTGGTTTGTTGGCTTGTTGGTTTGTTGGTTTGTTGGTTTGTTGGCTTGTTGGTTTGTTGGCTGTTGGTTTGTTGGTTTGTTGGCTTGTTGGTTTGTTGGCTTGTTGGTTTGTTGGTTTGTTGGTTTGTTGGTTTGTTGGCTTGTTGGTTTGTTGGTTTGTTGGCTTGTCGGTTTTTGGTTTGTTGGTTTGTTGGCTTGTTGGTTACTTGGTTTGTTGGTTTGTTGGTTTGTTGGTTTGTTGGCTTGTTGGTTTGTTGGTTTGTTGGTGTTTTGATTTTTTGGTTTATTTGTTTGTTGGTTTGTTGGCTTGTTGGTTTGTTGGTTTGTTGGTTTGTTAGTTTGTTGGTTTGTTGGTTTGTTGGCTTGTTGGTTTGTTGGTTCGTTGGCTTGTTGGCTTGTTGGTTTGTTGGTTGGTTGGCTTGTTGGTTACTTAGTTTGTTGATTTGTTGATTAGTTCGTTTGTTCGTTTGTTAGTGTGTTGGTTTGTTGGCTTGTTGGCTTGTTGGTTTGTTGGTTTTTTCGGTTTGTTGGTTTGTTGGTTTGTTGGTTTGTTGGTTTATTTGTTTGTTGGTTTGTTGGCTTGTTGGTTTGTTGGTTTGTTGGTTTGTTGGCTTGTTGGTTTGTTGGTTTGTTGGTTTGTTGGTTTGTTGGTTTGTCGGTTTTTTGGTTTGTTGGTTTATTTGTTTGTTGATTTGTTGGCTTGTTGGTTTGTTGGTTTGTTGGTTTGTTGGTTTGTTGGCTTGTTGGTTTGTTGATTTGTTGGTTTGTTGGTTTGTTGGCTTGTTGGCTTGTTGGTTTGTTGGCTTGTTGGTTTGTTAGTTTGTTGGCTTTTTGGTTACTTGGTTTGTTGGTTTGTTGGTTTGTTGGCTTGTTGGTTTGTTGGATTGTTGGTTTGTTGGTTTGTTGGTTTGTTGGCTTGTTGGCTTGTTGGTTTGTTGGTTTGTTGGTTTGTTGGTTTGTTGGTTTGTTGGTTTTTTGGTTTTTTGGTTTGTTGGTTTGTTGGCTTGTTGGTTTGTTGGTTTGTTGGTTTGTTTGCTTGTTGGTTTGTTGGTTTGTTGGCTTGTTGGTTTGTTGGTTTGTTGATTTGTTGGCTTGTTAGCTTGTTGGTTTGTTGGTTTGTTGGCTTGTTGGTTTGTTGGTTTGTTGGCTTGTTGGCTTGTTGCTTTGTTGGTTTGCTGGTTTGTTGGCTTGTTGGCTTGTTGGTTTGTTAGTTTGCTGGCTTTTTGGTTACTTGGTTTGTTGGTTTGTTGGTTTGTTGGCTTGTTGGTTTGTTGGCTTGTTGGTTTGTTGGTTTGTTAGTTTGTTGGTTTGTTGGCTTGTTGGCGTGTTGGTTTGTTGGTTTGTTGGCTTGTTGGTTTGTTGGTTTGTTGGCTTGTTGGCTTGTTGGCTTGTTTGTTTGTTGGTTAGTTTGTTTGTTGGTTTGTTAGTTTGTTGGTTTGTTGGCTTGTTGGCTTGTTGGCTTGTTGGTTTGTTGGTTTGTTGGTTTGTTGGTTTGCTGCTTTGTTGGTTTGTTGGTTTGTTGGCTTGTTGGCTTGTTGGTTTGTTGGTTTGTTGGCTTGTTGGCTTGTTGATTTGTTGGTTTGTTGGTTTGTTGGTTTGTTGGTTTGTTGGCTTGTTGGCTTGTTGGTTTGTTAGTTTGTTGGCTTTTTGGTTACTTGGTTTGTTGGTTTGTTGGTTCGTTGGCTTGTTGGTTTGTTGGCTTGTTGGTTTGTTGGTTTGTTAGTTTGTTGGTTTGTTGGCTTGTTGGCGTGTTGGTTTGTTGGTTTGTTGGCTTGTGGTTTGTTGGTTTGTTGGCTTGTTGGCTTGTTGGCTTGTTTGTTTGTTGGTTAGTTTGTTTGTTGGTTTGTTAGTTTGTTGGTTTGTTGGCTTGTTGGCTTGTTGGTTTGTTGGTTTGTTGGTTTGTTGGTTTGTTGGTTTGTTGCTTTGTTGGTTTGTTGGTTTGTTGGCTTGTTGGCTTGTTGGTTTGTTGGTTTGTTGGCTTGTTGGATTGTTGATTTGTTGGTTTGTTGGTTTGTTGGTTTGTTGGTTTGTTGCTTTGTTGGTTTGTTGGTTTGTTGGTTTGTTGGCTTGTTGGTTTGTTGGTTTGTTAGTTTGCTGGCTTTTTGGTTACTTGGTTTGTTGGTTTGTTGGTTTGTTGGCTTGTTGGTTTGTTGGCTTGTTGCTTTGTTGGTTTGTTGGTTTGTTGGCTTGTTGGCTTGTTGGTTTGTTTGTTTTGTTGGTTTGTTGGCTTGTTGGTTTGTTGGTTTGTTGGCTTGTTGGTTTGTTGGTTTGTTGGTTTGTTGGTTCATTTGTTTGTTGGTTTGTTGGTTTATTTGTTTGTTGGTTTGTTTGCTTGTTGGTTTGTTGGTTTGTTGGTTTGTTGCTTTGTTCGTTTGATGGTTTGTTGGTTTTTTGGTTACTTGGTTTGTTGGTTTGTTGGTTTGTTGGTTTGTTGGTTTGTTGGTTTGTTGGCTTTTTGGCTTGTTGGTTTGTTGGTTTGTTGGCTTGTTGATTACTTAGTTTGTTGGTTTCTTGGCATGTTGGTTTGTTGGTTTGTTGGTTTGTTGGCTTGTGGGTTTGTTGGTTTGTTGGCTTGTTGGTTTGTTGGCTTGTTGGCTTGTTGGTTTGTTGGCTTGTTGGCTTGTTGGTTTGCTGGTTTGTTGGTTTTTTGGTTTGTTGGTTTGTTGGTTTGTTGGTTTGTTGGTTTGTTGGTTTGTTGGTTTGTTGGTTTATTTGTTTGTTGGTTTGTTGGTTTATTTGTTTGTTGGTTTGTTGGCTTGTTGGTTTGTTGGTTTGTTGGTTTGTTGCTTTGTTCGTTTGATGGTTTGTTGGTTTTTTGGTTACTTGGTTTGTTGGTTTGTTGGTTTATGGGTTTGTTGGTTTGTTGGCTTGTTGGCTTGTTGGTTTGTTGGTTTGTTGGCTTGTTAGTTACTTAGTTTGTTGGTTTGTTGGTATGTTGGTTTGTTGGTTTGTTGGTTTGTTGGCTTGTTGGTTTGTTGGTTTGTTGGCTTGTTGGTTTGTTGGTTTGTTGGCTTGTTGGCTTGTTGGTTTGTTGGTTTGTTGGTTTGTTGGTTTGTTGGTTTGTTGGCTTGTTGGTTTGTTGGTTTGTTGGCTTGTTGGTTTGTTGGTTTGTTGGTTTGTTGGCTTGTTGGCTTGTTGGTTTGTTGGTTTATTAGCTTGTTGGTTTGTTGGTTTGTTGGCTTGTTGGCTTGTTGCTTTGTTCGTTTGATGGTTTGTTGGTTTGTTGGTTTTTTTGGTTTGTTGGTTTTTTGGTTTGTTGCTTTGTTGGTTTGTTGGTTTGTTGGCTTGTTGGCTTGTTGGTTTGTTGGCTTGTTGGTTTGTTAGTTTGTTGGCTTTTTGGTTACTTGGTTTGTTGGTTTGTTGGTTTGTTGGCTTGTTGGTTTGTTGGATTGTTGGTTTGTTGGTTTGTTGGTTTGTTGGCTTGTTGGCTTGTTGGTTTGTTGGTTTGTTGGTTTGTTGGTTTGTTGGTTTGTTGGTTTGTTGGTTTGTTGGTTTTTTGGTTTTTTGGTTTGTTGGTTTGTTGGGTTGTTGGTTTGTTGGTTTGTTGGTTTGTTTGCTTGTTGGTTTGTTGGTTTGTTGGCTTGTTGGCTTGTTGGCTTGTTGGTTTGTTGGTTTGTTGGCTTTTGGTTTGTTGGTTTGTTTGCTTGTTGGCTTGTTGCTTTGTTGGTTTGCTGGTTTGTTGGCTTGTTGGCTTGTTGGTTTGTTGGTTTGTTGGCTTGTTGGTTTGTTGGTTTGTTGGCTTGTTGGTTTGTTGGTTTGTTGGCTTGTTGGCTTGTTGGTTTGTTGGTTTGTTGGTTTGTTGGTTTGTTGGTTTGTTGGCTTGTTGGTTTGTTGGTTTGTTGGCTTGTTGGTTTGTTGGTTTGTTGGTTTGTTGGCTTGTTGGCTTGTTGGTTTGTTGGTTTATTAGCTTGTTGGTTTGTTGGTTTGTTGGCTTGTTGGCTTGTTGCTTTGTTCGTTTGATGGTTTGTTGGTTTGTTGGTTTTTTTGGTTTGTTGGTTTTTTGGTTTGTTGCTTTGTTGGTTTGTTGGTTTGTTGGCTTTTTGGTTACTTGGTTTGTTGGTTTGTTGGTTTGTTGGCTTGTTGGTTTGTTGGTTTGTTGGTTTGTTGGTTTGTTAGTTTGTTGGTTTGTTGGCTTGTTGGCTTGTTGGTTTGTTGGTTTGTTGGTTTGTTGGTTTGTTGGTTTGTTGCTTTGTTGGTTTGTTGGTTTGTTGGCTTGTTGGCTTGTTGGTTTGTTGGTATTGTTGGCTTGTTGGCTTGTTGGTTTGTTGGTTTGTTGGTTTGTTGGTTTGTTGGTTTGTTGGTTTATTTGTTTGTTGGTTTGTTGGCTTGTTGGTTTGTTGGTTTGTTGGTTTGTTGCTTTGTTCGTTTGACGGTTTGTTGGTTTTTTGGTTACTTGGTTTGTTGGTTTGTTGGTTTATGGGTTTGTTGGTTTGTTGGCTTGTTGGCTTGTTGGTTTGTTGGTTTGTTGGCTTGTTAGTTACTTAGTTTTTTGGTTTGTTGCTTTGTTGGTTTGTTGGTTTGTTGGCTTGTTGGCTTGTTGGTTTGTTGGCTTGTTGGTTTGTTAGTTTGTTGGCTTTTTGGTTACTCGGTTTGTTGGTTTGTTGGTTTGTTGGCTTGTTGGTTTGTTGGTTTGTTGGTTTGTTGGTTTGTTAGTTTGTTGGTTTGTTGGCTTGTTGGCTTGTTGGTTTGTTGGTTTGTTGGTTTGTTGGTTTGTTGGTTTGTTGCTTTGTTGGTTTGTTGGTTTGTTGGCTTGTTGGCTTGTTGGTTTGTTGGTATTGTTGGCTTGTTGGCTTGTTGGTTTGTTGGTTTGTTGGTTTGTTGGTTTGTTGGTTTGTTGCTTTGTTGGTTTGTTGGTTTGTTGGTTTGTTTGCTTGTTGGCTTGTTGGTTTGTTAGTTTGCTGGCTTTTTGGTTACTTGGTTTGTTGGTTTGTTGGTTTGTTGGCTTGTTGGTTTGTTGGTTTGTTGGCTTGTTGCTTTGTTGGTTTGTTGGTTTGTTGGCTTGTTGGCTTGTTGATTTGTTGGTTTGTTGGTTTGTTGGCTTGTTGGTTTGTTGGTTTGTTGGCTTGTTGGTTTGTTGGTTTGTTGGTTTGTTGGCTTGTTGGCTTGTTGGTTTGTTGGTTTGTTGGCTTGTTGGTTTGTTGGCTTGTTGGTTTGTTGGTTTGTTTGTTTTTTTGGCTTGTTGGCTTGTTGGTTTGTTGGTTTGTTGGCTTTTTGGTTAGTTAGTTTGTTGGTTTGTTGGCATGTTGGTTTGTTGGTTTGTTGGTTTGTTGGCTTGTTGGTTACTTAGTTTGTTGGTTTGTTGGCATGTTGGTTTGTTGGTTTGTTGGTTTGTTGGTTTGTTGGTTTGTTGGTTTGTTGGTTTGTTGGTTTGTTGGTTTGTTGGTTTGTTGGCTTGTTGGTTTGCTGGCTTGTTGGCTTGTTGGTTTGTTAGTTTGTTGGCCTTTTGGTTACTTGGTTTGTGTGCTTGTTGGCTTGTTGCTTTGTTGGTTTGTTGGTTTGTTGGCTTGTTGGTTTGTTGGCTTGTTGGCTTGTTGGTTTGTTAGTTTGTTGGCCTTTTGGTGACTTGGTTTGTTGGTTTGTTGGTTTGTTGGCTTGTTGGTTTGTTGGTTTGTTGGTTTGTTGGTTTGTTGGTTTGTTGGTTTGTTGGTTTGTTGGTTTATTTGTTTGTTGGTTTGTTGGCTTGTTGGTTTGTTGGTTTGTTGGTTTGTTGACTTTTTGGTTTGTTGGTTTGTTGGTTTGTTGGTTTGTTGGTTTTTTGGTTTGTTGGTTTATTTGTTTGTGGATTTGTTGGCTTGTTGGTTTGTTGGTTTGTTGGTTTGTTGGTTTGTCGGCTTGTTGCTTTGTTGATTTGTTGGTTTGTTGGCTTGTTGGCTTGTTGGTTTGTTGGCTTGTTGGCTTGTTGGTTTGTTGGTTTGTTGGTTTTTTGGTTTGTTGGTTTGTTGGTTTGTTGGTTTGTTGGTTTGTTGGTTTGTTGGTTTGTTGGTTTATTTGTTTGTTGGTTTGTTGGTTTATTTGTTTGTTGGTTTGTTGGCTTGTTGGTTACTTGGTTTGTTGGTTTGTTGGTTTGTTGGTTTGTTGGCTTGTTGGTTTGTTGGTTTGTTGGGGTTTTGGTTTGTTGGTTTATTTGTTTGTTGGTTTGTTGGCTTGTTGGTTTGTTGGTTTGTTGGTTTGTTGGTTTGTTGGCTTGTTGGCTTGTTGGTTTGTTGGTTTGTTGGCTTGTTGGTTACTTGGTTTGTTGGTTTGTTGGTTTGTTGGTTTGTTGGCTTGTTGGCTTGTTTGTTTATTGGTTAGTTTGTTTGTTGGTTTGTTAGTTTGTTGGTTTGTTGGCTTGTTGGCTTGTTGGTTTGTTGGTTTGTTGGTTTGTTGGTTTGTTGGTTTGTTGCTTTGTTGGTTTGTTGGTTTGTTGGCTTGTTGGCTTGTTGGCTTGTTGGTTTGTTGGTTTGTTGGTTTGTTGGTTTGTTGGTTTGTTGGCTTGTTGGTTTGTTGGCTTGTTGGTTTGTTGGTTTGTTAGTTTGTTGGTTTATTGGTTTGTTGGCATGTTGGCATGTTGGCTTGTTGGTTTGTTGGTTTGTTGGCTTGTTGGTTTGTTGGTTTGTTGCTTTGTTGGTTTGTTGGTTTGTTGGCTTGTTGGCTTGTTGGTTTGTTGGTTTGTTGGCTTGTTGGCTTGTTGGTTTCTTGTTTTGAGGTTTGTTGGTTTGTTGCTTTGTTGGTTTGTTGGTTTGTTGGTTTGTTGGCTTGTTGGCTTGTTGGTTTGTTAGTTTGCTGGCTTTTTGGTTACTTGGTTTGTTGGTTTGTTGGTTTGTTGGCTTGTTGGTTTGTTGGCTTGTTGCTTTGTTGGTTTGTTGGTTTGTTGGCTTGTTGGCTTGTTGGTTTGTTGGTTTGTTGGCTTGTTGGTTTGTTGGTTTGTTGGTTTGTTGGTTTGTTGGTTTGTTGGTTTGTTGGCTTGTTGGTTTGTTGGCTTGTTGGTTTGTTGGTTTGTTGGTTTGTTGGCTTGTTGGTTTGTTGGTTTGTTGGCTTTTTGGTTACTTAGTTTGTTGGTTTGTTGGCATGTTGGTTTGTTGGTTTGTTGGTTTGTTGGCTTGTTGGTTACTTAGTTTGTTGGTTTGTTGGCATGTTGGTTTGTTGGTTTGTTGGTTTGTTGGTTTGTTGGTTTGTTGGCTTGTTGGTTTGCTGGCTTGTTGGCTTGTTGGTTTGTTAGTTTGTTGGCCTTTTGGTTACTTGGTTTGTGTGCTTGTTGGCTTGTTGCTTTGTTGGTTTGTTGGTTTGTTGGCTTGTTGTTTGGTTGGCTTTTTGGCTTGTTGGTTTGTTAGTTTGTTGGCCTTTTGGTTACTTGGTTTGTTGGTTTGTTGGTTTGTTGGTTTGTTGGCTTGTTGGTTTGTTGGTTTGTTGGTTTGTTGGTTTGTTGGTTTGTTGGTTTGTTGGTTTGTTGGTTTGTTGGTTTATTTGTTTGTTGGTTTGTTGGCTTGTTGGTTTGTTGGTTTGTTGGTTTGTTGGCTTGTTGGTTTGTTGGTTTGTTGGTTTGTTGGTTTGTTGGTTTGTTGGTTTTTTGGTTTGTTGGTTTATTTGTTTGTTGATTTGTTGGCTTGTTGGTTTGTTGGTTTGTTGGTTTGTTGGTTTGTTGGCTTGTTAGTTTGTTGATTTGTTGGTTTGTTGGTTTGTTGGCTTGTTGGTTTGTTGGCTTGTTGGCTTGTTGGTTTGTTGGTTTGTTGGTTTTTTGGTTTGTTGGTTTGTTGGTTTGTTGGTTTGTTGGTTTGTTGGTTTGTTGGTTTATTTGTTTGTTGGTTTGTTGGTTTATTTGTTTGTTGGTTTGTTGGCTTGTTGGTTACTTGGTTTGTTGGTTGGTTGGTTTGTTGGTTTGTTGGCTTGTTGGTTTGTTGGTTTGTTGGTGTTTTGGTTTGTTGGTTTATTTGTTTGTTGGTTTGTTGGCTTGTTGGTTTGTTGGTTTGTTGGTTTGTTGGTTTGTTAGTTTGTTGGTTTGTTGGTTTGTTGGCTTGTTGGTTTGTTGGTTCGTTGGCTTGTTGGCTTGCTGGTTTGTTGGTTTGTTGGCTTGTTGGTTACTTAGTTTGTTGATTTGTTGATTAGTTCGTTTGTTCGTTTGTTAATGTGTTGGTTTGTTGGCTTGTTGGCTTGTTGGTTTGTTGGTTTTTTCGGTTTGTTGGTTTGTTGGTTTGTTGGTTTGTTGGTTTATTTGTTTGTTGGTTTGTTGGCTTGTTGGTTTGTTGGTTTGTTGGTTTGTTGGCTTGTTGGTTTGTTGGTTTGTTGGTTTGTTGGTTTGTTGGTTTGTTGGTTTTTTGGTTTGTTGGTTTATTTGTTTGTTGATTTGTTGGCATGTTGGTTTGTTGGTTTGTTGGTTTGTTGGTTTGTTGGCTTGTTGGTTTGTTGATTTGTTGGTTTGTTGGCTTGTTGGCTTGTTGGTTTGTTGGCTTGTTGGCTTGTTGGTTTGTTGGTTTGTTGGTTTTTTGGTTTGTTGGTTTGTTGGTTTGTTGGTTTGTTGGTTTGTTGGTTTGTTCGTTTATTTGTTTGTTGGTTTGTTGGCTTGTTGGTTTGTTGGTTTGTTGGTTTGTTGCTTTGTTCGTTTGATGGTTTGTTGGTTTTTTGGTTACTTGGTTTGTTGGTTTGTTGGTTTGTTGGTTTGTTGGTTTGTTGGCTTGTTGGCTTGTTGGTTTGTTGGTTTGTTGGCTTGTTAGTTACTTAGTTTGTTGGTTTGTTGGTATGTTGGTTTGTTGGTTTGTTGGCTTGTTGGCTTGTTGGTTTGTTGGTTTGTTGGCTTGTTGGTTTGTTGGTTTGTTGGCTTGTTGGCTTGTTGCTTTGTTCGTTTGATGGTTTGTTGGTTTGTTGGTTTTTTGGTTTGTTGGTTTTTTGGTTTGTTGCTTTGTTGGTTTGTTGGTTTGTTGGCTTGTTGGCTTGTTGGTTTGTTGGCTTGTTGGTTTGTTAGTTTGTTGGCTTTTTGGTTACTTGGTTTGTTGGTTTGTTGGTTTGTTGGCTTGTTGGTTTGTTGGATTGTTGGTTTGTTGGTTTGTTGGTTTGTTGGCTTTTTGGCTTGTTGGTTTGTTGGTTTGTTGGTTTGTTGGTTTGTTGGTTTGTTGGTTTGTTGGTTTTTTGGTTTTTTGGTTTGTTGGTTTGTTGGCTTGTTGGTTTGTTGGTTTGTTTGCTTGTTGGTTTGTTGGTTTGTTGGCTTGTTGGTTTGTTGGTTTGCTGGTTTGTTGGCTTGTTGGCTTGTTGGTTTGTTGGTTTGTTGGCTTGTTGGTTTGTTGGTTTGTTGGCTTGTTGGCTTGTTGCTTTGTTGGTTTGCTGGTTTGTTGGCTTGTTGGCTTGTTGGTTTGTTAGTTTGTTGGCTTTTTGGTTACTTGGTTTGTTGGTTTGTTGGTTTGTTGGCTTGTTGGTTTGTTGGCTTGTTGGTTTGTTGGTTTGTTAGTTTGTTGGTTTGTTGGTTTGTTGGCTTGTTGGCTTGTTGGTTTGTTGGTTTGTTGGCTTGTTGGTTACTTGGTTTGTTGGTTTGTTGGTTTGTTGGTTTGTTGGCTTGTTGGCTTGTTTGTTTGTTGGTTAGTTTGTTTGTTGGTTTGTTAGTTTGTTGGTTTGTTGGCTTGTTGGCTTGTTGGTTTGTTGGTTTGTTGGTTTGTTGGTTTGTTGGTTTGTTGGTTTGTTGGTTTGTTGGCTTGTTGGCTTGTTGGTTTGTTGGTTTGTTGGCTTGTTGGCTTGTTGATTTGTTGGTTTGTTGGTTTGTTGGTTTGTTGCTTTGTTGGTTTGTTGGTTCGTTGGTTTGTTGGTTTGTTGGCTTATTGGTTTGTTAGTTTGCTGGCTTTTTGGTTACTTGGTTTGTTGGTTTGTTGGTTTGTTGGCTTGTTTGTTTGTTGCCTTGTTGCTTTGTTGGTTTGTTGGTTTGTTGGCTTGTTGGCTTGTTGGTTTGTTGGTTTGTTGGTTTGTTGGCTTGTTGGTTTGTTGGTTTGTTGGCTTGTTGGTTTGTTGGTTTGTTGGTTTTTTGGTTTGTTGGTTTGTTGGCTTGTTGGTTTGTTGGTTTGTTTGCTTGTTGGTTTGTTGGTTTGTTGGCTTGTTGGTTTGTTGGTTTGCTGGTTTGTTGGTTTGTTGGCTTGTTGGCTTGTTGGTTTGTTGGTTTGTTGGCTTGTTGGCTTGTTGATTTGTTGGTTTGTTGGTTTGTTGGTTTGTTGCTTTGTTGGTTTGTTGGTTCGTTGGTTTGTTGGTTTGTTGGCTTATTGGTTTGTTAGTTTGCTGGCTTTTTGGTTACTTGGTTTGTTGGTTTGTTGGTTTGTTGGCTTGTTTGTTTGTTGCCTTGTTGCTTTGTTGGTTTGTTGGTTTGTTGGCTTGTTGGCTTGTTGGTTTGTTGGTTTGTTGGTTTGTTGGCTTGTTGGTTTGTTGGTTTGTTGGCTTGTTGGTTTGTTGGTTTGTTGGTTTTTTGGTTTGTTGGTTTGTTGGCTTGTTGGTTTGTTGGTTTGTTTGCTTGTTGGTTTGTTGGTTTGTTGGCTTGTTGGTTTGTTGGTTTGCTGGTTTGTTGGCTTGTTGGCTTGTTGGTTTGTTGGTTTGTTGGCTTGTTGGTTTGTTGGTTTGTTGGCTTGTTGGCTTGTTGCTTTGTTGGTTTGCTGGTTTGTTGGCTTGTTGGCTTGTTGGTTTGTTAGTTTGTTGGCTTTTTGGTTACTTGGTTTGTTGGTTTGTTGGTTTGTTGGCTTGTTGGTTTGTTGGCTTGTTGGTTTGTTGGTTTGTTAGTTTGTTGGTTTGTTGGTTTGTTGGCTTGTTGGCTTGTTGGTTTGTTGGTTTGTTGGCTTGTTGGTTACTTGGTTTGTTGGTTTGTTGGTTTGTTGGTTTGTTGGCTTGTTGGCTTGTTTGTTTGTTGGTTAGTTTGTTTGTTGGTTTGTTAGTTTGTTGGTTTGTTGGCTTGTTGGCTTGTTGGTTTGTTGGTTTGTTGGTTTGTTGGTTTGTTGGTTTGTTGGTTTGTTGGTTTGTTGGCTTGTTGGCTTGTTGGTTTGTTGGTTTGTTGGCTTGTTGGCTTGTTGATTTGTTGGTTTGTTGGTTTGTTGGTTTGTTGCTTTGTTGGTTTGTTGGTTCGTTGGTTTGTTGGTTTGTTGGCTTATTGGTTTGTTAGTTTGCTGGCTTTTTGGTTACTTGGTTTGTTGGTTTGTTGGTTTGTTGGCTTGTTTGTTTGTTGCCTTGTTGCTTTGTTGGTTTGTTGGTTTGTTGGCTTGTTGGCTTGTTGGTTTGTTGGTTTGTTGGTTTGTTGGCTTGTTGGTTTGTTGGTTTGTTGGCTTGTTGGTTTGTTGGTTTGTTGGTTTGTTGGCTTGTTGGCTTGTTGGTTTGTTGGTTTGTTGGCTTTTTGGTTACTTAGTTTGTTGGTTTGTTGGCATGTTGGTTTGTTGGTTTGTTGGTTTGTTGGCTTGTTGGTTACTTAGTTTGTTGGTTTGTTGGCATGTTGGTTTGTTGGTTTGTTGGTTTGTTGGTTTGTTGGTTTGTTGGTTTGTTGGCTTGTTGGTTTGCTGGCTTGTTGGCTTGTTGGTTTGTTAGTTTGTTGGCCTTTTGGTTACTTGGTTTATGTGCTTGTTGGCTTGTTGCTTTGTTGGTTTGTTGGTTTGTTGGCTTGTTGGTTTGTTGGCTTGTTGGCTTGTTGGTTTGTTAGTTTGTTGGCCTTTTGGTTACTTGGTTTGTTGGTTTGTTGGTTTGTTGGTTTGTTGGTTTGTTGGCTTGTTGGTTTGTTGGTTTGTTGGTTTGTTGGTTTGTTGGTTTGTTGGTTTGTTGGCTTGTTGGCTTGTTAGCTTGTTGGTTTGTTAGTTTGTGAGCTTTTTGGTTACTTGGTTTGTTGGTTTGTTGGCTTGTTGGTTTGTTGGTTTGTTGGTTTGTTGGCTTGTTGGTTTGTTGGCTTGTTGGTTTGTTGGTTTGTTGGTTTGTTGGTTTGTTGGCTTGTTGGTTTGTTGGTTTGTTGGTTTGTTGGTTTGTTGGCTTGTTGGTTTGTTGGTTTGTTGGCTTGTCGGTTTTTGGTTTGTTGGGCTGTTGGCTTGTTGGTTACTTGGTTTGTTGGTTTGTTGGTTTGTTGGTTTGTTGGCTTGTTGGTTTGTTGGTTTGTTGGTGTTTTGGTTTGTTGGTTTATTTGTTTGTTGGTTTGTTGGCTTGTTGGTTTGTTGGTTTGTTGGTTTGTTGGTTTGTTAGTTTGTTGGTTTGTTGGTTTGTTGGCTTGTTGGTTTGTTGGTTCGTTGGCTTGTTGGCTTGTTGGTTTGTTGGTTTGTTGGCTTGTTGGTTACTTAGTTTGTTGATTTGTTGATTAGTTCGTTTGTTCGTTTGTTAGTGTGTTGGTTTGTTGGCTTGTTGGCTTGTTGGTTTGTTGGTTTTTTCGGTTTGTTGGTTTGTTGGTTTGTTGGTTTATTTGTTTGTTGGTTTGTTGGCTTGTTGGTTTGTTGGTTTGTTGGTTTGTTGGCTTGTTGGTTTGTTGGTTTGTTGGTTTGTTGGTTTGTTGGTTTGTTGGTTTTTTGGTTTGTTGGTTTATTTGTTTGTTGATTTGTTGGCTTGTTGGCTTGTTGGTTTGTTGGTTTGTTGGTTTGTTGGTTTGTTGGCTTGTTGGTTTGTTGATTTGTTGGTTTGTTGGCTTGTTGGCTTGTTGGTTTGTTGGCTTGTTGGCTTGTTGGTTTGTTGGTTTGTTGGTTTTTTGGTTTGTTGGTTTGTTGGTTTGTTGGTTTGTTGGTATGTTGGTTTGTTGGTTTATTTGTTTGTTGGTTTGTTGGTTTATTTGTTTGTTGGTTTGTTGGCTTGTTGGTTTGTTGGTTTGTTGGTTTGTTGCTTTGTTCGTTTGATGGTTTGTTGGTTTTTTGGTTACTTGGTTTGTTGGTTTGTTGGTTTGTTGGTTTGTTGGCTTGTTGGCTTGTTGGTTTGTTGGTTTGTTGGCTTGTTAGTTACTTAGTTTGTTGGTTTGTTGGTATGTTGGTTTGTTGATTTGTTGGTTTGTTGGCTTGTTGGTTTGTTGGTTTGTTGGCTTGTTGGTTTGTTGGTTTGTTGGCTTGTTGGCTTGTTGGTTTGTTGGTTTGTTGGTTTGTTGGTTTGTTGGTTTGTTGGCTTGTTGGTTTGTTGGTTTGTTGGCTTGTTGGTTTGTTGGTTTGTTGGTTTGTTGGCTTGTTGTTTTGTTGGTTTGTTGGTTTGTTGGCTTGTTGGTTTGTTGGTTTGTTGGCTTGTTGGCTTGTTGCTTTGTTCGTTTGATGGTTTGTTGGTTTGTTGGTTTTTTGGTTTGTTGGTTTTTTGGTTTGTTGCTTTGTTGGTTTGTTGGTTTGTTGGCTTGTTGGCTTGTTGGTTTGTTGGCTTGTTGGTTTGTTAGTTTGTTGGCTTTTTGGTTACTTGGTTTGTTGGTTTGTTGGTTTGTTGGCTTGTCGGTTTGTTGGATTGTTGGTTTGTTGGTTTGTTGGTTTGTTGGCTTGTTGGCTTGTTGGTTTGTTGGTTTGTTGGTTTGTTGGTTTGGTTGTTTGTTGGTTTGTTGGTTTTTTGGTTTTTTGGTTTGTTGGTTTGTTGGCTTGTTGGTTTGTTGGTTTGTTGGTTTGTTTGCTTGTTGGTTTGTTGGTTTGTTGGCTTGTTGGTTTGTTGGTTTGTTGGTTTGTTGGCTTGTTGGCTTGTTGGCTTGTTGGTTTGTTGGTTTGTTGGTTTGTTAGTTTGTTAATTTGTTGGCTTTTTGGTTACTTGGTTTGTTGGTTTGTTGGTTTGTTGGTTTGTTGGCTTGTTGGTTTGTTGGCTTGTTGGTTTGTTGGTTTGTTAGTTTGTTAGTTTGTTGGCTTGTTGGCTTGTTGGTTTGTTGGTTTGTTAGTTTGTTGGTTTGTTGGTTTGTTGGTTTGTTGCTTTGTTAGTTTGTTGGTTTGTTGGCTTGTTGGCTTGTTGGTTTGTTGGTTTGTTGGTTTGTTGGCTTGTTGGCTTGTTGGTTTGTTGGTTTGTTGGTTTGTTGGTTTATTGCTTTGTTGGTTTGTTGGTTTGTTGGCTTGTTGGCTTGTTGGTTTGTTAGTTTGTTGGCTTTTTGGTTACTTGGTTTGTTGGTTTGTTGGTTTGTTGGCTTGTTGGTTTGTTGGCTTGTTGCTTTGTTGGTTTGTTGGTTTGTTGGCTTGTTGGCTTGTTGGTTTGTTGGTTTGTTGGGATGTTGGTTTGTTGGTTTGTTGGCTTGTTGGTTTGTTGGTTTATTGGCTTGTTAGTTTGTTGGTTTGTTGGCTTGTTGGCTTGTTGGTTTGTTGGCTTGTTGGTTTGTTGGTTTGTTGCTTTGTTGGCTTGTTGGCTTGTTGGTTTGTTGGTTTGTTGGCTTTTTGGTTACTTAGTTTGTTGGTTTGTTGGCATGTTGGTTTGTTGGTTTGTTGGTTTGTTGGCTTGTTGGTTTGTTGCTTTGTTCGTTTGATGGTTTGTTGGTTTGTTGGTTTGTTGGTTTTTTGGTTTGTTGATTTTTTGGTTTGTTGCTTTGTTGGTTTGTTGGTTTGTTGGCTTGTTGGCTTGTTGGTTTGTTGGCTTGTTGGTTTGTTAGTTTGTTGGCTTTTTGGTTACCTGGTTTGTTGGTTTGTTGGTTTGTTAGCTTGTTGGTTTGTTGGATTGTTGGTTTGTTGGTTTGTTGGTTTGTTGGCTTTTTGGCTTGTTGGTTTGTTGGTTTGTTGGTTTGTTGGTTTGTTGGTTTGTTGGTTTGTTGGTTTGTTGGTTTTTTGGTTTTTTGGTTTGTTGGTTTGATGGCTTGTTGGTTTGTTGGTTTGTTGGTTTGTTGGTTTGTTTGCTTTTTGGTTTGTTGGTTTGTTGGCTTGTTGGTTTGTTGGTTTGTTGGTTTGTTGGCTTGTTGGCTTGTTGGTTTGTTGGTTTGTTGGCTTGTTGGTTTGTTGGTTTGTTGGCTTGTTGGCTTGTTGCTTTGTTGGTTTGCTGGTTTGTTGGCTTGTTGGCTTGTTGGTTTGTTAGTTTGTTGGCTTTTTGGTTACTTGGTTTGTTGGTTTGTTGATTTGTTGGCTTGTTGGTTTGTTGGCTTGTTGGTTTGTTGGTTTGTTAGTTTGTTGGTTTGTTGGTTTGTTGGCTTGTTGGCTTGTTGGTTTGTTGGTTTGTTGGCTTGTTGGTTACTTGGTTTGTTGGTTTGTTGGTTTGTTGGTTTGTTGGCTTGTTGGCTTGTTTGTTTGTTGGTTAGTTTGTTTGTTGGTTTGTTAGTTTGTTGGTTTGTTGGCTTGTTGGCTTGTTGGTTTGTTGGTTTGTTGGTTTGTTGGTTTGTTGGTTTGTTGCTTTGTTGGTTTGTTGGTTTGTTGGTTTGTTGGCTTGTTGGCTTGTTGGTTTGTTAGTTTGCTGGCTTTTTGGTTACTTGGTTTGTTGGTTTGTTGGTTTGTTGGCTTGTTGGTTTGTTGGCTTGTTGCTTTGTTGGTTTGTTGGCTTGTTGGTTTGTTGGTTTGTTGGTTTGTTGGCTTGTTGGTTTGTTGGTTTGTTGGCTTGTTGGTTTGTTGGTTTGTTGGTTTGTTGGCTTGTTGGCTTGCTGGTTTGTTGGTTTGTTGGCTTGTTGGTTTGTTGGCTTGTTGGTTTGTTGGTTTGTTGGTTTGTTGGCTTGTTGGCTTGTTGGTTTGTTGGTTTGTTGGCTTTTTGGTTACTTAGTTTGTTGGTTTGTTGGCATGTTGGTTTGTTGGTTTGTTGGTTTGTTGGCTTGTTGGTTACTTAGTTTGTTGGTTTGTTGGCATGTTGGTTTGTTGGTTTGTTGGTTTGTTGGTTTGTTGGTTTGTTGGTTTGTTGGCTTGTTGGTTTGCTGGCTTGTTGGCTTGTTGGTTTGTTAGTTTGTTGGCCTTTTGGTTACTTGGTTTGTGTGCTTGTTGGCTTGTTGCTTTGTTGGTTTGTTGGTTTGTTGGCTTGTTGGTTTGTTGGCTTGTTGGATTGTTGGTTTGTTAGTTTGTTGGCCTTTTGGTTACTTGGTTTGTTGGTTTGTTGGTGTGTTGGTTTGTTGGTTTGTTGGCTTGTTGGTTTGTTGGTTTGTTGGTTTGTTGGTTTGTTGGTTTGTTGGTTTGTTGGTTTGTTGGTTTGTTGGCTTGTTGGCTTGTTGGCTTGTTGGTTTGTTAGTTTGTGAGCTTTTTGGTTACTTGGTTTGTTGGTTTGTTGGTTTGTTGGCTTGTTGGTTTGTTGGTTTGTTGGTTTGTTGGCTTGTTGGTTTGTTGGCTTGTTGGTTTGTTGGTTTGTTGGTTTGTTGGTTTGTTGGCTTGTTGGTTTGTTGGTTTGTTGGTTTGTTGGTTTGTTGGCTTGTTGGTTTGTTGGTTTGTTGGCTTGTCGGTTTTTGGTTTGTTGGTTTGTTGGCTTGTTGGTTACTTGGTTTGTTGGTTTGTTGGTTTGTTGGTTTGTTGGCTTGTTGGTTTGTTGGTTTGTTGGTGTTTTGGTTTGTTGGTTTATTTGTTTGTTGGTTTGTTGGCTTGTTGGTTTGTTGGTTTGTTGGTTTGTTGGTTTGTTAGTTTGTTGGTTTGTTGGTTTGTTGGCTTGTTGGTTTGTTGGTTCGTTGGCTTGTTGGCTTGTTGGTTTGTTGGTTTGTTGGCTTGTTGGTTACTTAGTTTGTTGATTTGTTGATTAGTTCGTTTGTTCGTTTGTTAGTGTGTTGGCTTGTTGGTTTGTTAGTTTCTTGGCCTTTTGGTTACTTGGTTTGTTTGTTTGTTGGCTTGGTGGCTTGTTGCTTTGTTGGTTTGTTGGTTTGTTGGCTTGTTGGTTTGTTGGCTTGTTGGCTTGTTGGTTTGGTAGTTTGTTGGCCTTTTGGTTACTTGGTTTGTTGGTTTGTTGGTTTATTGGTTTGTTGGCTTGTTGGTTTGTTGGTTTGTTGGTTTGTTGGCTTGTTGGCTTGTTGGTTTGTTGGTTCGTTGGCTTGTTGGCTTGTTGGTTTGTTGCTTTGTTCGTTTGATGGTTTGTTGGTTTGTTGGTTTGTTGGTTTTTTGGTTTGTTGGTTTTTTGGTTTGTTGCTTTGTTGGTTTGTTGGTTTGTTGGCTTGTTGGCTTGTTGGTTTGTTGGCTTGTTGGTTTGTTAGTTTGTTGGCTTTTTGGTTACTTGGTTTGTTGGTTTGTTGGTTTGTTGGCTTGTTGGTTTGTTGGATTGTTGGTTTGTTGGTTTGTTGGTTTGTTGGCTTTTTGGCTTGTTGGTTTGTTGGTTTGTTGGTTTGATGGTTTGTTGGTTTGTTGGTTTGTTGGTTTTTTGGTTTTTTGGTTTGTTGGTTTGTTGGCTTGTTGGTTTGTTGGTTTGTTGGTTTGTTGGTTTGTTTGCTTGTTGGTTTGTTGGTTTGTTGGCTTGTTGGTTTGTTGGTTTGTTGGTTTGTTGGCTTGTTGGCTTGTTGGTTTGTTGGTTTGTTGGCTTGTTGGTTTGTTGGTTTGTTGGCTTGTTGGCTTGTTGCTTTGTTGGTTTGCTGGTTTGTTGGCTTGTTGGCTTGTTGGTTTGTTGGTTTGTTGGTTTGTTGGCTTTTTGGTTTGTTGGTTTGTTGGTTTGTTGGTTTGTTGGTTTTTTGGTTTGTTGGTTTATTTGTTTGTGGATTTGTTGGCTTGTTGGTTTGTTGGTTTGTTGGTTTGTTGGTTTGTCGGCTTGTTGGTTTGTTGATTTGTTGGTTTGTTGGCTTGTTGGCTTGTTGGTTTGTTGGCTTGTTGGCTTGTTGGTTTGTTGGTTTGTTGGTTTTTTGGTTTGTTGGTTTGTTGGTTTGTTGGTTTGTTGGTTTGTTGGTTTGTTGGTTTGTTGGTTTATTTGTTTGTTGGTTTGTTGGTTTATTTGTTTGTTGGTTTGTTGGCTTGTTGGTTACTTGGTTTGTTGGTTTGTTGGTTTGTTAGTTTGTTGGCTTTTTGGTTACTTGGTTTGTTGGTTTGTTGGTTTGTTGGCTTGTTGGTTTGTTGGCTTGTTGCTTTGTTGGTTTGTTGGTTTGTTGGCTTGTTGGCTTGTTGGTTTGTTGGTTTGTTGCGATGTTGGTTTGTAGGTTTGTTGGCTTGTTGGTTTGTTGGTTTATTGGCTTGTTAGTTTGTTGGTTTGTTGGTTTGTTGGCTTGTTGGCTTGTTGGTTTGTTGGCTTGTTGGTTTATTGGTTTGTTGCTTTGTTGGCTTGTTGGCTTGTTGGTTTGTTGGTTTGTTGGCTTTTTGGTTACTTAGTTTGTTGGTTTGTTGGCATGTTGGTTTGTTGGTTTGTTGGTTTGTTGGTTTGTTGGTTACTTAGTTTGTTGGTTTGTTGGCATGTTGGTTTGTTGGTTTGTTGGTTTGTTGGTTTGTTGGTTTGTTGGTTTGTTGGCTTGTTGGTTTGTTGGCTTGTTGGCTTGTTGGTTTGTTAGTTTCTTGGCCTTTTGGTTACTTGGTTTGTTGGTTTGTTTGTTTGTTGGCTTGGTGGCTTGTTGCTTTGTTGGTTTGTTGGTTTGTTGGCTTGTTGGTTTGTTGGCTTGTTGGCTTGTTGGTTTGGTAGTTTGTTGGCCTTTTGGTTACTTGGTTTGTTGGTTTGTTGGTTTGTTGGTTTGTTGGTTTGTTGGTTTGTTGGTTTATTTGTTTGTTGGTTTGTTGGTTTATTTGTTTGTTGGTTTGTTGGCTTGTTGGTTACTTGGTTTGTTGGCTTGTTGGCTTGTTGGTTTGTTGGTTTTTTGGTTTGTTGGTTTGTTGGTTTGTTGGTTTGTTGGTTTGTTGGTTTGTTGGTTTGTTGGTTTATTTGTTTGTTGGTTTGTTGGTTTATTTGTTTGTTGGTTTGTTGGCTTGTTGGTTACTTGGTTTGTTGGTTTGTTGGTTTGTTGGTTTGTTGGCTTGTTGGTTTGTTGGTTTGTTGGTGTTTTGGTTTGTTGGTTTATTTGTTTGTTGGTTTGTTGGCTTGTTGGTTTGTTGGTTTGTTGGTTTGTTGGTTTGTTGGCTTGTTGGCTTGTTGGTTTGTTGGTTTGTTGGCTTGTTGGTTACTTGGTTTGTTGGTTTGTTGGTTTGTTGGTTTGTTGGCTTGTTGGCTTGTTTGTTTGTTGGTTAGTTTGTTTGTTGGTTTGTTAGTTTGTTGGTTTGTTGGCTTGTTGGCTTGTTGGTTTGTTGGTTTGTTGGTTTGTTGGTTTGTTGGTTTGTTGCTTTGTTGGTTTGTTGGTTTGTTGGCTTGTTGGCTTGTTGGCTTGTTGGTTTGTTGGTTTGTTGGTTTGTTGGTTTATTGGTTTGTTGGCTTGTTGGTTTGTTGGCTTGTTGGTTTGTTGGTTTGTTAGTTTGTTGGTTTGTTGGTTTGTTGGCATGTTGGCATGTTGGCTTGTTGGTTTGTTGGTTTGTTGGCTTGTTGGTTTGTTGGTTTGTTGCTTTGTTGGTTTGTTGGTTTGTTGGCTTGTTGGCTTGTTGGTTTGTTGGTTTGTTGGCTTGTTGGCTTGTTGGTTTCTTGTTTTGAGGTTTGTTGGTTTGTTGCTTTGTTGGTTTGTTGGTTTGTTGGTTGGTTGGCTTTTTGGCTTGTTGGTTTGTTAGTTTGCTGGCTTTTTGGTTACTTGGTTTGTTGGTTTGTTGGTTTGTTGGCTTGTTGGTTTGTTGGCTTGTTGCTTTGTTGGTTTGTTGGTTTGTTGGCTTGTTGGCTTGTTGGTTTGTTGGTTTGTTGGCTTGTTGGTTTGTTGGTTTGTTGGTTTGTTGGTTTGTTGGTTTGTTGGTTTGTTGGCTTGTTGGTTTGTTGGCTTGTTGGTTTGTTGGTTTGTTGGTTTGTTGGCTTGTTGGTTTGTTGGTTTGTTGGCTTTTTGGTTACTTAGTTTGTTGGTTTGTTGGCATGTTGGTTTGTTGGTTTGTTGGCTTGTTGGTTACTTAGTTTGTTGGTTTGTTGGCATGTTGGTTTGTTGGTTTGTTGGTTTGTTGGTTTGTTGGTTTGTTGGCTTGTTGGTTTGCTGGCTTGTTGGCTTGTTGGTTTGTTAGTTTGTTGGCCTTTTGGTTACTTGGTTTGTGTGCTTGTTGGCTTGTTGCTTTGTTGGTTTGTTGGTTTGTTGGCTTGTTGGTTTGTTGGCTTGTTGGCTTGTTGGTTTGTTGGTTTTTTGGCTTGTTGGCTTGTTGGTTTCTTGTTTTGAGGTTTGTTGGTTTGTTGCTTTGTTGGTTTGTTGGTTTGTTGGTTTGTTGGCTTTTTGGCTTGTTGGTTTGTTAGTTTGCTGGCTTTTTGGTTACTTGGTTTGTTGGTTTGTTGGTTTGTTGGCTTGTTGGTTTGTTGGCTTGTTGCTTTGTTGGTTTGTTGGTTTGTTGGCTTGTTGGCTTGTTGGTTTGTTGGTTTGTTGGCTTGTTGGTTTGTTGGTTTGTTGGTTTGTTGGTTTGTTGGTTTGTTGGTTTGTTGGCTTGTTGGTTTGTTGGCTTGTTGGTTTGTTGGTTTGTTGGTTTGTTGGCTTGTTGGTTTGTTGGTTTGTTGGCTTTTTGGTTACTTAGTTTGTTGGTTTGTTGGCATGTTGGTTTGTTGGTTTGTTGGCTTGTTGGTTACTTAGTTTGTTGGTTTGTTGGCATGTTGGTTTGTTGGTTTGTTGGTTTGTTGGTTTGTTGGTTTGTTGGCTTGTTGGTTTGCTGGCTTGTTGGCTTGTTGGTTTGTTAGTTTGTTGGCCTTTTGGTTACTTGGTTTGTGTGCTTGTTGGCTTGTTGCTTTGTTGGTTTGTTGGTTTGTTGGCTTGTTGGTTGGTTGGTTTGTTGGCTTGTTGGTTTGTTAGTTTGTTGGCCTTTTGGTTACTTGGTTTGTTGGTTTGTTGGTTTGTTGGTTTGTTGGTTTGTTGGCTTGTTGGTTTGTTGGTTTGTTGGTTTGTTGGTTTGTTGGTTTGTTGGTTTGTTGGTTTGTTGGTTTGTTGGTTTATTTGTTTGTTGGTTTGTTGGCTTGTTGGTTTGTTGGTTTGTTGGTTTGTTGGCTTGTTGGTTTGTTGGTTTGTTGGTTTGTTGGTTTGTTGGTTTGTTGGTTTGTTGGTTTTTTGGTTTGTTGGTTTATTTGTTTGTTGATTTGTTGGCTTGTTGGTTTGTTGGTTTGTTGGTTTGTTGGTTTGTTGGCTTGTTAGTTTGTTGATTTGTTGGTTTGTTGGCTTGTTGGCTTGTTGGTTTGTTGGCTTGTTGGCTTGTTGGTTTGTTGGTTTGTTGGTTTTTTGGTTTGTTGGTTTGTTGGTTTGTTGGTTTGTTGGTTTGTTGGTTTGTTGGTTTATTTGTTTGTTGGTTTGTTGGTTTATTTGTTTGTTGGTTTGTTGGCTTGTTGGTTACTTGGTTTGTTGGTTGGTTGGTTTGTTGGTTTGTTGGCTTGTTGGTTTGTTGGTTTGTTGGTGTTTTGGTTTGTTGGTTTATTTGTTTGTTGGTTTGTTGGCTTGTTGGTTTGTTGGTTTGTTGGTTTGTTGGTTTGTTAGTTTGTTGGTTTGTTGGTTTGTTGGCTTGTTGGTTTGTTGGTTCGTTGGTTTGTTGGCTTGTTGGTTTGTTGGTTTGTTGGCTTGTTGGTTACTTAGTTTGTTGATTTGTTGATTAGTTCGTTTGTTCGTTTGTTAGTGTGTTGGTTTGTTGGCTTGTTGGCTTGTTGGTTTGTTGGTTTTTTCGGTTTGTTGGTTTGTTGGTTTGTTGGTTTGTTGGTTTATTTGTTTGTTGGTTTGTTGGCTTGTTGGTTTGTTGGTTTGTTGGTTTGTTGGCTTGTTGGTTTGTTGGTTTGTTGGTTTGTTGGTTTGTTGGTTTGTTGGTTTTTTGGTTTGTTGGTTTATTTGTTTGTTGATTTGTTGGCATGTTGGTTTGTTGGTTTGTTGGTTTGTTGGTTTGTTGGCTTGTTGGTTTGTTGATTTGTTGGTTTGTTGGCTTGTTGGCTTGTTGGTTTATTGGCTTGTTGGCTTGTTGGTTTGTTGGTTTGTTGGTTTTTTGGTTTGTTGGTTTGTTGGTTTGTTGGTTTGTTGGTTTGTTGGTTTGTTCGTTTATTTGTTTGTTGGTTTGTTGGCTTGTTGGTTTGTTGGTTTGTTGGTTTGTTGCTTTGTTCGTTTGATGGTTTGTTGGTTTTTTGGTTACTTGGTTTGTTGGTTTGTTGGTTTGTTGGTTTGTTGGTTTGTTGGCTTGTTGGCTTGTTGGTTTGTTGGTTTGTTGGCTTGTTAGTTACTTAGTTTGTTGGTTTGTTGGTATGTTGGTTTGTTGGTTTGTTGGTTTGTTGGCTTGTTGGTTTGTTGGTTTGTTGGCTTGTTGGTTTGTTGGTTTGTTGGCTTGTTGGCTTGTTGGTTTGTTGGTTTGTTGGTTTGTTGGTTTGTTGGTTTGTTGGCTTGTTGGTTTGTTGGTTTGTTGGCTTGTTGGTTTGTTGGTTTGTTGGTTTGTTGGCATGTTGGCTTGTTGGTTTGTTGGTTTGTTGGCTTGTTGGTTTGTTGGCTTGTTGACTTGTTGCTTTGTTCGTTTGATGGTTTGTTGGTTTGTTGGTTTTTTGGTTTGTTGGTTTTTTGGTTTGTTGCTTTGTTGGTTTGTTGGTTTGTTGGCTTGTTGGCTTGTTGGTTTGTTGGCTTGTTGGTTTGTTAGTTTGTTGGCTTTTTGGTTACTTGGTTTGTTGGTTTGTTGGTTTGTTGGCTTGTTGGTTTGTTGGATTGTTGGTTTGTTGGTTTGTTGGTTTGTTGGCTTTTTGGCTTGTTGGTTTGTTGGTTTGTAGGTTTGTTGGTTTGTTGGTTTGTTGGTTTGTTGGTTTTTTGGTTTTTTGGTTTGTTGGTTTGTTGGCTTGTTGGTTTGTTGGTTTGTTTGCTTGTTGGTTTGTTGGTTTGTTGGCTAGTTGGTTTGTTGGTTTGTTGGTTTGTTGGCTTGTTGGCTTGTTGGTTTGTTGGTTTGTTGGCTTGTTGGTTTGTTGGTTTGTTGGCTTGTTGGCTTGTTGCTTTGTTGGTTTGCTGGTTTGTTGGCTTGTTGGCTTGTTGGTTTGTTAGTTTGTTGGCTTTTTGGTTACTTGGTTTGTTGGTTTGTTGGTTTGTTGGCTTGTTGGTTTGTTGGCTTGTTGGTTTGTTGATTTGTTAGTTTGTTGGTTTGTTGGTTTGTTGGCTTGTTGGCTTGTTGGTTTGTTGGTTTGTTGGCTTGTTGGTTACTTGGTTTGTTGGTTTGTTGGTTTGTTGGTTTGTTGGCTTGTTGGCTTGTTTGTTTGTTGGTTAGTTTGTTTGTTGGTTTGTTAGTTTGTTGGTTTGTTGGCTTGTTGGCTTGTTGGTTTGTTGGTTTGTTGGTTTGTTGGTTTGTTGGTTTGTTGCTTTGTTGGTTTGTTGGTTTGTTGGCTTGTTGGCTTGTTGGTTTGTTGGTTTGTTGGCTTGTTGGCTTGTTGGTTTGTTGGTTTGTTGGTTTGTTGGTTTGTTGCTTTGTTGGTTTGTTGGTTTGTTGGTTTGTTGGCTTGTTGGCTTATTGGTTTGTTAGTTTGCTGGCTTTTTGGTTACTTGGTTTGTTGGTTTGTTGGTTTGTTGGCTTGTTTGTTTGTTGGCTTGTTGCTTTGTTGGTTTGTTGGTTTGTTGGCTTGTTGGCTTGTTGGTTTGTTGGTTTGTTGGTTTGTTGGCTTGTTGGTTTGTTGGTTTGTTGGCTTGTTCGTTTGTTGGTTTGTTGGTTTGTTGGCTTGTTGGCTTGTTGGTTTGTTGGTTTGTTGGCTTTTTGGTTACTTAGTTTGTTGGTTTGTTGGCATGTTGGTTTGTTGGTTTGTTGGTTTGTTGGCTTGTTGGTTACTTAGTTTGTTGGTTTGTTGGCATGTTGGTTTGTTGGTTTGTTGGTTTGTTGGTTTGTTGGTTTGTTGGTTTGTTGGCTTGTTGGTTTGTTGGCTTGTTGGCTTGTTAGCTTGTTGGTTTGTTGGTTTGTTAGTTTGTGAGTTTTTGGTTACTTGGTTTGTTGGTTTGTTGGCTTGTTAATTTGTTGGTTTGTTGGTTTGTTGGCTTGTTGGTTTGTTGGCTTGTTGGTTTGTTGGTTTGTTGGTTTGTTGGTTTGTTGGCTTGTTGGTTTGTTGGTTTGTTGGTTTGTTGGTTTGTTGGTTTGTTGGCTTGTTGGTTTGTTGGTTTGTTGGCTTGTCGGTTTTTGCTTTGTTGGTTTGTTGGCTTGTTGGTTACTTGGTTTGTTGGTTTGTTGGTTTGTTGGTTTGTTGGTTTGTTGGTTTGTTGGCTTGTTGGTTTGTTGGTTTGTTGGTGTTTTGGTTTGTTGGTTTATTTGTTTGTTGGTTTGTTGGCTTGTTGGTTTGTTGGTTTGTTGGTTTGTTGGTTTGTTAGTTTGTTGGTTTGTTGGTTTGTTGACTTGTTGGTTTGTTGGTTCGTTGGCTTGTTGGCTTGTTGGTTTGTTGGTTTGTTGGCTTGTTGGTTACTTAGTTTGTTGATTTGTTGATTAGTTCGTTTGTTCGTTTGTTAGTGTGTTGGTTTGTTGGCTTGTTGGCTTGTTGGTTTGTTGGTTTTTTCGGTTTGTTGGTTTGTTGGTTTGTTGGTTTATTTTTTTGTTGGTTTGTTGGCTTGTTGGTTTGTTGGTTTGTTGGTTTGTTGGCTTGTTGGTTTGTTGGTTTGTTGGTTTGTTGGTTTGTTGGTTTGTTGGTTTGTTGGTTTTTTGGTTTGTTGGTTTATTTGTTTGTTGATTTGTTGGCTTGTTGGCTTGTTGGTTTGTTGGTTTGTTGGTTTGTTGGTTTGTTGGCTTGTTGGTTTGTTGATTTGTTGGTTTGTTGGCTTGTTGGCTTGTTGGTTTGTTGGCTTGTTGGCTTGTTGGTTTGTTGGTTTGTTGGTTTTTTGGTTTGTTGGTTTGTTGGTTTGTTGGTTTGTTGGTTTGTTGGTTTGTTGGTTTGTTGGTTTGTTGGTTTATTTGTTTGTTGGTTTGTTGGTTTATTTGTTTGTTGGTTTGTTGGCTTGTTGGTTTGTTGGTTTGTTGGTTTGTTGCTTTATTCGTTTGATGGTTTGTTGGTTTTTTGGTTACTTGGTTTGTTGGTTTGTTGGTTTGTTGGTTTGTTGGCTTGTTGGCTTGTTGGTTTGTTGGTTTGTTGGCTTGTTAGTTACTTAGTTTGTTGGTTTGTTGGTATGTTGGTTTGTTGATTTGTTGGTTTGTTGGCTTGTTGGTTTGTTGGTTTGTTGGCTTGTTGGTTTGTTGGTTTGTTGGCTTGTTGGCTTGTTGGTTTGTTGGTTTGTTGGTTTGTTGGTTTGTTGGTTTGTTGGCTTGTTGGTTTGTTGGTTTGTTGGCTTGTTGGTTTGTTGGTTTGCTGGTTTGTTGGTTTGTTGGCTTGTTGGTTTGTTGGTTTGTTGGCTTGTTGACTTGTTGCTTTGTTCGTTTGATGGTTTGTTGGTTTGTTGGTTTTTTGGTTTGTTGGTTTTTTGGTTTGTTGCATTGTTGGTTTGTTGGTTTGTTGGCTTATTGGCTTGTTGGTTTGTTGGCTTGTTGGTTTGTTAGTTTGTTGGCTTTTTGGTTACTTGGTTTGTTGGTTTGTTGGTTTGTTGGCTTGTCGGTTTGTTGGATTGTTGGTTTGTTGGTTTGTTGGTTTGTTGGCTTGTTGGCTTGTTGGTTTGTTGGTTTGTTGGTTTGTTGGTTTGTTGGTTTGTTGGTTTGTTGGTTTTTTGGTTTTTTGGTTTGTTGGTTTGTTGGCTTGTTGGTTTGTTGGTTTGTTGGTTTGTTTGCTTGTTGGTTTGTTGGTTTGTTGGCTTGTTGGTTTGTTGGTTTGTTGGTTTGTTGGCTTGTTGGCTTGTTGGCTTGTTGGTTTGTTGGTTTGTTGGTTTTATAGTTTGTTAGTTTGTTGGCTTTTTGGTTACTTGGTTTGTTGGTTTGTTGGTTTGTTGGTTTGTTGGCTTGTTGGTTTGTTGGCTTGTTGGTTTGTTGGTTTGTTAGTTTGTTGGTTTGTTGGCTTGTTGGCTTGTTGGTTTGTTGGTTTGTTAGTTTGTTGGTTAGTTGGTTTGTTGGTTTGTTGCTTTGTTAATTTGTTGGTTTGTTGGCTTGTTGGCTTGTTGGTTTGTTGGTTTGTTGGTTTGTTGGCTTGTTGGCTTGTTGGTTTGTTGGTTTGTTGGTTTGTTGGTTTATTGCTTTGTTGGTTTGTTGGTTTGTTGGCTTGTTGGCTTGTTGGTTTGTTAGTTTGTTGGCTTTTTGGTTACTTGGTTTGTTGGTTTGTTGGTTTGTTGGCTTGTTGGTTTGTTGGCTTGTTGCTTTGTTGGTTTGTTGGTTTGTTGGCTTGTTGGCTTGTTGGTTTGTTGGTTTGTTGGGATGTTGGTTTGTTGGTTTGTTGGCTTGTTGGTTTGTTGGTTTATTGGCTTGTTAGTTTGTTGGTTTGTTGGTTTGTTGGCTTGTTGGCTTGTTGGTTTGTTGGCTTGTTGGTTTGTTGGTTTGTTGCTTTGTTGGCTTGTTGGCTTGTTGGTTTGTTGGTTTGTTGGCTTTTTGGTTACTTAGTTTGTTGGTTTGTTGGCATGTTGGTTTGTTGGTTTGTTGGTTTGTTGGTTTGTTGGTTACTTAGTTTGTTGGTTTGTTGGCATGTTGGTTTGTTGGTTTGTTGGTTTGTTGGTTTGTTGGTTTGTTGGTTTGTTGGCTTGTTGGTTGGTTGGCTTGTTGGCTTGTTGGTTTGTTAGTTTCTTGGCCTTTTGGTTACTTGGTTTGTTGGTTTGTTGGTTTATTGGTTTGTTGGCTTGTTGGTTTGTTGGTTTGTTGGTTTGTTGGCTTGTTGGCTTGTTGGTTTGTTGGTTCGTTGGCTTGTTGGCTTGTTGGTTTGTTGCTTTGTTCGTTTGATGGTTTGTTGGTTTGTTGGTTTGTTGGTTTTTTGGTTTGTTGATTTTTTGGTTTGTTGCTTTGTTGGTTTGTTGGTTTGTTGGCTTGTTGGCTTGTTGGTTTGTTGGCTTGTTGGTTTGTTAGTTTGTTGGCTTTTTGGTTACTTGGTTTGTTGGTTTGTTGGTTTGTTGGCTTGTTGGTTTGTTGGATTGTTGGTTTGTTGGTTTGTTGGTTTGTTGGCTTTTTGGCTTGTTGGTTTGTTGGTTTGTTGGTTTGTTGGTTTGTTGGTTTGTTGGTTTGTTGGTTTGTTGGTTTTTTGGTTTTTTGGTTTGTTGGTTTGATGGCTTGTTGGTTTGTTGGTTTGTTGGTTTGTTGGTTTGTTTGCTTGTTGGTTTGTTGGTTTGTTGGCTTGTTGGTTTGTTGGTTTGTTGGTTTGTTGGCTTGTTGGCTTGTTGGTTTGTTGGTTTGTTGGCTTGTTGGTTTGTTGGTTTGTTGGCTTGTTGGCTTGTTGCTTTGTTGGTTTGCTGGTTTGTTGGCTTGTTGGCTTGTTGGTTTGTTAGTTTGTTGGCTTTTTGGTTACTTGGTTTGTTGGTTTGTTGGTTTGTTGGCTTGTTGGTTTGTTGGCTTGTTGGTTTGTTGGTTTGTTAGTTTGTTGGTTTGTTGGTTTGTTGGCTTGTTGGCTTGTTGGTTTGTTGGTTTGTTGGCTTGTTGGTTACTTGGTTTGTTGGTTTGTTGGTTTGTTGGTTTGTTGGCTTGTTGGCTTGTTTGTTTGTTGGTTAGTTTGTTTGTTGGTTTGTTAGTTTGTTGGTTTGTTGGCTTGTTGGCTTGTTGGTTTGTTGGTTTGTTGGTTTGTTGGTTTGTTGGTTTGTTGCTTTGTTGGTTTGTTTGTTTGTTGGTTTGTTGGCTTGTTGGCTTGTTGGTTTGTTAGTTTGCTGGCTTTTTGGTTACTTGGTTTGTTGGTTTGTTGGTTTGTTGGCTTGTTGGTTTGTTGGCTTGTTGCTTTGTTGATTTGTTGGCTTGTTGGCTTGTTGGTTTGTTGGTTTGTTGGTTTGTTGGCTTGTTGGTTTGTTGGTTTGTTGGCTTGTTGGTTTGTTGGTTTGTTGGTTTGTTGGCTTGTTGGCTTGTTGGTTTGTTGGTTTGTTGGCTTGTTGGTTTGTTGGCTTGTTGGTTTGTTGGTTTGTTGGTTTGTTGGCTTGTTGGCTTGTTGGTTTGTTGGTTTGTTGGCTTTTTGGTTACTTAGTTTGTTGGTTTGTTGGCATGTTGGTTTGTTGGTTTGTTGGTTTGTTGGCTTGTTGGTTACTTAGTTTGTTGGTTTGTTGGCATGTTGGTTTGTTGGTTTGTTGGTTTGTTGGTTTGTTGGTTTGTTGGTTTGTTGGCTTGTTGGTTTGCTGGCTTGTTGGCTTGTTGGTTTGTTAGTTTGTTGGCCTTTTGGTTACTTGGTTTGTGTGCTTGTTGGCTTGTTGCTTTGTTGGTTTGTTGGTTTGTTGGCTTGTTGGTTTGTTGGCTTGTTGGATTGTTGGTTTGTTAGTTTGTTGGCCTTTTGGTTACTTGGTTTGTTGGTTTGTTGGTTTGTTGGTTTGTTGGTTTGTTGGCTTGTTGGTTTGTTGGTTTGTTGGTTTGTTGGTTTGTTGGTTTGTTGGTTTGTTGGTTTGTTGGCTTGTTGGCTTGTTGGCTTGTTGGTTTGTTAGTTTGTGAGCTTTTTGGTTACTTGGTTTGTTGGTTTGTTGGCTTGTTGGTTTGTTGGTTTGTTGGTTTGTTGGCTTGTTGGTTTGTTGGCTTGTTGGTTTGTTGGTTTGTTGGTTTGTTGGTTTGTTGGCTTGTTGGTTTGTTGGTTTGTTGGTTTTTTGGTTTGTTTGCTTGTTGGTTTGTTGGTTTGTTGGCTTGTCGGTTTTTGGTTTGTTGGTTTGTTGGCTTGTTGGTTACTTGGTTTGTTGGTTTGTTGGTTTGTTGGTTTGTTGGCTTGTTGGTTTGTTGGTTTGTTGGTGTTTTGGTTTGTTGGTTTATTTGTTTGTTGGTTTGTTGGCTTGTTGGTTTGTTGGTTTGTTGGTTTGTTGGTTTGTTAGTTTGTTGGTTTGTTGGTTTGTTGGCTTGTTGGTTTGTTGGTTCGTTGGCTTGTTGGCTTGTTGGTTTGTTGGTTTGTTGGCTTGTTGGTTACTTAGTTTGTTGATTTGTTGATTAGTTCGTTTGTTCGTTTGTTAGTGTGTTGGCTTGTTGGTTTGTTAGTTTCTTGGCCTTTTGATTACTTGGTTTGTTGGTTTGTTTGTTTGTTGGCTTGGTGGCTTGTTGCTTTGTTGGTTTGTTGGTTTGTTGGCTTGTTGGTTTGTTGGCTTGTTGGCTTGTTGGTTTAGTAGTTTGTTGGCCTTTTGGTTACTTGGTTTGTTGGTTTGTTGGTTTATTGGTTTGTTGGCTTGTTGGTTTGTTGGTTTGTTGGTTTGTTGGCTTGTTGGCTTGTTGGTTTGTTGGTTCGTTGGCTTGTTGGCTTGTTGGTTTGTTGCTTTGTTCGTTTGATGGTTTGTTGGTTTGTTGGTTTGTTGGTTTTTTGGTTTGTTGGTTTTTTGGTTTGTTGCTTTGTTGGTTTGTTGGTTTGTTGGCTTGTTGGCTTGTTGGTTTGTTGGCTTGTTGGTTTGTTAGTTTGTTGGCTTTTTGGTTACTTGGTTTGTTGGTTTGTTGGTTTGTTGGCTTGTTGGTTTGTTGGATTGTTGGTTTGTTGGTTTGTTGGTTTGTTGGCTTTTTGGCTTGTTGGTTTGTTGGTTTGTTGGTTTGATGGTTTGTTGGTTTGTTGGTTTGTTGGTTTTTTGGTTTTTGGGTTTGTTGGTTTGTTGGCTTGTTGGTTTGTTGGTTTGTTGGTTTGTTGGTTTGTTTGCTTGTTGGTTTGTTGGTTTGTTGGCTTGTTGGTTTGTTGGTTTGTTGGTTTGTTGGCTTGTTGGCTTGTTGGTTTGTTGGTTTGTTGGCTTGTTGGTTTGTTGGTTTGTTGGCTTGTTGGCTTGTTGCTTTGTTGGTTTGCTGGTTTGTTGGCTTGTTGGCTTGTTGGTTTGTTAGTTTGTTGGCTTTTTGGTTACTTGGTTTGTTGGTTTGTTGGTTTGTTGGCTTGTTGGTTTGTTGGCTTGTTGGTTTGTTGGTTTGTTAGTTTGTTGGTTTGTTGGTTTGTTGGCTTGTTGGCTTGTTGGTTTGTTGGTTTGTTGGCTTGTTGGCTTGTTTGTTTGTTGGTTAGTTTGTTTGTTGGTTTGTTAGTTTGTTGGTTTGTTGGCTTGTTGGCTTGTTGGTTTGTTAGTTTGTTGGTTTGTTGGTTTGTTGGTTTGTTGCTTTGTTGGTTTGTTGGTTTGTTGGCTTGTTGGCTTGTTGGTTTGTTGGTTTGTTGGCTTGTTGGCTTGTTGGTTTGTTGGTTTGTTGGTTTGTTGCTTTGTTGCTTTGTTGGTTTGTTGGTTTGTTGGTTTGTTGGCTTGTTGGCTTGTTGGTTTGTTAGTTTGCTGGCTTTTTGGTTACTTGGTTTGTTGGTTTGTTGGTTTGTTGGCTTGTTGGTTTGTTGGCTTGTTGGCTTGTTGGTTTGTTAATTTGTTGGCTTTTTGGTTACTTGGTTTGTTGGTTTGTTGGTTTGTTGGCTTGTTGGTTTGTAGGCTTGTTGCTTTGTTGGTTTGTTGGTTTGTTGGCTTGTTGGCTTGTTGGTTTGTTGGTTTGTTGGGATGTTGGTTTGTAGGTTTGTTGGCTTGTTGGTTTTTGGTTTATTGGCTTGTTAGTTTGCTGGTTTGTTGGTTTGTTGGCTTGTTGGCTTGTTGGTTTGTTGGCTTGTTGGTTTGCTGGTTTGTTGCTTTGTTGGCTTGTTGGCTTGTTGGTTTGTTGGTTTGTTGGCTTCTTGGTTACTTAGTTTGTTGGTTTGTTGGCATGTTGGTTTGTTGGTTTGTTGGTTTGTTGGTTTGTTGGTTACTTAGTTTGTTGGTTTGTTGGCATGTTGGTTTGTTGGTTTGTTGGTTTGTTGGTTTGTTGGTTTGTTGGTTTGTTGGCTTGTTGGTTTGTTGGCTTGTTGGCTTGTTGGTTTGTTAGTTTCTTGGCCTTTTGGTTACTTGGTTTGTTGGTTTGTTTGTTTGTTGGCTTGGTGGCTTGTTGCTTTGTTGGTTTGTTGGTTTGTTGGCTTGTTGGTTTGTTGGCTTGTTGGCTTGTTGGTTTGGTAGTTTGTTGGCCTTTTGGTTACTTGGTTTGTTGGTTTGTTGGTTTATTGGTTTGTTGGCTTGTTGGTTTG
>CATQJD010000017.1:20000-25000 GCA_958298945.1 Atherix ibis | reverse complement strand
GTCCGGGTAAACCGCTGAATCACTTTCATGCTTGGGATTGTGAACTGAAACTGTTCACATGAACTTGGAATTCCCAGTAAGTGCGAGTCATTAACTCGTATTGATCAAGTCCCTGCCCTTTGTACACACCGCCCGTCGCTACTACCGATTGAATTATTTAGTGAGGTCTCCGGACGTGATTGCTGTGACGCTATATGTGTTACGGTTATATCGCAAAAGTTGACCAAACTTGATTATTTAGAGGAAGTAAAAGTCGTAACAAGGTTTCCGTAGGTGAACCTGCGGAAGGATCATTAATGATACCTTATATAAAATAAAATACTATATATTTAAAGTATATAGAAAAAAAGAGTATTAAAAATGAAATTATATAAAAAATATATATTTATTTATATTATAAATAAATTGTAAAAGAGACCAACCAATTCTGTACTTAAAATTTTAAGTAATAGTTCAATGATGAACTAGACGTTCGCAGAAGAAGGTTGTTTTTCTTTTTAATATTCTTATAAAAATATTGATTTGATATAAAAATGCTCATTTATATAATGTGTATTTAAAATTTATAAACTCTAAGCGGTGGATCACTTGGCTCATGGGTCGATGAAGAACGCAGCAAACTGTGCGTCATCGTGTGAACTGCAGGACACATGAACATCGACAATTTGAACGCATATTACAGTCTATGCTATATGTATATCTTTAGATATATTGCATAGACTACATATGGTTGAGGGTTGTATGATTACGCTAACTTGACTCGATTTTATGATGAAAATTATAAAATTGGCATTTTGTGTTATAAAATTTTAACATTGCTTAGAATTTTTAACATTAACAATTATTATATTCATTAAAATATTATTATTATATAAAATATAATTTCAAAATAAAAAAACTATTTTATACAAGTAAAAAATTTGAAATATTTATTATTTACAAATTAATAAAAAAAAAATGTATAAAAATATAAAAAAAATATGAAATATTATTACAATATAATAAAATATTAAAAAAATGATATAATATTAGCATTATTATATAGCAGAAAAAATTACTGACTATAATAATAAAAAATTTAAAAATTTATTTATAACCTCAACTCATATGAGACTACTCCCTGAATTTAAGCATATTAATGAGGGAAGGAAAAGAAACTAACAAGGATTTTCTTAGTAGCGGCGAGCGAAAAGAAAATAGTTCAGCACTAAGTTATTTTGTATATTATTTACAAATATAAGATGCAGTGTATAGAATGTCTATAATTTAGTATTAAATATTAATAGTTTAAGTCCTTCTTAAAGGGGGCCAATTACCCAAAGAGGGTGCCAGGCCCGTAAAACATTAATATATACTAAAAGACATTTCTTAAGAGTCGTGTTGCTTGATAGTGCAGCACTAATTGGGTGGTAAACTCCATCTAAAACTAAATATGACCATGAGACCGATAGCAAACAAGTACCGTGAGGGAAAGTTGAAAAGAACTCTGAATAGAGAGTTAAAAAGTACGTGAAACTGTTTAGAGGTTAAGCCTGATGAATCTAAATATCAATTGCGGAAAAGTCATCAATAAGCATATAGTTTTAATATAAAATATATAATTATTGTGCATTTTTTCCGTAAAAGACATTGTAATCTGTTATAAACAAAATTTATCATAAGGTATTAAAGTAAAAAAGTTTATATATGTATTAGCTGTTATGGCTTATATTTTATAAAATTGCAAATATAATACTGGATAAATATATAACAGCACATAAATATATAATGCTAACATCAATGAAGATGTTGTAAATATATATGTATATATTTTATAAATATATATATTATAAGCATTTATATTATTGACAATGCTTTAGATTTAGAATACCTTCGGGACCCGTCTTGAAACACGGACCAAGAAGTCTAACATATGTGCAAGTCATTAGGTATTATTTAAAACCTAAAGGCGTAATTAACTTAAATGTTAATATTGGATTATTTTATATTTAATATTTACTATTATTATAAAGTTCATCCAGGGACGTTTTATATAGTTATGTATTTTAATATCTGATATTATTTATACCTCTAACTAAAGCGTACCTTGAGCATATATGTTGTGACCCGAAAGATGGTGAACTATACCTGATCAGGTTGAAGTCAGGGGAAACCCTGATGGAAGACCGAAACAGTTCTGACGTGCAAATCGATTGTCAGAATTGGGTATAGGGGCGAAAGACCAATCGAACCATCTAGTAGCTGGTTCCCTCCGAAGTTTCCCTCAGGATAGCTGGTGCAAATAAATATTATATAATATAATCTTATCTGGTAAAGCGAATGATTAGAGGCATTAGGGCCGAAACGACCTTAACCTATTCTCAAACTTTAAATGGGTAAGAACCTTATCTTTCTTGATATGAAGATTAGGTTATGATATATTGTGCCTAGTGGGCCACTTTTGGTAAGCAGAACTGGCGCTGTGGGATGAACCAAACGTAATGTTACGGCGCCAAAATTGACAACTCATACTGATACCATGAAAGGCGTTGCTTGCTTAAAACAGCAGGACGGTGGACATGGAAGTCGTAAACCGCTAAGGAGTGTGTAACAACTCACCTGCCGAAGCAACTAGCCCTTAAAATGGATGGCGCTCAAGTTGTATGCCTATACATTACCGCTAAAGCAAATGATTTATAAATTAATAAATCTTAAAGCTTTAGTGAGTAGGAGGGTACGATGGTGTGCGTTGAAGTGTTTGGCGTAAGCCTGCATGGAGCCGCCATTGGTACAGATCTTGGTGGTAGTAGCAAATAATCGAATGAGACCTTGGAGGACTGAAGTGGAGAAGGGTTTCGTGTGAACAGTGGTTGATCACGAGTTAGTCGGTCCTAAGTTTATGGTGAAAACCAATGTATATATATAAACTATTAGTTAATATATATATTTAAACGAAAGGGAATACGGTTCCAATTCCGTAACCTGTTAAGTATACGTTTGTTATTAAAAATGGGCTTTTTGCTCATCCTGGTAACAGAAATAACCATAAAGAAACCGTCGAGAGGTATCGGAAGAGTTTTCTTTTCTGTTTCATAGTCGTATCACCATGGAAGTCTTTCGAAGAGAGATATGGTGAATGGACTAGAAGAGCATGGCATTTACTGCTGTGTCGATATTTTCTCCTCGGGCCTTGAAAATTTATGGTAAGGAAACGCAAACTTCTTAACAGGCCGTACCTATATCCGCAGCTGGTCTCCAAGGTGAAGAGTCTCTAGTCGATAGAATAATGTAGGTAAGGGAAGTCGGCAAATTAGATCCGTAACTTCGGGATAAGGATTGGCTCTGAAGATTGAGATAGTCGGGCTTAACGAGATTTCTTCTGTCCCTATCTACTATCTAGCGAAACCACAGCCAAGGGAACGGGCTTGGAATAATTAGCGGGGAAAGAAGACCCTGTTGAGTTTGACTCTAATCTGGCAATGTAAGGAGACCTAAGAGGTGTAGCATAAGTGGGAGATATTAAATTTCGATTTAATATCAACAATGAAATACCACTACTCTTATTGTTTCCTTACTTACTTGATTAAATGGAACGTGTATTATATACATAGCCATTCTTAAAATGTATTTATATGTTTTTATGGTGTTTTGTTTTGATACAAGTTTCTTGTTTGAAATATTATGAGTTTGTTATACATACCAAACAAATTATAATGAAATTATAATTTTTGCTTTTGTGAATTTTAAAATATTAGTTTAATTCGGTATAACTCTTATACTTAGATATGATCCAATTCAAGGACATTTCCAGGTAGGGAGTTTGACTGGGGCGGTACATCTCTCAAATAATAACGGAGGTGTCCCAAGGCCAGCTCAGTGCGGACAGAAACCACACATAGAGCAAAAGGGCAAATGCTGACTTGATCTCGGTATTCAGTACATACAGAGACAGCAAAAGCTCGGCCTATCGATCCTTTTGGTTTAAAGAGTTTTTAACAAGAGGTGTCAGAAAAATTACCACAGGGATAACTGGCTTGTGGCGGCCAAGCGTTCATAGCGACGTCGCTTTTTGATCCTTCGATGTCGGCTCTTCCTATCATTGTGAAGCAAAATTCACCAAGCGTTGGATTGTTCACCCATACAAGGGAACGTGAGCTGGGTTTAGACCGTCGCGAGACAGGTTAGTTTTACCCTACTGATGACAAATATAGTTATTACAACAGCATTCCTGCGTAGTACGAGAGGAACCGCAGGTACGGACAATTGGTACAATACTTGTTCGAGAGAACAGTGGTATGATGCTACGTCCGCTGGATTATGCCTGAACGCCTCTAAGGTCGTATCCGTGCTGGATTGTAATAATAGTAATGGGGTTAATTATATTATATGGTAATATGACGTTGTAAGCTAGACTACATAAGTAATTTAGCGAAAATGTTTTTTACCGAAACCAATTAGTAATATAATATGGGTAATATGTTTCTTATTATGCACGAGATTCATGTTAAGTGCCAATTATATAATACAAATTGTTTTCATATATAATGTAATACCTTGAATCAATTGTAAACGACTTTGGTATCGGGCAAGGTGTTGTTAATGGAAGAGCAGCTACCATACTGCGATCCACTGAAACTTAACCTATGCTCGATGATTCGAATATTTACTATGCAGATATATAAATATATATATATGTGTATTAAATATAAGGTAGCATGTATAATATTTATACTTGTTATGCATTAATAATTATTTATTAGTTGCGGAGGATGGGTGATGGATATATGATGTATTATATACTTATAAGAAAAAGTATTAATAAGTATTTACACTTATATTAATTATGGCTTTAAAAAATAATATAATATTATATATTTTTTTAAAAAGAACTTATCATAATAATAATAATTATATGATATAATATATAAAATCATTTTGATAAAAGTTTTTAACTTTAACATATTGATATTGTATTGTTGGTTGTTGTGTTGGAATAATAAGTATTTACTAATTTATATTTC
>CATQJD010000017.1:5000-15000 GCA_958298945.1 Atherix ibis | reverse complement strand
CATTTTTTCCGTAAAAGACATTGTAATCTGTTATAAACAAAATTTATCATAAGGTATTAAAGTAAAAAAGTTTATATATGTATTAGCTGTTATGGCTTATATTTTATAAAATTGCAAATATAATACTGGATAAATATATAACAGCACATAAATATATAATGCTAACATCAATGAAGATGTTGTAAATATATATGTATATATTTTATAAATATATATATTATAAGCATTTATATTATTGACAATGCTTTAGATTTAGAATACCTTCGGGACCCGTCTTGAAACACGGACCAAGAAGTCTAACATATGTGCAAGTCATTAGGTATTATTTAAAACCTAAAGGCGTAATTAACTTAAATGTTAATATTGGATTATTTTATATTTAATATTTACTATTATTATAAAGTTCATCCAGGGACGTTTTATATAGTTATGTATTTTAATATCTGATATTATTTATACCTCTAACTAAAGCGTACCTTGAGCATATATGTTGTGACCCGAAAGATGGTGAACTATACCTGATCAGGTTGAAGTCAGGGGAAACCCTGATGGAAGACCGAAACAGTTCTGACGTGCAAATCGATTGTCAGAATTGGGTATAGGGGCGAAAGACCAATCGAACCATCTAGTAGCTGGTTCCCTCCGAAGTTTCCCTCAGGATAGCTGGTGCAAATAAATATTATATAATATAATCTTATCTGGTAAAGCGAATGATTAGAGGCATTAGGGCCGAAACGACCTTAACCTATTCTCAAACTTTAAATGGGTAAGAACCTTATCTTTCTTGATATGAAGATTAGGTTATGATATATTGTGCCTAGTGGGCCACTTTTGGTAAGCAGAACTGGCGCTGTGGGATGAACCAAACGTAATGTTACGGCGCCAAAATTGACAACTCATACTGATACCATGAAAGGCGTTGCTTGCTTAAAACAGCAGGACGGTGGACATGGAAGTCGTAAACCGCTAAGGAGTGTGTAACAACTCACCTGCCGAAGCAACTAGCCCTTAAAATGGATGGCGCTCAAGTTGTATGCCTATACATTACCGCTAAAGCAAATGATTTATAAATTAATAAATCTTAAAGCTTTAGTGAGTAGGAGGGTACGATGGTGTGCGTTGAAGTGTTTGGCGTAAGCCTGCATGGAGCCGCCATTGGTACAGATCTTGGTGGTAGTAGCAAATAATCGAATGAGACCTTGGAGGACTGAAGTGGAGAAGGGTTTCGTGTGAACAGTGGTTGATCACGAGTTAGTCGGTCCTAAGTTTATGGTGAAAACCAATGTATATATATAAACTATTAGTTAATATATATATTTAAACGAAAGGGAATACGGTTCCAATTCCGTAACCTGTTAAGTATACGTTTGTTATTAAAAATGGGCTTTTTGCTCATCCTGGTAACAGAAATAACCATAAAGAAACCGTCGAGAGGTATCGGAAGAGTTTTCTTTTCTGTTTCATAGTCGTATCACCATGGAAGTCTTTCGAAGAGAGATATGGTGAATGGACTAGAAGAGCATGGCATTTACTGCTGTGTCGATATTTTCTCCTCGGGCCTTGAAAATTTATGGTAAGGAAACGCAAACTTCTTAACAGGCCGTACCTATATCCGCAGCTGGTCTCCAAGGTGAAGAGTCTCTAGTCGATAGAATAATGTAGGTAAGGGAAGTCGGCAAATTAGATCCGTAACTTCGGGATAAGGATTGGCTCTGAAGATTGAGATAGTCGGGCTTGATTGGAAAGTAATAAAATGGTTTTATGTACTCGTTCTGGGTAAAGAGATGATTTTTTAAATTGTTGATTTCCCGGATAGAAGTTTACGTAACCAAATTACGGAACTTTCTTGCTAATAATTTATAAAATTTACTTTTTATATATTTATAACGACTATCAATTAACAATCAATTCAGAACTGGCACGGACTTGGGAAATCCGACTGTCTAATTAAAACAAAGCATTGTGATGGCCCCAACGGGTGTTGACACAATGTGATTTCTGCCCAGTGCTCTGAATGTCAAAGTGAAGAAATTCAAGTAAGCGCGGGTAAACGGCGGGAGTAACTATGACTCTCTTAAGGTAGCCAAATGCCTCGTCATCTAATTAGTGACGCGCATGAATGGATTAACGAGATTTCTTCTGTCCCTATCTACTCAGTAGTGTTTGAATTCTCGAACAGTGCGGTTGTGTTTCGATTCTATGCGAAAAAACGAAGTATTTAGCAGTAATTGTATTTTTACGACTATATCTATTGAAATTGATTGTGAGTTAGAAAAACATTGAAAAAAGACTAAGATAGACTGTTTTTTGAACGGCTAGGGTAAAAAAAGGCAAGAGGCTGTGTCTGCCAAAGTGTAGCCGAAAATTCAGATAAAAAAACGTTACTAATAGCGAGAAAACAGCAAAAACAGTTTACGTACATACGTTAATTTTACGTACATAAGTGAAATTTGGCCTGTAGTTTGGGTGAAAATATCGTGCGTGCAAGTGAAAAATCTGTGCATAGAAAAGCGGACAGACGGTCATAAGAGACCACAAAAAAATTTCGCTAGTTAAATTCCCATAAGCAGAGGCTGCATAGCGGTACTCTGCTTGTGCGGAAATTTGATTGGCCAGCTGCAGTGAACATCTGGTGTGGCCTGATATTGAGAGGCTGTAGCAGTGACCACTTGGTACCAACCAAGTGGGAGGTTTGTAGACGAGTCCAGTTGGGACCGAAAAATCGCCGGCGAGCGACCGAATAATTTTTTATTCACCGACGCATTTCGTCGACGGCCGCCATTTTTTTTTTTTTTTTTTTTTTTTTTTTTTTTTTTTTTTTTTTTTTTTTTTTTTTTTTTTTTTTTTTTTTTTTTTTCCGTACTTTTAAACAAAACTTAAAGAAAAAATAAAATTATTATTATTTCGATATTTTGGGGACTCTAGATTTTTAGGAACGAATCTTGGTTTGCGATTTTGTGTAAAATATTTTTATTTGCTTTTCACGTATTTCGTGATTTCGTATTTTGTGGCGCCCCGCAAGTATGAAGACGGAGAAAAAGAAGCGCCCATCGGAGAAGAAGAGGCGTCTTCTTCTTGATGAGGTAGAGGCGGATCTGGTGTCCGCATCTATTTTTAAAGCTGATGCTGTGGACGATTGTGCGTCTGAGGTTGGTGTGCCAGAGGTTCCGATGACGGATCCCAAGCAATTTGACGTACCGGAAGCTGCTGTCCGTGAAGAGCTATCGCCTGATAGTGCCACTAGACGGCGTAAAAAGCCAGCCAGCGTGTCTTCAGTGCGAGACGCGCTGAAATGTGCTGTGCAGCGTATTGCTGGCCTGGCGACGGGTCATGCAATTACAGCCGCCCAGCTGGGTGCGGTGCTGCTTGCTGTAGGAGATATCGGCGACGCCGTCTCCGCGTTGGAGATGGAAAATGCCTGCAACAAAGGCAAGGTTGAGATCTTGGCAGCTGAGAATGCCTACCTCAAGGGCAGGCTGGAGAGCTTGGCGAAAGTCACTCCGCCCTCGGGTCTTGCTGCAGCTGCAGTGCCCAACCGTAGCGCTCGCCCGATCCGTGATGGGAAGGTGGTTGGGGCCACCACAGTGGCTGGGGCCACAGCGGTGGCAGCCGTTACGGCGGGACCATGGATTACGCCGCGACCGACTCCAAGGCCGAGAAAGCTGGTCGCTTTGCCTCCTCCTGCGGCAAGAACGTATGCGTTGGTTGTGAAGGCCGTCGCTGCGGGTGTGCCTACGGATGAGGTGAAGAAAAGGGTCTTGGAGGCAGGAAAGGCGCTGGCGGATGTTCGCGTCCGTGCTGTACGGCGACTGCAGGAAGGCGTTGCGGTGGAGGTGTGCAGCAGCAGTGAGTTGCAGCGAGTTGCGCAGTCAGCTGAACTAGCTAAGGCTGGCCTAGTGACGAGTGAGCCGAAGAGGGCTAGGCCAAAGCTCGTTATTCACGCTGTGCCGACTGAGGTAACCAACGTGGAGCTCGTGCAGCAGCTGAAGGAGAAAAATATGCGCGGCATATCGGAGGAGACGGACAAGGAGATATCTGTACTGAGAAGGACGACAGGAAAGGATGGTAAGAATATGGTAGTGATTGAAGTAAGTAGCAGGGTGAAGGAGAAAATGTTGAGTGAGAGGCGTGTTTTCGTGGGTTGGTTGTGCTTGCCGATTCGTGAGTACGAATTGGTACGCAGGTGCCACGGTTGCCTGGATTTCGGGCACCTTAGGGATGGCTGTAGGCGGGCTGGAAGGCTCTGCAGCAGGTGCGGTAGTGGTGACCATCTCGCTCGGGAATGCCCGAACGTAGAGTGTTGCCGAAACTGCCATCTGCGGGGACTTCCGGGCGCGCACTCCGTCATGTCGGAGGACTGCCCGGTGTATGTTAGGTTGTGCGAAAGAGAACGAATGAGGATTGTCGCCTAAAATGATTAGGTGCATCCAAATAAATGGGAATGCGTCTGCTGCGGTTATGAATGAGTTGAGTGTATATATGTGCGAGAATGAGGTAGATATAGCACTGATCCAGGAGCCATACTCCCATGATGGATCGGTGTGCGGATTGGGAAGATCCGCCAGGACTTTCACCAGTGCCAGGGTCGGGGGCAAAATTGACTCGGCCGTCTCTGTTGTTGGCGTGGGAATGGATGTTGTTCGTGTGGATGAATGTTCTAATGAATTCGGTGTGTGCGTGTATATCAAGAAGGGGGGAATAGAGCTGTACGCTGTATCGGTGTACTGTAGGTTCGGATCTGAAATAGAGCCGTACCTGCGGTATCTTGATGCAGTGTTGGCTAAGTGTGGACGTTCGCCTGTACTGATTGGTATGGATGCGAATGCTGTTTCTCCTCTCTGGTATAGTAAGAGGGGGGATACTGGCCAACCGAGTTGTGTGAGGGGCAGGCAGCTCGAGGAGTGGATTCTGGCCGGTAGTATGAATGTACTGAATGTTCCGAGTGAATGGTATACTTTCAGCGGACCGAATGGGCAGAGTGACATCGATGTCACACTGTGCAATCGTGCTGCTGACTGTTACGAGTATGAGTGGAGAATATTGCCTGAGTGGGGGGTGAGCGATCACAACCTCATTGAGCTGGTGGTGACTGCACCAGTGGATGACCATTGCGGGGTTTCTGCCCGTGGTAGACGGTGGCATACCGGTGGGGTAGACTGGATGGTCTACGGGGAAGAGGTCGCGGCTGAGATCTGTGAGTTGGTGAGGTTTCAGTCGATGCGGTTGGAGGAAAAGGTGGTTGAGCTGAGTAGGTGTGTGAATGCGGTGAATGACAGATGCATGAGTAAAAGAGTAGAGGGGCGTAGGAAAGTGGCTCCGTGGTGGAACCGGGAGCTAGGGGTGGAAAGAAGAAAAGTTGGTAGGTTGCGTAGAATCTACCAACGTTGTAGACGCCGTGGTGTAGATGCGCACACTGAAGGTGTGACCTTCAGGGCGGCCAGAGCTGAGTATGTGGCAAATATAAGATTTGCCAAGGAAAAGCACTGGCAGAAGTATGTGGATGAAATTGGAAATGCGGATGTATGGGGTCCGGTGTATCGTTTATGTATGCGTAAAGGTGCTCGGAATGATATTTCGAGTATCAGAGTAAATGACGGGTACACAAGCAATTGGGAGGACAGTGTGAATGCACTGATGAATGATTTCTTTCCTGGGATGGAACGGCAGGAAGAGGTGAATGTAGGCAGGCGGTACCCCCTGCCATTTGAATGGGGAGAGATCGATCAATCTGTGTGGAGCACGAAGGTGCGAAATGCCCCAGGATTGGATGGCGTGACTGGTAAGATGATGAGAAGTGTCTGGCGGACTATTCCCGCACATGTGAGTAGCCTTTACGGTGAATGCCTGGAGAGTGGTGTGTTTCCGCGTGAATGGAAAGTAGGAGACGTGGTCATCCTTCCTAAGTCTCCGGACGGGATTCGGACTGACCCGTCCTCCTACAGGCCGATATGTTTACTGCCAGTATTCGGCAAGGTCCTCGAGCGAATGATGGTACACCGGTTGAATGTGAAGTTGGCAGACTTCAATGTGTCCGGCTCTCAGTATGGATTTACGAAAGGTAAATCGACTGAGGATGCCTGGATGCGTGTACGACAGTATGTGGATGGAAGTGTGAGTAAGTATGTATGCGGTGTGTTTGTGGATTTCAAGTCTGCGTTCAACTGCTTACGATGGGACCGCATCTTTGAGCGACTGGAAGAGGTTTCGTGTGAGGAGGCTCCGCTATGGCGAAGCTACTTCCACGAAAGGTATGCAGTGGTGTGTGGGAGCAATGGGAGAATTGTTCGCCAGATGGTGCGTGGCTGTCCGCAGGGATCTGTGGCCGGCCCTGCCATCTGGAATATGATGATGAATGGTCTCCTGGTTCAGTTGGAGGAGGCCGGTTGTGTTGTGGTCGCATATGCGGATGATCTTCTACTCTTGATTGAGGGGGGGAGTAGGTCCGCGGTGGAGGTGGCGGGAAGCCGCTACATGCGTATGGTTTGTGAATGGGGAGAAAGGATGGGTGTGAAAGTTTCCGAAAGGAAAACTGAATGTATGCTTCTGAAGGGATCCTTGGCGGCCAGTAGGCCGCCCAATATTCGTATGGAGGCGGTTGGGGTCCGATACGCGCGTGAAGTGAAGTACCTTGGACTTAAGGTTGGAGAGAGGCTGAGCTTTCGGCCTCACTTGCAACGTCTAAGGGGGCGCGTAGCCGGTTTGGTTGGTATGCTGGTGCGGGTGCTCCGCAAGGAATGGGGGCTCCAAGCCAGAGTGGTGAGAGTCCTGTATAGGAGTGTGTTTGTTCCGTGTGCTATGTATGCATCGTGTGTGTGGGCTGATACTATGCGCCACCAGTACGCGAGGGTGGGCATAAATTCGGTCCAGCGTTTGGTTCTGTATGCGTGTTTAAATGTGTGTAGAACCGTTTCAACTGAGGCGATGCAGGTTCTCATGGGAGAAATTCCATGGGACTTGGAGGTGCTTCGTGGAAGCATCCACTACCGTCTACGGCGGGGCATCCCGCTTGAAGGTTGTGCGGTTATGAATGATGATGTTCGGAATCTCAGTCCGCGCCATCAGCGTGTACTGGTTCTGAACAAGATGCGTGAGATATGGCAGCAACGATGGGATGAGAGTGTGAATGGCAGATGGACGCATATGTTCATCCCGAATGTGTGCTTTGCATCTGCGTATGGATTTGAGTTTGGTCTGTCCCTTGGGTATTTGCTCACGGGGCATGGCAGTATGAATGGGTTCCTGTGCAGGCGTGGACTGGCCACGGAGGCTAGATGCCCATGCGGGGCGGCGGAGGAGAGTGCTAAGCACCTTCTCGTAGAGTGTAGCCTGTATGGGGATTTGCGTGACTTAGGTGCTTGTGGGATCGTAGTGAATGGTGATAGTGTGGATGTGAGTGGTGTATTGAGCGTGAGAGAAAGGTATGAATGCTTGAATGCGTTTGCCGTGGCACTTTTTGAGAGAAGAATGAGAATGGTGCGTGAATGAGTGCGTGAATGACACGCAGGGTGGCTACAACCGGGTGAAAGACCAAGGTCGATTCCGGTTGTACCTTCGGGTTTTGGCGAACCCGCGTACCTGAGCTGGCCTAGCGGTGCCTAGGAATTTACAAGATTCCTTACCGTAGCTTTAACGAGCGGAGTACAAACCAAAGTACTCTTAAAACAAAAATGGGTACCACGGGGATCGGGAGCCCCACAGTAGAATATACTGTGCCCGATCGAGGTGAGGCGCCATTTGGCAGCAACGTGGTGGTTGTGGTTAATACCCATGTCGCGGGTACGGTCTTCGGATCGCAGGTGTGAGGTAACTGGCAAATGTAGCAATGCATTGCACTTATCTCGGGCACTGTCACTGCTTATGACAGTAGAGGTTTAGATAGTCCTCGCCACCAGCAGGTGGAGAGTCAGCTTGTAACTGATTCTATCTGCTAACTGCCAGTAATGGTGGTGCGTTGATTGAGCGTATCTCGATCCCTATAGTCGTAGGCGACTCGTGGTCTAAAGCATTGGCAACAAAATCACGTTAAATAATAACCTTTCACTGTCCCTATCTACTATCTAGCGAAACCACAGCCAAGGGAACGGGCTTGGAATAATTAGCGGGGAAAGAAGACCCTGTTGAGTTTGACTCTAATCTGGCAATGTAAGGAGACCTAAGAGGTGTAGCATAAGTGGGAGATATTAAATTTCGATTTAATATCAACAATGAAATACCACTACTCTTATTGTTTCCTTACTTACTTGATTAAATGGAACGTGTATTATATACATAGCCATTCTTAAAATGTATTTATATGTTTTTATGGTGTTTTGTTTTGATACAAGTTTCTTGTTTGAAATATTATGAGTTTGTTATACATACCAAACAAATTATAATGAAATTATAATTTTTGCTTTTGTGAATTTTAAAATATTAGTTTAATTCGGTATAACTCTTATACTTAGATATGATCCAATTCAAGGACATTTCCAGGTAGGGAGTTTGACTGGGGCGGTACATCTCTCAAATAATAACGGAGGTGTCCCAAGGCCAGCTCAGTGCGGACAGAAACCACACATAGAGCAAAAGGGCAAATGCTGACTTGATCTCGGTATTCAGTACATACAGAGACAGCAAAAGCTCGGCCTATCGATCCTTTTGGTTTAAAGAGTTTTTAACAAGAGGTGTCAGAAAAATTACCACAGGGATAACTGGCTTGTGGCGGCCAAGCGTTCATAGCGACGTCGCTTTTTGATCCTTCGATGTCGGCTCTTCCTATCATTGTGAAGCAAAATTCACCAAGCGTTGGATTGTTCACCCATACAAGGGAACGTGAGCTGGGTTTAGACCGTCGCGAGACAGGTTAGTTTTACCCTACTGATGACAAATATAGTTATTACAACAGCATTCCTGCGTAGTACGAGAGGAACCGCAGGTACGGACAATTGGTACAATACTTGTTCGAGAGAACAGTGGTATGATGCTACGTCCGCTGGATTATGCCTGAACGCCTCTAAGGTCGTATCCGTGCTGGATTGTAATAATAGTAATGGGGTTAATTATATTATATGGTAATATGACGTTGTAAGCTAGACTACATAAGTAATTTAGCGAAAATGTTTTTTACCGAAACCAATTAGTAATATAATATGGGTAATGTGTTTCTTATTATGCACGAGATTCATGTTAAGTGCCAATTATATAATACAAATTGTTTTCATATATAATGTAATACCTTGAATCAATTGTAAACGACTTTGGTATCGGGCAAGGTGTTGTTAATGGAAGAGCAGCTACCATACTGCGATCCACTGAAACTTAACCTATGCTCGATGATTCGAATATTTACTATGCAGATATATAAATATATATATATGTGTATTAAATATAAGGTAGCATGTATAATATTTATACTTGTTATGCATTAATAATTATTTATTAGTTGCGGAGGATGGGTGATGGATATATGATGTATTATATACTTATAAGAAAAAGTATTAATAAGTATTTACACTTATATTAATTATGGCTTTAAAAAATAATATAATATTATATATTTTTTTAAAAAGAACTTATCATAATAATAATAATTATATGATATAATATATAAAATCATTTTGATAAAAGTTTTTAACTTTAACATATTGATATTGTATTGTTGGTTGTTGTGTTGGAATAATAAGTATTTACTAATTTATATTTCTATTTTTGGTTTAATGTATAAATATACTTATAATTATGAGAACTTAATATGATATATATAAGATCTTATATATGATCATTTTGATGAATGGTTGAAATAAACATTAACATATTATTATTGTCATTTATAATTGTTGGGTAAATATACTTATATAAATAAGAATTTAATATGAAATATAATAAAATCATTTTGATGGATAGAAGAAAGAAGGTGGCAATAAACTTTAACATTAAAGTATATTGATATTGTATTGGATCATTATATATCTCTATACATAAGATCAATTAGTTGGATGGATGGTGGGCAATAAGCATTAAC
>CATQJD010000016.1:0-141000 GCA_958298945.1 Atherix ibis | reverse complement strand
GGTTTGTTGGTTTATTGGTTTGTTGGTTTGTTGGTTTGTTGGATTGTTGGATTGTTGGCTTGTTGGCTTGTTGGTTTGTTGGTTAGTTCGTTTGTTGGTTTGTTTGTTTGTTGGTTTGTTGGTTTGTTGGTTTGTTGGCTTGTTGGTTTGTTCGTATGTTGGTTTGTTCGTTTGTTGGTTTGTTGGTTTGTTGGTTTGTTGGTTTGTTGGTTTGTTTGTTTGTTGGTTTGTTGGTTTGTTTGTTTGTTGGTTTGTTGGTTTGTTGGTTTGTTGGTTTGTTGGCTTATTGACTTGTTGGTTTGTTGGTTTGTTCGTTTGTTGGTTTGTTGGTTTGTTGTTTTGTTGGATTGTTGGCTTGTTGGTTTGTTGGTTTGTTGGCTTGTTGGTTTGTTAGTTTTTTGGTTTGTTGGTTTGTGGGTTTGTTGGTTTGTTGGTTTGTTGGTTTGTTGGTTTGTTGGTTTGTTGGTTTGTTCGTTTTTTGGTTTGTTGGCTTGTTGGTTTGTTCGTTTGTTGGTTGGTTGGTTACTTGGTTTGTTGGTTTGTTGGTTTATTGGTTTGTTGGTTTGTTGGTTTGTTGGTTTGTTCGTTTGTTGGTTTGTTGGTTTGTTCGTTTGTAGGTTTGTTGGTTTGTTGGCTTGTTGGCTTGCTGGCTTATTGGTTTGTTGGCTTGCTGGTTTGTTCGTTTTTCGGTTTGTTGGCTTGTTGGTTTGTTGGCTTGTTGGTTTGTTGGTTTGTTGGTTTGTTGGTTTGTTGGTTTGTTGGCTTGTTAGCTTGTTGGTGTGTTGGTTTGTTTGTTGGTTGGTTTATTGGTTTGTTGGTTTGCTGGTTTGTTGGTTTGTGGGTTTGTTGGTTTGTTGGTTTGTTGGTTTGTTGGTTTGTTGGTTTGTTGGTTTGTTCGTTTTTTGGTTTGTTGGCTTGTTGGTTTGTTCGTTTGTTGGTTGGTTGGTTACTTGGTTTGTTGGTTTGTTGGTTTATTGGTTTGTTGGTTTGTTGGTTTGTTGGTTTGTTCGTTTGTTGGTTTGTTGGTTTGTTCGTTTGTAGGTTTGTTGGTTTGTTGGCTTGTTGGCTTGCTGGCTTATTGGTTTGTTGGCTTGCTGGTTTGTTCGTTTTTCGGTTTGTTGGCTTGTTGGTTTGTTGGCTTGTTGGTTTGTTGGTTTGTTGGTTTGTTGGTTTGTTGGTTTGTTGGCTTGTTAGCTTGTTGGTGTGTTGGTTTGTTTGTTTGTTGGTTTATTGGTTTGTTGGTTTGCTGGTTTGTTGGTTTGTTGGTTTGTTGGTTTGTTGGTTTGTTGGCTTATTGGCTTGTTGGTTTGTTGGTTTGTTCGTTTGTTGGTTTGTTGGTTGGTTGTTTTGTTGGATTGTTGGCTTGTTGGTTTGTTGGTTTGTTGGCTTGTTGGTTTGTTAGTTTTTTGGTTTGTTGGTTTGTTGGTTTGTTGGTTTGTTGGTTTGTTGGTTTGTTGGCTTGTTGGTTTGTTGGTTTGTTAGTTTGTTTGTGTGTTTGTTTGTTGGCTTGTTGGCTTGTTGGTTTGTTGGTTTGTTGGTTTGTTGGTTTGTTGGTTTGTTGCTCTGTTCGTTTTTTGGTTTGTTGGCTTGTTGGTTTGTTCGTTTGTTGGTTGGTTGGTTACTTGGTTTGTTGGTTTGCTGGATTATTGGTTTGTTGGTTTGTTGGTTTGTTGGTTTGTTCGTTTGTTGGTTTGTTGGTTTGTTCGTTTATAGGTTTGTTGGTTTGTTGGCTAGTTGGCTTGTTGGCTTATTGGTTTGTTGGCTTGTTGGTTTGTTCGTTTTTTGGTTTGTTGGCTTGTTGGTTTGTTGGCTTGTTGGTTTGTTGGTTTGTTGGTTTGTTGGTTTGTTGGTTTGTTGGTTTGTTGGCTTGTTAGCATGTTGGTGTGTTGGTTTGTTGGTTTGTTGGTTTGTTGGTTTATTGGTTTGTTGGTTTGTTGGTTTGTTGGATTGTTGGATTGTTGGCTTGTTGGCTTGTTGGTTTGTTGGTTTGTTGGTTTGTTCGTTTGTAGGTTTGTTGGTTTGTTGGTTTGTTGGCTTGCTGGCTTATTGGTTTGTTGGCTTGTTGGTTTGTTCGTTTTTTGGTTTGTTGGTTTGTTGTTTTGTTGGTTTGTTGGTTTGTTGGTTTGTTGGTTTGTTGGTTTGTTGGTTTGTTGGTTTGTTGGTTTGTTTGTTTGTTGGTTTGTTGGTTTGTTGGTTTGTTGGTTTGTTGGTTTGTTGGCTTATTGACTTTTTGGTTTGTTGGTTTGTTCGTTTGTTGGTTTGTTGGTTTGTTGTTTTGTTGGATTGTTAGCTTGTTGGTTTGTTGGTTTGTTGGCTTGTTGGTTTGTTAGTTTGTTGGTTTGTTGGTTTGTTGGTTTGTTGGTTTGTTGGTCTGTTGGTTTGTTGGTTTGTTGCTTTGTTCGTTTTTTGGTTTGTTGGCTTATTGGTTTGTTCGTTTGTTGGTTGGTTGGTTACGTGGTTTGTTGGTTTGTTGGTTTATTGGTTTGTTGGTTTGTTGGTTTGTTGGTTTGTTCGTTTGTTGGTTTGTTGGTTTGTTCGTTTGTAGGTTTGTTGGTTTGTTGGTTTGTTGGCTTGCTGGCTTATTGGTTTGTTGGCTTGTTGGTTTGTTCGTTTTTTGGTTTGTTGGCTTGTTGGTTTGTTGGCTTGTTGGTTTGTTGGTTTGTTGGTTTGTTGGTTTGTTGGTTTGTTGGCTTGTTAGCTTGTTGGTGTGTTGGTTTGTTTGTTTGTTGGTTTATTGGTTTGTTGGTTTGTTGGTTTGTTGGTTTGTTGGCTTGTTGGCTTGTTGGTTTGTTGGTTAGTTCGTTTGTTGGTTTGTTGGTTTGTTGGTTTGTTGGTTTGTTGGTTTGTTGGTTTGTTGGTTTGTTGGTTTGTTGGTTTGTTGGCTAGTTGGTTTGTTCGTTTGTTGGCTTTTTGGTTTGTTGGTTTGTTTGTTTGTTGGTTTGTTGGTTTATTTGTTTGTTGGTTTTTTGGTTTGTTGGTTTGTTGGCTTGTTGGTTTGTTGGTTTGTTGGTTGTTTGGTTTGTTGGTTTGTTGGTTTGTTGGTTTGTTGGCTTATTGATTTGTTGGTTTGTTCGTTTGTTGGTTTGTTGGTTTGTTGGATTGTTGGCTTGTTGGTTTGTTGGTTTGTTGGCTTGTTGGTTTGTTGGTTTTTTGGTTTGTTGGTTTGTTGGTTTGTTGGTTTGTTGGTTTGTTGGTTTGTTGGTTTGTTGGTTTGTTGGTTTGTTGGTTTGTTGGTTTGTTGGTTAGTTGGTTTGTTGGTTTTGTTGGTTTGTTGGTTTTTTGGTTTGTTGGTTTGTTTCTTTGTTGGTTTGTTGGTTTGTTGGTTTGTTGGTTTGTTGGTTTGTTGGTTTGTTGGTTTGGTTGTTTTTGTTGGTTTGTTGGTTTGTTGGTTTGTTGGTTTGTTGGTTTGTTGGTTTGTTGTTTTGTAGGATTGTTGGCTTGTTGGTTTGTTGGTTTGTTGGCTTGTTGGTTTGTTAGTTTTTTGGTTTGTTGGTTTGTTGGTTTGTTGGTTTGTTGGTTTGTTGGTTTGTTGGTTTGTTGGTTTGTTGGTTTGTTGGTTTGTTGGTTTGTTGGTTTGTTGGCTTGTTGGTTTGTTGGTTTGTTAGTTTGTTTGTGTGTTTGTTTGTTGGCTTGTTGGCTTGTTGGTTTGTTGGTTTGTTGGTTTGTTGCTTTATTCGTTTTTTGGTTTGTTGGCTTGTTGGTTTGTTCGTTTGTTGGTTGGTTGGTTACTTGGTTCGTTGGTTTGTTGGTTTATTGGTTTGTTGGTTTGTTGTTTTGTTGGTTTGTTGGTTTGTTCGTTTGTTAGTTTGTTGGTTTGTTCATTTGTAGGTTTGTTGGTTTGTTGGCTTGTTGGTTTGTTGACTTATTGGTTTGTTGGCTTGTTGGTTTGTTAGTTTTTTGGTTTGTTGGCTTGTTGGTTTGTTGGCTTGTTGGTTTGTTGGTTTGTTGGTTTGTTGGTTTGTTGGTTTGTTGGTTTGTTGGTTTGTTGGTTTGTTGGTTTGTTGGTTTGTTGGTTTGTTGGCTTGTTGGTTTGTTAGTTTGTTAGTTTGTTTGTGTGTTTGTTTGTTGGCTTGTTGGCTTGTTGGTTTGTTGGTTTGTTGGTTTGTTGGTTTGTTGGTTTGTTGGTTTGTTGCTTTGTTCGTTTTTTGGTTTGTTGGCTTGTTGGTTTGTTCGTTTGTTGGTTGGTTGGTTAGTTGGTTTGTTGGTTTGCTGGTTTATTGGTTTGTTGGTTTGTTGGTTTGTTGGTTTGTTCGTTTGTTGGTTTGTTGGTTTGTTCGTTTATAGGTTTGTTGGTTTGTTGGCTTGTTGGCTTGTTGGCTTATTGGTTTGTTGGCTTGTTGGTTTGTTCGTTTTTTGGTTTGTTGGCTTGTTGGTTTGTTGGCTTGTTGGTTTGTTGGTTTGTTGGTTTGTTGGTTTGTTGGTTTGTTGGTTTGTTGGTTTGTTGGCTTGTTAGCTTGTTGGTGTGTTGGTTTGTTGGTTTGTTGGTTTATTGGTTTGTTGGTTTGTTGGTTTGTTGGATTGTTGGATTGTTGGCTTGTTGGGTTGTTGGTTTGTTGGTCAGTTCGCTTGTTGCTTTGTTTGTTTGTTGGTTTGTTGGTTTGTTGGTTTGTTGGTTTGTTGGTTTGTTTGTTTGTTGGTTTGTTGGTTTGTTGGTTTGTTCGTTTGTTGGTTTGTTGGTTTGTTGGTTTGTTGGCTTATTGACTTGTTGTTTTGTTGGTTTGTTCGTTTGTTGGTTTGTTGGTTTGTTCTTTTGTTGGATTGTTGGCTTGTTGGTTTGTTGGTTTGTTGGCTTGTTGGTTTGTTAGTTTTTTGGTTTGTTGGTTTGTTGGTTTGTTGGTTTGTTGGTTTGTTGGTTTGTTGGTTTGTTGGTTTGTTGGTTTGTTGGTTTGTTGGCTTGTTGGTTTGTTGATTTGTTAGTTTGTTTGTGTGTTTGTTTGTTGGCTTGTTGGCTTGTTGGTTTTTTGGTTTGTTGGTTTGTTGGTTTGTTGGTTTGTTGGTTTGTTGGTTTGTTGGTTTGTTGGTTTGTTGGTTTGTTGGTTTGTTGGCTTGTTGGTTTGTTGGTTTGTTAGTTTGTTTGTGTGTTTGTTTGTTGGCTTGTTGGCTTGTTGGTTTGTTGGTTTGTTGGTTTGTTGCTTTATTCGTTTTTTGGTTTGTTGGCTTGTTGGTTTTTTCGTTTGTTGGTTGGTTGGTTACTTGGTTCGTTGGTTTGTTGGTTTATTGGTTTGCTGGTTTGTTGGTTTGTTGGTTTCTTCGTTTGTTAGTTTGTTGGTTTGTTCATTTGTAGGTTTGTTGGTGTGTTGGCTTGTTGGTTTGTTGACTTATTGGTTTGTTGGCTTGTTGGTTTGTTAGTTTTTTGGTTTGTTGGCTTGTTGGTTTGTTGGCTTGTTGGTTTGTTGGTTTGTTGGTTTGTTGGTTTGTTGGTTTGTTGGTTTGTTGGTTTGTTGGTTTGTTGGTTTGTTGGCTTGTTGGTTTGTTGGTTTGTTAGTTTGTTAGTTTGTTTGTGTGTTTGTTTGTTGGCTTGTTGGCTTGTTGGTTTGTTGGTTTGTTGGTTTGTTGGTTTGTTGGTTTGTTGGTTTGTTGCTTTGTTCGTTTTTTGGTTTGTTGGCTTGTTGGTTTGTTCGTTTGTTGGTTGGTTGGTTACTTGGTTTGTTGGTTTGCTGGTTTATTGGTTTGTTGGTTTGTTGGTTTGTTGGTTTGTTCGTTTGTTGGTTTGTTGGTTTGTTCGTTTATAGGTTTGTTGGTTTGTTGGCTTGTTGGCTTGTTGGCTTATTGGTTTGTTGGCTTGTTGGTTTGTTCGTTTTTTGGTTTGTTGGCTTGTTGGTTTGTTGGCTTGTTGGTTTGTTGGTTTGTTGGTTTGTTGGTTTGTTGGTTTGTTGGTTTGTTGGCTTGTTAGCTTGTTGGTGTGTTGGTTTGTTGGTTTGTTGGTTTGTTGGTTTGTTGGTTTGTTGGATTGTTGGATTGTTGGCTTGTTGGCTTGTTGGTTTGTTGGTTAGTTCGCTTGTTGGTTTGTTTGTTTGTTGGTTTGTTGGTTTGTTGGTTTGTTGGCTTGTTGGTTTGTTCGTTTGTTGGTTTGTTGGTTTGTTGTTTTGTTGGTTTGTTGGTTTGTTGGTTTGTTGGTTTGTTGGTTTGTTGGTTTGTTTGTTTGTTGGTTTGTTGGTTTGTTGGTTTGTTGGTTTGTTAGTTTGTTGGTTTGTTGGTTTTTTGGCTTATTGACTTGTTGGTTTGTTGGTTTGTTCGTTTGTTGGTTTGTTGGTTTGTTCTTTTGTTGGATTGTTGGCTTGTTGGTTTGTTGGTTTGTTGGCTTGTTGGTTTGTTAGTTTTTTGGTTTGTTGGTTTGTTGGTTTGTTGGTTTGTTGGTTTGTTGGTTTGTTGGTTTGTTGGTTTGTTGGCTTGTTGGTTTGTTTATTTGTTAGTTTGTTTGTGTGTTTGTTTGTTGGCTTGTTGGCTTGTTGGTTTGTTGGTTTGTTGGTTTGTTGGTTTGTTGCTTTGTTCGTTTTTTGGTTTGTTGGCTTGTTGGTTTGTTCGTTTGTTGGTTGGTTGGTTACTTGGTTTGTTGGTTTGTTGGTTTATTGGTTTGTTGGTTTGTTGGTTTGTTCGTTTGTTGGTTTGTTGGTTTATTTGTTTGTAGGTTTGTTGGTTTGTTGGCTTGTTGGCTTGTTGGCTTATTGGTTTGTTGGCTTGTTGGCTTGTTCGTTTTTTGGTTTGTTGGCTTGTTGGTTTGTTGGCTTGTTGGTTTGTTGGTTTGTTGGTTTGTTGGTTTGTTGGTTTGTTGGTTTGTTGGCTTGTTAGCTTGTTGGTGTGTTGGTTTGTTTGTTTGTTGGTTTATTGGTTTGGTGGTTTGTTGGTTTGTTGGTTGGTTGGCTTGTTGGCTTGTTGGTTTGTTGGTTAGTTCGTTTGTTGGTTTGTTGGTTTGTTGGTTTGTTGGTTTGTTGGTTTGTTGGTTTGTTGGTTTGTTGGTTTGTTGGTTTGTTGGCTTGCTGGTTTGTTCGTTTGTTGGCTTTTTGGTTTGTTGGTTTGTTTGTTTGTTGGTTTGTTGGTTTATTGGTTTGTTGGTTTTTTGGTTTGTTGGTTTGTTGGTTTGTTGGCTTGTTGATTTGTTGGTTTGTTGGTTGTTTGGTTTGTTGGTTTGTTGGTTTGTTGGTTTGTTGGTTTGTTGGTTTGTTGGTTTGTTGGTTTGTTCGTTTGTTGGTTTGTTGGTTTGTTGGATTGTTGGCTTGTTGGTTTGTTGGTTTGTTGGCTTGTTGGTTTGTTGGTTTTTTGGTTTGTTGGTTTGTTGGTTTGTTGTTTTGTTGTTTTGTTGGTTTGTTGGTTTCTTGGTTTGTTGGTTTGTTGGTTTGTTGGTTAGTTGGTTTGTTGGTTTGTTGGTTTGTTGGTTTCTTGGTTTGTTGGTTTTTTGGTTTGTTGGTTTGTTTCTTTGTTGGTTTGTTGGTTTGTTGGTTTGTTGGCTTATTAATTTGTTGGTTTGTTGGTTTGTTCGTTTGTTGGTTTGTTGGTTTGTTGGATTGTTGGCTTGTTGGTTTGTTGGTTTGTTGGCTTATTGGCTTGTTGGTTTGTAGGTTTGTTCGTTTGTTGGTTTGTTGGTTTGTTGTTTTGTTGGATTGTTGGCTTGTTGGTTTGTTGGTTTGTTGGCTTGTTGGTTTGTTAGTTTTTTGGTTTGTTGGTTTGTTGGTTTGTTGGTTTGTTGGTTTGTTGGTTTGTTGGTTTGTTGGTTTGTTGGTTTGTTGGTTTGCTGGTTTGTTGGCTTGTTGGTTTGTTGGTTTGTTAGTATGTTTGTGTGTTTGTTTGTTGGCTTGTTGGCTTGTTGGTTTGTTGGTTTGTTGGTTTGTTGCTTTGTTCGTTTTTTGGTTTGGTGGCTTGTTGGTTTGTTCGTTTGTTGGTTGGTTGTTTACTTGGTTCGTTGGTTTGTTGGTTTATTGGTTTGTTGGTTTGTTGGTTTGTTGTTTTGTTGGTTTGTTCGTTTGTTAGTTTGTTGGTTTGTTCATTTGTAGGTTTGTTGGTTTGTTGGCTTGTTGGTTTGTTGACTTATTGGTTTGTTGGCTTGTTGGTTTGTTCGTTTTTTGGTTTGTTGGCTTGTTGGTTTGTTGGCTTGTTGGTTTGTTGGTTTGTTGGTTTGTTGGTTTGTTGGTTTGTTGGCTTTTTGGCTTGTAAGCTTGTTGGTGTGTTGGTGTGTTGGTTTGTTGGTTTGTTGGTTTATTGGTTTGTTGTTTTGTTGGCTTGTTGGATTGTTGGTTTGTTGGTTTCTTTGTTTGTTGGTTTGTTCGTTTGTTGGTTTGTTGGTTTGTTGGTTTGTTGGTTTGTCGGTTTGTTGGCTTGTTGGTTTGTTGGTTTGTTAGTTTGTTTATGTGTTTGTTTGTTGGCTTGTTGGCTTGTTGGTTTGTTGGTTTGTTGGTTTGTTGGTTTGTTGCTTTGTTCGTTTTTTGGTTTGTTGGCTTGTTGGTTTGTTCGTTTGTTGGTTGGTTGGTTACTTGGTTTGTTGGTTTGTTGGTTTATTGGTTTGTTGGTTTGTTGGTTTGTTGGTTTGTTGGTTTGTTGGTTTGTTCGTTTGTTGGTTTGTTGGCTTGTTCGTTTGTAGGTTTGTTGGTTTGTTGGCTTGTTGGCTTGTTGGCTTATTGGTTTGTTGGCTTGTTGGATTGTTTGTTTTTTGGTTTGTCGGCTTGTTGGTTTGTTGGCTTACTGGTTTGTTGGTTTGTTGGTTTGTTGGTTTGTTGGTTTGTTGGTTTGTTGGTTTGTTGGTTTGTTGGTTTGTTAGCTTGTTGGTGTGTTGGTTTGTTGGTTTGTTGGTTTGTTGGTTTGTTGGTTTGTTGGTTTGTTGGTTTGTTGGTTTGTTCGTTTGTTGGTTTGTTGGCTTGTTCGTTTGTAGGTTTGTTGGTTTGTTGGCTTGTTGGCTTGTTGGCTTATTGGTTTGTTGGCTTGTTGGATTGTTTGTTTTTTGGTTTGTCGGCTTGTTGGTTTGTTGGCTTACTGGTTTGTTGGTTTGTTGGTTTGTTGGTTTGTTGGTTTGTTGGTTTGTTGGTTTGTTGGTTTGTTGGTTTGTTAGCTTGTTGGTGTGTTGGTTTGTTGGCTTGTTGGCTTATTGGTTTGTTGGCTTGTTGGATTGTTTGTTTTTTGGTTTGTCGGCTTGTTGGTTTGTTGGCTTACTGGTTTGTTGGTTTGTTGGTTTGTTGGTTTGTTGGTTTGTTGGTTTGTTGGTTTGTTGGTTTATTGGTTTGTTGGTTTGTTGGTTTGTTGGTTTGTTGGTTTGTTGGTTTGTTGGTTTGTTGGCTTGTCGGTTTGTTGATTTGTTAGTTTGTTTGTGTGTTTGTTTGTTGGCTTGTTGGCTTGTTCGTTTGTTGGTTTGTTGGTTTGTTGGTTTGTTGCTTTGTTCGTTTTTTGGTTTGTTTGCTTGTTGGTTTGTTCGTTTGTTGGTTGGTTGGTTTGTTGGTTTGTTGGTTTGTTGGTTTGTTGGCTTATTGACTTGTTGGTTTGTTCGTTTGTTGGTTTGTTTGTTTGTTGTTTTGTTGGATTGTTGGCTTGTTGGTTTGTTGGTTTGTTGGCTTGTTGGTTTGTTAGTTTGTTGGTTTATTGGTTTGTTGGTTTGTTGGTTTGTTGGTTTGTTGGTTTGTTGGCTTGTTGGTTTGTTGATTTGTTGGTTTGTTTGTGTGTTTGTTTGTTGGCTTGTTGGCTTTTTGGTTTGTTGGTTTGTTGGTTTGTTGGTTTGTTGCTTTGTTCGTTTTTTGGTTTGTTGGTTTGTTCGTTTGTTGGTTGGTTGGTTACTTGGTTTGTTGGTTTGTTGGTTTATTGGTTTGTTGGTTTGTTGGTTTGTTGGTTTGTTCGTTTGTTGGTTTGTTGGTTTGTCCGTTTGTAGGTTTGTTGGTTTGTTGGCTTGTTGGCTTGTTGGCTTATTAGTTTGTTGGCTTGTTGGTTTGTTAGTTTTTTGGTTTGTTGGCTTGTTGGTTTGTTGGCTTGTTGGTTTGTTAGTTTGTTGGTTTGTTGGTTTGTTGGCTTGTTAGCTTGTTGGTGTGTTGGTTTGTTGGTTTTTTGGTTTATTGGTTTTTTGGTTTGTTGGTTTGTTGGTTTGTTGGCTTGTTGGCTTGTTGGTTTGTTGGTTAGTTCGTTTGTTGGTTTGTTGGTTCGTTGGTTTGTTGGTTTGTTTGTTTGTTGGTTTTATGGTTTGTTGGCTTATTGATTTGTTGGTTTGTTGGTTTGTTCGTTTGTTGGTTTGTTGGTTTGTTGTTTTGTTGGATTGTTGGCTTGTTGGTTTGTTGGTTTGTTGGCTTGTTGGTTTGTTGGTTTGTTAGTTTGTTTGTGTGTTTGTTTGTTGGCTTGTTGGCTTGTTGGTTTGTTGGTTTGTTGGTTTGTTGGTTTGTTGGTTTGTTGGTTTGTTGCTTTGTTCGTTTTTTGATTTGTTGGCTTGTTGGTTTGTTCGTTTGTTGGTTGGTTGGTTACTTGGTTTGTTGGTTTGTTGGTTTGTTGACTTATTGGTTTGTTGGCTTGTTGGTTTGTTCGTTTTTTGGTTTGTTGGCTTGTTGGTTTGTTGGCTTGTTGGTTTGTTGGTTTGTTGGTTTGTTGGTTTGTTGGTTTGTTGGCTTTTTGGCTTGTAAGCTTGTTGGTGTGTTGGTGTGTTGGTTTGTTGGTTTGTTGGTTTATTGGTTTGTTGTTTTGTTGGCTTGTTGGATTGTTGGTTTGTTGGTTTCTTTGTTTGTTGGTTTGTTCGTTTGTTGGTTTGTTGGTTTGTTGGTTTGTTGGTTTGTCGGTTTGTTGGCTTGTTGGTTTGTTGGTTTGTTAGTTTGTTTATGTGTTTGTTTGTTGGCTTGTTGGCTTGTTGGTTTGTTGGTTTGTTGGTTTGTTGGTTTGTTGGTTTATTGGTTTGTTGGCTTGTTGGCTTGTTGGCTTATTGGTTTGTTGGCTTGTTGGATTGTTTGTTTTTTGGTTTGTTGGCTTGTTGGTTTGTTGGCTTACTGGTTTGTTGGTTTGTTGGTTTGTTGGTTTGTTGGTTTGTTGGTTTGTTGGTTTGTTGGTTTGTTAGCTTGTTGGTGTGTTGGTTTGTTGGTTTGTTGGTTTATTGGTTTGTTGGTTTGTTGGTTTGTTGGTTTGTTGGTTTGTTGGTTTGTTGGTTTGTTGGCTTGTCGGTTTGTTGATTTGTTAGTTTGTTTGTGTGTTTGTTTGTTGGCTTGTTGGCTTGTTCGTTTGTTGGTTTGTTGGTTTGTTGCTTTGTTCGTTTTTTGGTTTGTTTGCTTGTTGGTTTGTTCGTTTGTTGGTTGGTTGGTTTGTTGGTTTGTTGGTTTGTTGGTTTGTTGGCTTATTGACTTGTTGGTTTGTTCGTTTGTTGGTTTGTTTGTTTGTTGTTTTGTTGGATTGTTGGCTTGTTGGTTTGTTGGTTTGTTGGCTTGTTGGTTTGTTAGTTTGTTGGTTTATTGGTTTGTTGGTTTGTTGGTTTGTTGGTTTGTTGGTTTGTTGGCTTGTTGGTTTGTTGATTTGTTGGTTTGTTTGTGTGTTTGTTTGTTGGCTTGTTGGCTTTTTGGTTTGTTGGTTTGTTGGTTTGTTGGTTTGTTGCTTTGTTCGTTTTTTGGTTTGTTGGTTTGTTCGTTTGTTGGTTGGTTGGTTACTTGGTTTGTTGGTTTGTTGGTTTATTGGTTTGTTGGTTTGTTGGTTTGTTGGTTTGTTCGTTTGCTGGTTTGTTGGTTTGTCCATTTGTAGGTTTGTTGGTTTGTTGGCTTGTTGGCTTGTTGGCTTATTAGTTTGTTGGCTTGTTGGTTTGTTCGTTTTTTGGTTTGTTGGCTTGTTGGTTTCTTGGCTTGTTGGTTTGTTAGTTTGTTGGTTTGTTGGTTTGTTGGCTTGTTAGCTTGTTAGTGTGTTGGTTTGTTGGTTTTTTGGTTTATTGGTTTGTTGGTTTGTTGGTTTGTTGGTTTGTTGGTTTGTTGGCTTGTTGGCTTGTTGGTTTGTTGGTTAGTTCGTTTGTTGGTTTGTTGGTTCGTTGGTTTGTTGGTTTGTTGGTTTGTTGGTTTTATGGTTTGTTGGCTTATTGATTTGTTGGTTTGTTGGTTTGTTCGTTTGTTGGTTTGTTGGTTTGTTGTTTTGTTGGATTGTTGGCTTGTTGGTTTGTTGGTTTGTTGGCTTGTTGGTTTGTTGGTTTGTTAGTTTGTTTGTGTGTTTGTTTGTTGGCTTGTTGGCTTGTTGGTTTGTTGGTTTGTTGGTTTGTTGGTTTGTTGGTTTGTTGGTTTGTTGCTTTGTTCGTTTTTTGATTTGTTGGCTTGTTGGTTTGTTCGTTTGTTGGTTGGTTGGTTACTTGGTTTGTTGGTTTGTTGGTTTGTTGACTTATTGGTTTGTTGGCTTGGTGGTTTGTTCGTTTTTTGGTTTGTTGGCTTGTTGGTTTGTTGGCTTGTTGGTTTGTTGGTTTGTTGGTTTGTTGGTTTGTTGGTTTGTTGGCTTTTTGGCTTGTAAGCTTGTTGGTGTGTTGGTGTGTTGGTTTGTTGGTTTGTTGGTTTATTGGTTTGTTGTTTTGTTGGCTTGTTGGATTGTTGGTTTGTTGGTTTCTTTGTTTGTTGGTTTGTTCGTTTGTTGGTTTGTTGGTTTGTGGGTTTGTTGGTTTGTCGGTTTGTTGGCTTGTTGGTTTGTTGGTTTGTTAGTTTGTTTATGTGTTTGTTTGTTGGCTTGTTGGCTTGTTGGTTTGTTGGTTTGTTGGTTTGTTGGTTTGTTGCTTTGTTCGTTTTTTGGTTTGTTGGCTTGTTGGTTTGTTCGTTTGTTGGTTGGTTGGTTACTTGGTTTGTTGGTTTGTTGGTTTATTGGTTTGTTGGCTTGTTGGCTTGTTGGCTTATTGGTTTGTTGGCTTGTTGGATTGTTTGTTTTTTGGTTTGTTGGCTTGTTGGTTTGTTGGCTTACTGGTTTGTTGGTTTGTTGGTTTGTTGGTTTGTTGGTTTGTTGGTTTGTTGGTTTGTTGGTTTGTTAGCTTGTTGGTGTGTTGGTTTGTTGGTTTGTTGGTTTATTGGTTTGTTGGTTTGTTGGTTTGTTGGTTTGTTGGTTTGTTGGTTTGTTGGTTTGTTGGCTTGTCGGTTTGTTGATTTGTTAGTTTGTTTGTGTGTTTGTTTGTTGGCTTGTTGGCTTGTTCGTTTGTTGGTTTGTTGGTTTGTTGGTTTGTTGCTTTGTTCGTTTTTTGGTTTGTTTGCTTGTTGGTTTGTTCGTTTGTTGGTTGGTTGGTTTGTTGGTTTGTTGGTTTGTTGGTTTGTTGGCTTATTGACTTGTTGGTTTGTTCGTTTGTTGGTTTGTTTGTTTGTTGTTTTGTTGGATTGTTGGCTTGTTGGTTTGTTGGTTTGTTGGCTTGTTGGTTTGTTAGTTTGTTGGTTTATTCGTTTGTTGGTTTGTTGGTTTGTTGGTTTGTTGGTTTGTTGGCTTGTTGGTTTGTTGATTTGTTGGTTTGTTTGTGTGTTTGTTTGTTGGCGTATTGGCTTTTTGGTTTGTTGGTTTGTTGGTTTGTTGGTTTGTTGCTTTGTTCGTTTTTTGGTTTGTTGGTTTGTTCGTTTGTTGGTTGGTTGGTTACTTGGTTTGTTGGTTTGTTGGTTTATTGGTTTGTTGGTTTGTTGGTTTGTTGGTTTGTTCGTTTGTTGGTTTGTTGGTTTGTCCGTTTGTAGGTTTGTTGGTTTGTTGGCTTGTTGGCTTGTTGGCTTATTAGTTTGTTGGCTTGTTGGTTTGTTCGTTTTTTGGTTTGTTGGCTTGTTGGTTTCTTGGCTTGTTGGTTTGTTAGTTTGTTGGTTTGTTGGTTTGTTGGCTTGTTAGCTTGTTGGTGTGTTGGTTTGTTGGTTTTTTGGTTTATTGGTTTGTTGGTTTGTTGGTTTGTTGGTTTGTTGGCTTGTTGGCTTGTTGGTTTGTTGGTTAGTTCGTTTGTTGGTTTGTTGGTTCGTTGGTTTGTTGGTTTGTTGGTTTGTTGGTTTTATGGTTTGTTGGCTTATTGATTTGTTGGTTTGTTGGTTTGTTCGTTTGTTGGTTTGTTGGTTTGTTGTTTTGTTGGATTGTTGGCTTGTTGGTTTGTTGGTTTGTTGGCTTGTTGGTTTGTTGGTTTGTTAGTTTGTTTGTGTGTTTGTTTGTTGGCTTGTTGGCTTGTTGGTTTGTTGGTTTGTTGGTTTGTTGGTTTGTTGGTTTGTTGGTTTGTTGCTTTGTTCGTTTTTTGATTTGTTGGCTTGTTGGTTTGTTCGTTTGTTGGTTGGTTGGTTACTTGGTTTGTTGGTTTGTTGGTTTGTTGGTTTGTTGGTTTGTTGGTTTGTTGGTTTGTTGGTTTGTTGGTTTGTTGGTTTGTTCGTTTGTAGGTTTGTTGGTTAGTTGGCTTGTTGGCTTGTTGGCTTATTGGTTTGTTGGCTTGTTGGTTTGTTCGTTTTTTGGTTTGTTGGCTTGTTGGTTTGTTGGCTTGTTAGTTTGTTGGTTTGTTGGTTTGTTGGTTTGTTGGTTTGTTGGCTTATTGACTTGTTGGTGTATTGGTTTGTTCGTTTGTTGGTTTGTTGGTTTGTTGTTTTGTTGGATTGTTGGCTTGTTGGTTTGTTGGTTTGTTGGCTTGTTGGTTTGTTAGTTTTTTGGTTTGTTGGTTTGCTGGTTTGTTGGTTTGTTGGTTTGTTGGTTTGTTGGTTTATTGGTTTGTTGGCTTGTTGGTTTGTTGATTTTTTAGTTTGTTTGTGTGTTTGTTTGTTGGCTTGTTGGCTTGTTGGTTTGTTGGTTTGTTGGTTTGTTGGTTTGTTGCTTTGTTCGTTTTTTGGTTTGTTGGCTTGTTGGTTTGTTCGTTTGTTGGTTGGTTGGTTACTTGCTTTGTTGGTTTGTTCGTTTGTTGGTTTGTTGGTTTGTTCGTTTGTAGGTTTGTTGGTTTGTTGGCTTGTTGGCTTATTGGTTTCTTGGCTTGCTTGTTTGTTGGTTTGTTGGTTTGTTGGTTTGTTGGTTTGTTGGTTTGTTGGTTTGTTGGTTTGTTGGTTTGTTGGTTTGTTGGTTTGTTGGTTTGTTGGTTTGTTGGTTTTTTGGTTTGTTGGTTTGTTCGTTTGTTGGTTTGTTAGTTACTTGGTTTGTTGGTTTGTTGGTTTGTTGGTTTGTTGGTTTGTTGGTTTGTTGGTTTTTTGGCTTGTTGGTTTGTTGGTTTGTTGGTTTGTTGGTTTGTTGGTTTGTTGATTTGTTGGCTTGTTAATTTGTTAGTTTGTTGGTTTGTTGGCTTGTTGGTTTGTTGGTTTGTTCGTTTGTTCGTTTGTTCGTTTGTTGGTTAGTTGGTTTGTTGGTTTGTTTGTTTGTTGGTTTGTTGATTTGCTAGTTCGTTGGTTTGTTGGCTTGTTGGTTTGTTGGTTTGTTGGTTTATTGGTTTGTTGGTTTGTTCGTTTGTTGGTTTGTTGGTTTGTTGGTTTGTTGGCTTGTTGTTTTGTTGGCTAGTTGGTTTGTCTGATTGTTGGTTTGTTGGTTTTTTGGCTTGTTGGTTTGTTGGTTTGTTGGTTTGTTGGTTTGTTGGCTTGTTGGTTTGTTGGTTTGTTGGTTTGTTGGTTTGTTGGTTTGTTGGTTTGTTGGTTTGTTGGTTTGTTGGTTTGTTGGTTTGTTGGTTTGTTCGTTTGTTGGTTTGTTGGTTTGTTGGTTTGTTGGTTTGTTGGTTTGTTGGTTTATTGGTTTGTTGGTTTGTTGGTTTGTTGGTTTGTTGGCGTGTTGGCTTGTTGGTTTTATGGTTTGTTCGTTTATTGGTTTGTTGGTTTGTTGGTTTGTTGGTTTGTTGGGTTGTTGGTTTGTTGGTTGGTTGGTTTGTTGGTTTGTTGGTTTGTTGGTTTGTTGTTTTGTTGGTTTGTTGGTTTATTCGTTTGTTCGTTTGTTCGTTTGTTCGTTTGTTCGTTTGTTGGTTAGTTGGTTTGTTGGTTTGTTTGTTTGTTGGTTTGTTAGTTTGCTGGTTTGTTGGCTTGTTGGTTTGTTGGCTTGTTGGTTTGTTGGTTTGTTGGTTTGTTGGTTTGTTGGTTTGTTGGTTTGTTGGCTTGTTGGTTTGTTTGATTGTTGGTTTGTTGGTTTTTTGGCTTGTTGGTTTGTTGGTTTGTTGGTTTGTTGGTTTGTTGGTTTGTTGGTTTGTTGGTTTGTTGGTTTGTTGGCTTGTTGGTTTGTTGGTTTGTTGGTTTGTTGGTTAGTTGGTTTGTTGGTTTGTTTGTTTGTTGGTTTGTTGGTTTGCTAGTTTGTTGGCTTGTTGGTTTGTTGGCTTGTTGGTTTGTTGGTTTGTTGGTTTGTTGGTTTGTTGGTTTGTTCGTTTGTTGGTTTGTTGGTTTGTTGGTTTGTTGGCTTGTTGGTTTGTTGGCTAGTTGGTTTGTTTGATTGTTGCTTTGTTGGGTTTTTGCTTGTTGGTTTGTTGGTTTGTTGGTTTGTTGGCTTGTTGGTTTGTTGGTTTGTTGGTTTGTTGGTTTGTTGTTTTGTTGGTTTGTTGGTTTAATCGTTTGTTGGTTTGTTGGTTTGTTGGTTTGTTGTTTTGTTGGTTTGTTGGTTTGTTGGTTTGTTGGTTTGTTGGTTTGTTGGTTTGTTGGTGTGTTGGCTTGTTGGTTTGTTGGTTTGTTGGTTTGTTGGTTTGTTGGTTTGTTGGTTTGTTGGTTTGTTGGTTTGTTGGTTTGTTGGTTTGCTGGCTTGTTGGTTTGTTGGTTTGTTGGTTTGTTGGTTTGTTGGTTTGTTGGTTTGTTGGTTTGTCGGTTTGTTGGTTTGTTGGTTTGTTGGTTTGTTGGTTTGTTGGTTTGTTGGTTTGTTAGTTACTTGGTTTGTTGGTTTGTTGGTTTGTTGGTTTGTTGGTTTGTTGGTTTGTTGGTTTGTTGGTTTGTTGGTTTGTTGGTGTGTTGGCTTGTTGGTTTGTTGGTTTTTTGGTTTGTTGGTTTGTTGGTTTGTTGGTTTGTTGGTTTGTTGGCTTGTTGGTTTGTTGGTTTGTTGGTTTGTTGGTTTGTTGGTTTGTTGGTTTGTTGGTTTGTTGGTTTGTTGGTTTGTTGGTTTGTTGGTTTGTTGGTTTGTTGGTTTGTTGGTTTGTTGGTTTGTTGGCTTGTTGGTTTGTTGGTTTGTTGGTTTGTTGGATTGTTAGTTTGTTCGTTTGTTGGCTTGTTGGTTTGTTGGCTTGTTGGGTTTTTGATTTGTTGACTTGTTGGCTTGTTGGTTTGTTAGTTTGTTGATTTGTTGGTTTGTTGATTTGTTGGTTAGTTGGCTTGTTGGCTTGTTGGTTTGTTGGTTTGTTGGCTTGTTGGTTTGTTGGTTTTTTGGTTTGTTTGTTTGTTGGTTTGTTGGTTTGTTGGTTTGTTGGTTTGTTGGTTTGTTGGTTTGTTGGTTTTTTGGTTTTTTGGTTTGTACGTTTGTTGGTTTGTTGGTTTGTTGGTTTGTTGGTTTGTTGGTTAGTTCGTTTGTTGGTTTGTTGATTTGTTGGTTGTTGGCTTGTTGGCTTGTTGGTTTGTTGATTTGTTGGTTTGTTTGTTTGTTGGTTTGTTCGTTTGTTGGTTTGTTGGTTTGTTGGTTTGTTGGTTTGTTGGTTTGTTGGTTTGTTGGTTTGTTGGTTTGTTGGTTTGTTGGTTTGTTGGTTTGTTGGTTTGTTGGTTTGTTGGTTTGTTGGCTTGTTGGTTTGTTGGTTTGTTGGTTTGTTGGTTTGTCGGCTTGTTGGTTTGTTGGTTTGTTGGTTTGTTGGCTTGTTGGTTTCTTGGCTTGTTGGTTTGTTGGTTTGTTGGTTTGTTGGTTTGTTGGTTTGTTGGTTTGTTGGTTTGTTGGTTTGTTGGTTTGTTGGTTTGTTGGTTTGTTGGTTTGTTGGTTTTTTGGTTTGTTGGTTTGTTCGTTTGTTGGTTTGTTAGTTACTTGGTTTGTTGGTTTGTTGGTTTGTTGGTTTATTGGTTTGTTGGTTTGTTGTTTGTTGGTTTGTTGGTTTGTTGGTTTGTTGGTTTGTTGGTTTGTTGGTTTGTTGGTTTGTTCGTTTGTTGGTTTGTTGGTTTGTTGGTTAGTTGGTTTGTTGGTTAGTTGGTTTGTTGGTTTGTTGGTTTGTTGGTTTGTTGGTTTATTTGTTTGTTGATTTGTTGGTTTGTTGGTTTGTTGGTTTGTTGGTTTGTTGGTTTGTTGGTTTGTTGGTTTGTTGGTTTGTTGGCTTGTTAATTTGTTGGCTTTTTGGTTTATTGGTTTGTTGGTTTGTTGGTTTGTTGGTTTGTTGGATTGTTGGTTTGTTGGTTTGTTGGCTTGTTGGTTTGTTGGTTTGTTGGTTTGTTGGTTTGTTGGTTTGTTGGTTTGTTGTTTTGTTGGTTTGTTGGTTTATTCGTTTGTTCGTTTGTTCGTTTGTTCGTTTGTTCGTTTGTTGGTTAGTTGGTTTGTTGGTTTGTTTGTTTGTTGGTTTGTTGGTTTGCTGGTTTGTTGGCTTGTTGGTTTGTTGGCTTGTTGGTTTGTTGGCTTGTTGGTTTGTTGGTTTGTTGGTTTGTTGGTTTGTTGGTTTGTTCGTTTGTTGGCTTGTTGGTTTGTTTGATTGTTGGTTTGTTGGTTTTTCGGCTTGTTGGTTTGTTGGTTTGTTGGTTTGTTGGTTTGTTGGTTTGTTGGTTTGTTGGTTTGTTGGCTTGTTGGTTTGTTGGTTTGTTGGTTTGTTGGTTTGTTGGCTTGTTGGTTTGTTGGTTTGTTCGTTTGTTGGTTTGTTCGTTTCTTGGTTAGTTGGTTTGTTGGTTTGTTTGTTTGTTGGTTTGTTGGTTTGCTAGTTTGTTGGCTTGTTGGTTTGTTGGCTTGTTGGTTTGTTGGTTTGTTGGTTTGTTGGTTTGTTGTTTTGTTGGTTTGTTGGTTTAATCGTTTGTTGGTTTGTTGGTTTGTTGGTTTGTTGTTTTGTTGGTTTGTTGGTTTGTTGGTTTGTTGGTTTGTTGGTTTGTTGGTTTGTTGGTGTGTTGGCTTGTTGGTTTGTTGGTTTGTTGGTTTGTTGGTTTGTTGGTTTGTTGGCTTGTTGGTTTGTTGGTTTGTTGGTTTGCTGGCTTGTTGGTTTGTTGGTTTGTTGGTTTGTTGGTTTGTTGGTTTGTTGGTTTGTTGGTTTGTCGGTTTGTTGGTTTGTTGGTTTGTTGGTTTGTTGGTTTGTTGGTTTGTTGGTTTGTTAGTTACTTGGTTTGTTGGTTTGTTGGTTTGTTGGTTTGTTGGTTTGTTGGTTTGTTGGTTTGTTGGTTTGTTGGTGTGTTGGCTTGTTGGTTTGTTGGTTTTTTGGTTTGTTGGTTTGTTGGTTTGTTGGTTTGTTGGTTTGTTGGCTTGTTGGTTTGTTGGTTTGTTGGTTTGTTGGTTTGTTGGTTTGTTGGTTTGTTGGTTTGTTGGTTTGTTGGTTTGTTGGTTTGTCGGTTTGTTGGTTTGTTGGTTTGTTGGTTTGTTGGTTTGTTGGCTTGTTGGTTTGTTGGTTTGTTGGTTTGTTGGATTGTTGGTTTGTTCGTTTGTTGGCTTGTTGGTTTGTTGGCTTGTTGGGTTTTTGATTTGTTGACTTGTTGGCTTGTTGGTTTGTTAGTTTGTTGATTTGTTGGTTTGTTGATTTGTTGGTTAGTTGGCTTGTTGGCTTGTTGGTTTGTTGGTTTGTTGGCTTGTTGGTTTGTTGGTTTTTTGGTTTGTTTGTTTGTTGGTTTGTTGGTTTGTTGGTTTGTTGGTTTGTTGGTTTGTTGGTTTGTTGGTTTGTTGGTTTTTTGGTTTTTTGGTTTGTACGTTTGTTGGTTTGTTGGTTTGTTGGTTTGTTGGTTTGTTGGTTAGTTCGTTTGTTGGTTTGTTGATTTGTTGGTTGTTGGCTTGTTGGCTTGTTGGTTTGTTGATTTGTTGGTTTGTTTGTTTGTTGGTTTGTTCGTTTGTTGGTTTGTTGGTTTGTTGGTTTGTTGGTTTGTTGGTTTGTTGGTTTGTTGGTTTGTTGGTTTGTTGGTTTGTTGGTTTGTTGGTTTGTTGGTTTGTTGGTTTGTTGGTTTGTTGGTTTGTTGGCTTGTTGGTTTGTTGGTTTGTTGGTTTGTTGGTTTGTCGGCTTGTTGGTTTGTTGGTTTGTTGGTTTGTTGGCTTGTTGGTTTCTTGGCTTGTTGGTTTGTTGGTTTGTTGGTTTGTTGGTTTGTTGGTTTGTTGGTTTGTTGGTTTGTTGGTTTGTTGGTTTGTTGGTTTGTTGGTTTGTTGGTTTGTTGGTTTGTTGGTTTTTTGGTTTGTTGGTTTGTTCGTTTGTTGGTTTGTTAGTTACTTGGTTTGTTGGTTTGTTGGTTTATTGGTTTGTTGGTTTGTTGTTTGTTGGTTTGTTGGTTTGTTGGTTTGTTGGTTTGTTGGTTTGTTGGTTTGTTGGTTTGTTCGTTTGTTGGTTTGTTGGTTTGTTGGTTAGTTGGTTTGTTGGTTAGTTGGTTTGTTGGTTTGTTGGTTTGTTGGTTTGTTGGTTTATTTGTTTGTTGATTTGTTGGTTTGTTGGTTTGTTGGTTTGTTGGTTTGTTGGTTTGTTGGTTTGTTGGTTTGTTGGTTTTTTGGCTTGTTAATTTGTTGGCTTTTTGGTTTATTGGTTTGTTGGTTTGTTGGTTTGTTGGTTTGTTGGATTGTTGGTTTGTTGGTTTGTTGGCTTGTTGGTTTGTTGGTTTGTTGGTTTGTTGGTTTGTTGGTTTGTTGGTTTGTTGGTTTGTTGTTTTGTTGGTTTGTTGGTTTATTCGTTTGTTCGTTTGTTCGTTTGTTCGTTTGTTGGTTAGTTGGTTTGTTGGTTTGTTTATTTGTTGGTTTGTTGGTTTGCTGGTTTGTTGGCTTGTTGGTTTGTTGGCTTGTTGGTTTGTTGGCTTGTTGGTTTGTTGGTTTGTTGGTTTGTTGGTTTGTTGGTTTGTTGGTTTGTTGGCTTGTTGGTTTGTTTGATTGTTGGTTTGTTGGTTTTTTGGCTTGTTGGTTTGTTGGTTTGTTGGTTTGTTGGTTTGTTGGTTTGTTGGTTTGTTGGTTTGTTGGCTTGTTGGTTTGTTGGTTTGTTGGTTTGTTGGTTTGTTGGCTTGTTGGTTTGTTGGTTTGTTCGTTTGTTGGTTTGTTCGTTTCTTGGTTAGTTGGTTTGTTGGTTTGTTTGTTTGTTGGTTTGTTGGTTTGCTAGTTTGTTGGCTTGTTGGTTTGTTGGCTTGTTGGTTTGTTGGTTTGTTGGTTTGTTGGTTTGTTGGTTTGTTCGTTTGTTGGTTTGTTAGTTTGTTGGTTTGTTGGCTTGTTGGTTTGTTGGCTAGTTGGTTTGTTTGATTGTTGGTTTGTTGGTTTTTTGGCTTGTTGGTTTGTTGGTTTGTTGGTTTGTTGGTTTGTTGGCTTGTTGGTTTGTTGGTTTGTTGGTTTGTTGGTTTGTTGGTTTGTTGGTTTGTTGGTTTGTTGGTTGTTTCGTTTGTTGGTTTGTTGGTTTGTTGGTTTGTTGGTTTGTTGGTTTGTTGGTTTGTTGGTTTGTTGGCTTGTTGGTTTGTTGGTTTGTTGGCTTGTTGGCTTGTTGGTTTGTTAGTTTGTTGGTTTGTTGGTTTGCTGGTTTGTGGTTTGTTGGTTTGTTGGTTTGTTCGTTTGTTGGCTTGTTGGTTTGTTGGTTTGTTGGTTTGTTGGTTTGTTGGTTTGTTGGTTTGTTGGCGTGTTGGCTTGTTGGTTTTTTGGTTTGTTCGTTTATTGGTTTGTTGGTTTGTTGGTTTGTTGGGTTGTTGGTTTGTTGGTTTGTTGGTTTGTTGGTTTGTTGGTTTGTTGGTTTGTTGGTTTGTTGTTTTGTTGGTTTGTTGGTTTATTCGTTTGTTCGTTTGTTCGTTTGTTCGTTTGTTGGTTGGTTGGTTTGTTGGTTTGTTTGTTTGTTGGTTTGTTGGTTTGCTGGTTTGTTGGCTTGTTGGTTTTTTGGCTTGTTGGTTTGTTGGTTTGTTGGTTTGTTGGTTTGTTGGTTTGTTGGTTTGTTGGCTTGTTGGTTTGTTTGATTGTTGGTTTGTTGGTTTTTTGGCTTGTTGGTTCGTTGGTTTGTTGGTTTGTTGGTTTGTTGGTTTGTTGGTTTGTTGGTTTTTTGGTTTGTTGGTTTGTTGGTTTGTTGGCTTGTTGGTTTGTTGGTTTGTTGGTTTGTTGGTTAGTTGGTTTGTTGGTTTGTTTGTTTGTTGGTTTGTTGGTTTGCTAGTTTGTTGGCTTGTTGGTTTGTTGGCTTGTTGGTTTGTTGGTTTGTTGGTTTGTTGGTTTGTTGGTTTGTTGGTTTGTTGGTTTGTTGGTTTGTTTGTTTGTTAGTTTGTTGGTTTGTTGGTTTGTTGGCTTGTTGGTTTGTTGGCTAGTTGGTTTGGTTGATTGTTGGTTTGTTGGTTTTTTGGCTTGTTTGTTTGTTGGTTTGTTGGTTTGTTGGCTTGTTGGTTTGTTGGTTTGTTGGTTTGTTGGTTTGTTGTTTTGTTGGTTTGTTGGTTTGTTCGTTTGTTGGTTTGTTGGTTTGTTGGTTTGTTGGTTTGTTGGTTTGTTGGTTTGTTGGTTTGTTGGTTTGTTGGTTTGTTGGTTTGTTGGTTTGTTGGTTTGTTGGTTTGTTGGTTTGTTGGTTTGTTGGTTTGTTGGTTTGTTGATGTGTTGGCTTGTTGGTTTGTTGGTTTGTTGGTTTGTTGGTTTGTTGGTTTGTTGGTTTGTTGGTTTGTTGGTTTGTTGGTTTGTTGGTTTGTTGGTTTGTTGGTTTGTTGGTTTGTTGGTTTGTTGGTTTGTTGGTTTGTTGGTTTGTTGGTTTCTTGGTTCGTTGGTTTGTTGGTTTGTTGGTTTGTTGGTGTGTTGGCTTGTTGGTTTGTTAGTTTGTTGGTTTGTTGGTTTGTTGGTTTGTTGGTTTGATCGTTTGTTGGTTTGTTGGTTTGTTGGTTTGTTGGTTTGTTGGTTTGTTGGTTTGTTGGTTTGTTGGTTTGTTAGTTTGTTGGTTTGTTGGTTTGTTGGTTTGTTGGTTTGTTGGTGTGTTGGCTTGTTGGTTTGTTGGTTTGTTGGTTTGTTGGTTTGTTGGTTTGTTGGTTTGTTGGTTTGTTGGTTTGTTGGTTTGTTGGCTTGTTGGTTTGTTGGTTTGTTGTTTTGTTGGTTTGTTGGTTTGTTGGTTTGTTGGTTTGTTGGTTTGTTGGTTTGTTGGTTTGTTGGCTTGTTGGTTTGTTGGTTTGTTGGTTTGTTGGTTTGTTGGTTTGTTGGTTTGTTGGTTTGTTGGTTTGTTGGTTTGTTGGTTTGTTCGTTTGTTGGTTTGTTGGTTTGTTGGTTTGTTGGTTTGTTGGTTTGTTGGTTTGTTGGTTTGTTGGTTTGTTGGCGTGTTGGCTTGTTGGTTTTTTCGTTTGTTCGTTTATTGGTTTGTTAGTTTGTTGCTTTGTTGGTTTGTTGGGTTGTTGGTTTGTTGGTTTGTTGGTTTGTTGGTTTGTTGGTTTGTTGGTTTTTTGGTTTGTTGGTTTATTTGTTTGTTGGTTTGTTAGTTACTTGGTTTGTTGGTTTGTTGGTTTGTTGGTTTGTTTGTTTGTTGTTTGTTGGTTTGTTGGTTTGTTGGCTTGTTGGTTTGTTGGTTTGTCAGTTTGTTGGTTTGTTGGTTTGTTGGTTTGTTGGTTTGTTGGTTAGTTGGTTTGTTGGTTTGTTGGTTTGTTGGTTTTTTGGTTTGTTGGTTTGTTGGTTTATTTGTTTGTTGATTTGTTGGTTTGTTGGTTTGTTGGTTTGTTGGTTTGTTTGTTTGTTGATTTGTTGGTTTGTTGGCTTGTTGATTTGTTGGCTTGTTGGTTTATTGGTTTGTTGGTTTGTTGGTTTGTTGGTTTGTTGGTTTGTTGGTTTGTTGGTTTGTTGGTTTGTTGGCTTGTTGGTTTGTTGGTTTGTTGGTTTGTTGGTTTGTTGGTTTGTTGGTTTGTTGGTTTATTGTTTTGTTGGTTTGTTGGTTTCTTCGTTTGTTCGTTTGTTCGTTTGTTCGTTTGTTCGTTTGTTCGTTTGTTCGTTTGTTCGTTTGTTCGTTTGTTGGTTAGTTGGTTTGTTGGTTTGTTTGTTTGTTGGTTTGCTGGTTTGTTGGCTTGTTGGTTTGTTGGCTTGTTGGTATGTTGGTTTGTTGGTTTGTTGGTTTGTTGGTTTGTTGGCTTGTTGGTTTGTTTGATTGTTGGTTTGTTGGTTTTTTGGGTTGTTTGTTTGTTGGTTTGTTGGTTTGTTGGCTTGTTGGTTTGTTGGTTTGTTGGTTTGTTGGTTTGTTGGTTTGTTGGTTTGTTGGTTTGTTCGTTTGTTGGTTTGTTGGTTTGTTGGTTTGTTGGTTTGTTGTTTTGTTGGTTTGTTGGTTTGTTGGTTTGTTGGTTTGTTGGTTTGTTGCTTTGTTGGTTTGTTGGCTTGTTGGCTTGTTGGTTTTTTTGTTTGTTTGTTTGATGGTTTGTTGGTTTGTTGGTTTGTTGGTTTGTTGGTTTGTTGGTTTGTTGGTTTGTTCGTTTGTTGGTTTGTTGGTTTGTTGGTTTGTTCGTTTGTTCGTTTGTTTGTTTGTTCGTTTGTTAGTTTGTTGGTTTTTTGGTTTGTTCGTTTGTTGGTTTGTTGGTTTGTTGGTTTGTTTTTTTGTTGGTTTGTTGGTTTGTTGGTTTGTTGGTTTGTTGGCTTGTTGGTTTGTTGGTTTGTTCGTTTGTTGGCTTGTTTGTTTGTTGGCTTGTAGGTTTGTCGGCTAGTTGGTTTGTTTGTTTGCTGGTTTGTTAGTTTGTTGGTTTGTTGGTTTGTTGGCTTGTTGGTTTGTTAGCTTGTTGGCTTGTTGGTTTGTTGGTTTGTTCGTTTGTTGGTTTGTTTGTTTGTTGTTTGTTGGTTTGTTGGTTTGTTGGCTTGTTGGTTTGTTGGTTTGTCAGTTTGTTGGTTTGTTGGTTTGTTGGTTTGTTGGTTTGTTGGTTAGTTGGTTTGTTGGTTTGTTGGTTTGTTGGTTTGTTGGTTTTTTTGGTTTGTTGGTTTGTTGGTTTATTTGTTTGTTGATTTGTTGGTTTGTTGGTTTGTTGGTTTGTTGGTTTGTTTGTTTGTTGGTTTGTTGGTTTGTTGGCTTGTTGATTTGTTGGTTTGTTGGTTTGTTGGTTTGTTGGTTTGTTGGCTTGTTGGTTTGTTGGTTTGTTCGTTTGTTGGCTTGTTTGTTTGTTGGCTTGTAGGTTTGTCGGCTAGTTGGTTTGTTTGTTTGCTGGTTTGTTAGTTTGTTGGTTTGTTGGTTTGTTGGCTTGTTGGTTTGTTAGCTTGTTGGCTTGTTGGTTTGTTGGTTTGTTCGTTTGTTGGTTTGTTTGTTTGTTGTTTGTTGGTTTGTTGGTTTGTTGGCTTGTTGGTTTGTTGGTTTGTCAGTTTGTTGGTTTGTTGGTTTGTTGGTTTGTTGGTTTGTTGGTTAGTTGGTTTGTTGGTTTGTTGGTTTGTTGGTTTGTTGGTTTTTTGGTTTGTTGGTTTGTTGGTTTATTTGTTTGTTGATTTGTTGGTTTGTTGTTTTGTTGGTTTGTTGGTTTGTTGGTTTGTTGGTTTGTTGGTTTGTTGCTTTGTTGGTTTGTTGGCTTGTTGGCTTGTTGGTTTTTTTGTTTGTTTGTTTGATGGTTTGTTGGTTTGTTGGTTTGTTGGTTTGTTGGTTTGTTGGTTTGTTGGTTTGTTGGTTTGTTCGTTTGTTGGTTTGTTGGTTTGTTGGTTTGTTCGTTTGTTCGTTTGTTTGTTTGTTCGTTTGTTAGTTTGTTGGTTTTTTGGTTTGTTCGTTTGTTGGTTTGTTGGTTTGTTGGTTTGTTTTTTTGTTAGTTTGTTGGTTTGTTGGTTTGTTGGTTTGTTGGCTTGTTGGTTTGTTGGTTTGTTCGTTTGTTGGCTTGTTTGTTTGTTGGCTTGTAGGTTTGTCGGCTAGTTGGTTTGTTTGTTTGCTGGTTTGTTAGTTTGTTGGTTTGTTGGTTTGTTGGCTTGTTGGTTTGTTAGCTTGTTGGCTTGTTGGTTTGTTGGTTTGTTCGTTTGTTGGTTTGTTTGTTTGTTGTTTGTTGGTTTGTTGGTTTGTTGGCTTGTTGGTTTGTTGGTTTGTCAGTTTGTTGGTTTGTTGGTTTGTTGGTTTGTTGGTTTGTTGGTTAGTTGGTTTGTTGGTTTGTTGGTTTGTTGGTTTGTTGGTTTTTTGGTTTGTTGGTTTGTTGGTTTATTTGTTTGTTGATTTGTTGGTTTGTTGGTTTGTTGGTTTGTTGGTTTGTTTGTTTGTTGGTTTGTTGGTTTGTTGGCTTGTTGATTTGTTGGCTTGTTGGTTTATTGGTTTGTTGGTTTGTTGGTTTGTTGGTTTGTTGGTTTGTTGGTTTGTTGGTTTGTTGGTTTGTTGGCTTGTTGGTTTGTTGGTTTGTTGGTTTGTTGGTTTGTTGGTTTGTTGGTTTATTGTTTTGTTGGTTTGTTGGTTTCTTCGTTTGTTCGTTTGTTCGTTTGTTCGTTTGTTCGTTTGTTCGTTTGTTCGTTTGTTGGTTAGTTGGTTTGTTGGTTTGTTTGTTTGTTGGTTTGTTGGTTTGCTGGTTTGTTGGCTTGTTGGTTTGTTGGCTTGTTGGTTTGTTGGTTTGTTGGTTTGTTGGTTTGTTGGTTTGTTGGCTTGTTGGTTTGTTTGATTGTTGGTTTGTTGGTTTTTTGGTTTGTTGGTTTGTTAGTTTGTTGGTTTGTTGGTTTGTTGGTTTGTTGGTTTGTTGGTGTGTTGGCTTGTTGGTTTGTTGGTTTGTTGGTTTGTTGGTTTGTTGGTTTGTTGGTTTGTTGGTTTGTTGGTTTGTTGGCTTGTTGGTTTGTTGGTTTGTTGTTTTGTTGGTTTGTTGGTTTGTTGGTTTGTTGGTTTGTTGGTTTGTTGGTTTGTTGGTTTGTTGGCTTGTTGGTTTGTTGGTTTGTTGGTTTGTTGGTTTGTTGGTTTGTTGGTTTGTTGGTTTGTTGGTTTGTTGGTTTGTTCGTTTGTTGGTTTGTTGGTTTGTTGGTTTGTTGGTTTGTTGGTTTGTTGGTTTGTTGGTTTGTTGGTTTGTTGGCGTGTTGGCTTGTTGGTTTTTTGGTTTGTTCGTTTATTGGTTTGTTAGTTTGTTGCTTTGTTGGTTTGTTGGGTTGTTGGTTTGTTGGTTTGTTGGTTTGTTGGTTTGTTGGTTTGTTGGTTTTTTGGTTTGTTGGTTTATTTGTTTGTTGGTTTGTTAGTTACTTGGTTTGTTGGTTTGTTGGTTTGTTGGTTTGTTTGTTTGTTGTTTGTTGGTTTGTTGGTTTGTTGGCTTGTTGGTTTGTTGGTTTGTCAGTTTGTTGGTTTGTTGGTTTGTTGGTTTGTTGGTTAGTTGGTTTGTTGGTTTGTTGGTTTGTTGGTTTTTTGGTTTGTTGGTTTGTTGGTTTATTTGTTTGTTGATTTGTTGGTTTGTTGGTTTGTTGGTTTGTTGGTTTGTTTGTTTGTTGCTTTGTTGGTTTGTTGGCTTGTTGATTTGTTGGCTTGTTGGTTTATTGGTTTGTTGGTTTGTTGGTTTGTTGGTTTGTTGGTTTGTTGGTTTGTTGGTTTGTTGGTTTGTTGGCTTGTTGGTTTGTTGGTTTGTTGGTTTGTTGGTTTGTTGGTTTGTTGGTTTGTTGGTTTATTGTTTTGTTGGTTTGTTGGTTTCTTCGTTTGTTCGTTTGTTCGTTTGTTCGTTTGTTCGTTTGTTCGTTTGTTCGTTTGTTCGTTTGTTCGTTTGTTCGTTTGTTGGTTAGTTGGTTTGTTGGTTTGTTTGTTTGTTGGTTTGTTGGTTTGCTGGTTTGTTGGCTTGTTGGTTTGTTGGCTTGTTGGTTTGTTGGTTTGTTGGTTTGTTGGTTTGTTGGTTTGTTGGCTTGTTGGTTTGTTTGATTGTTGGTTTGTTGGTTTTTTGGGTTGTTTGTTTGTTGGTTTGTTGGTTTGTTGGCTTGTTGGTTTGTTGGTTTGTTGGTTTGTTGGTTTGTTGGTTTGTTGGTTTGTTGGTTTGTTCGTTTGTTGGTTTGTTGGTTTGTTGGTTTGTTGGTTTGTTGTTTTGTTGGTTTGTTGGTTTGTTGGTTTGTTGGTTTGTTGGTTTGTTGCTTTGTTGGTTTGTTGGCTTGTTGGCTTGTTGGTTTTTTTGTTTGTTTGTTTGATGGTTTGTTGGTTTGTTGGTTTGTTGGTTTGTTGGTTTGTTGGTTTGTTGGTTTGTTCGTTTGTTGGTTTGTTGGTTTGTTGGTTTGTTCGTTTGTTCGTTTGTTTGTTTGTTCGTTTGTTAGTTTGTTGGTTTTTTGGTTTGTTCGTTTGTTGGTTTGTTGGTTTGTTGGTTTGTTTTTTTGTTGGTTTGTTGGTTTGTTGGTTTGTTGGTTTGTTGGCTTGTTGGTTTGTTGGTTTGTTCGTTTGTTGGCTTGTTTGTTTGTTGGCTTGTAGGTTTGTCGGCTAGTTGGTTTGTTTGTTTGCTGGTTTGTTAGTTTGTTGGTTTGTTGGTTTGTTGGCTTGTTGGTTTGTTAGCTTGTTGGCTTGTTGGTTTGTTGGTTTGTTCGTTTGTTGGTTTGTTTGTTTGTTGTTTGTTGGTTTGTTGGTTTGTTGGCTTGTTGGTTTGTTGGTTTGTCAGTTTGTTGGTTTGTTGGTTTGTTGGTTTGTTGGTTTGTTGGTTAGTTGGTTTGTTGGTTTGTTGGTTTGTTGGTTTGTTGGTTTTTTGGTTTGTTGGTTTGTTGGTTTATTTGTTTGTTGATTTGTTGGTTTGTTGGTTTGTTGGTTTGTTGGTTTGTTTGTTTGTTGGTTTGTTGGTTTGTTGGCTTGTTGATTTGTTGGCTTGTTGGTTTATTGGTTTGTTGGTTTGTTGGTTTGTTGGTTTGTTGGTTTGTTGGTTTGTTGGTTTGTTGGTTTGTTGGCTTGTTGGTTTGTTGGTTTGTTGGTTTGTTGGTTTGTTGGTTTGTTGGTTTATTGTTTTGTTGGTTTGTTGGTTTCTTCGTTTGTTCGTTTGTTCGTTTGTTCGTTTGTTCGTTTGTTCGTTTGTTCGTTTGTTGGTTAGTTGGTTTGTTGGTTTGTTTGTTTGTTGGTTTGTTGGTTTGATGGTTTGTTGGCTTGTTGGTTTGTTGGCTTGTTGGTTTGTTGGTTTGTTGGTTTGTTGGTTTGTTGGTTTGTTGGCTTGTTGGTTTGTTTGATTGTTGGTTTGTTGGTTTTTTGGGTTGTTTGTTTGTTGGTTTGTTGGCTTGTTGGTTTGTTGGTTTGTTGGTTTGTTGGTTTGTTGGTTTGTTGGTTTGTTGGTTTGTTCGTTTGTTGGTTTGTTGGTTTGTTGGTTTGTTGGTTTGTTGTTTTGTTGGTTTGTTGGTTTGTTGGTTTGTTGGTTTGTTGGTTTGTTGCTTTGTTGGTTTGTTGGCTTGTTGGCTTGTTGGTTTTTTTGTTTGTTTGTTTGATGGTTTGTTGGTTTGTTGGTTTGTTGGTTTGTTGGTTTGTTGGTTTGTTGGTTTGTTCGTTTGTTGGTTTGTTGGTTTGTTGGTTTGTTCGTTTGTTCGTTTGTTTGTTTGTTCGTTTGTTAGTTTCTTGGTTTTTTGGTTTGTTCGTTTGTTGGTTTGTTGGTTTGTTGGTTTGTTTTTTTTGTTGGTTTGTTGGTTTGTTGGTTTGTTGGTTTGTTGGCTTGTTGGTTTGTTGGTTTGTTCGTTTGTTGGCTTGTTTGTTTGTTGGCTTGTAGGTTTGTCGGCTAGTTGGTTTGTTTGTTTGCTGGTTTGTTAGTTTGTTGGTTTGTTGGTTTGTTGGCTTGTTGGTTTGTTAGCTTGTTGGCTTGTTGGTTTGTTGGTTTGTTCGTTTGTTGGTTTGTTGGTTTGTTGGTTTGTTGGTTTGTTGGTTTGTTGGTTTGTTGGCTTGTTGGCTTGTTCGTTTGTTGGTTTGTTGTTTTGTTGGTTTGTTGGCTTGTTGGCTTGTTGGTTTGTTGGTTTGTTCGTTTGTTGGTTTGTTGGTTTTTTGGTTTGTTGGCTTGTTGGTTTGTTGGTTTGTTGGTTTGTTGGTTTGTTGGTTTGTTAATTTGTTCGTTTGTTGGTTTTTTGGTTTGTTGGTTTGTTGGTTTGTTGGCATGTTGGTTTGTTGGCTTGTTGGCTTGTTGTCTTATTGGTTTGCTGGCTTGTTGGTTTGCTGGCTTGTTGGCTTGTTGGTTTGTTGGTTTGTTGGTTTGTTCGTTTGTTGGTATGTTCGTTTGTTGGTTTGTTTGTTTGTTGGCTTGTTGGTTTGTTGGTTTGTTGGTGTGTTGGTTTGTTGGTTTGTTGGTTTGTTGGTTTGTTGGTTTGTTGGTATGTTGGTTTGTTGGTTTGTTGGTTTATTGGTTTGTTGGTTTGTTGGTTTGTTGGTTTGTTGGTTTGTTGGTTTGTTGGTTTGTTGGTTTGTTGGTTTGTTGGTTTGTTGGTGTGTTGGTTTGTTGGTGTGTTGGCTTGTTGGTTTGTTGGTTTGTTGGTTTGTTGGTTTGTTGGTTTGTTGGTTTGTTCGTTTGTTGGTTTGTTGGTTTGTTGGTTTGTTGGTTTGTTGGTTTGTTGGTTTATTGGTTTGTTGGTTTGTTGGTTTGTTGGTTTGTTGGTTTCTTGGTTTGTTGGTGTGTTGGCTTGTTGGTTTGTTGGTTTGTTGGTTTGTTGGTTTGTTGGTTTGTTGGTTTGTTGGTTTGTTGGTTTGTTGGTTTGTTGGCTTGTTGGTTTGTTGGTTTGTTGGTTTGTTGGTTTGTTGGTTTGTTGGTTTGTTGGTTTGTTGGTTTATTGGTTTGTTGGTTTGTTGGTTTGTTGGTTTGTTGGTTTGTTGGTTTGTTGGCTTGTTGGTTTGTTGGTTTGTTGGTTTGTTGGTTTGTTGGTTTGTGGTTTGTTGGTTTGTTGGTTTGTTCGTTTGTTGGTTTGTTGGTTTGTTGGTTTGTTGGTTTGTTGGTTTGTTGGTTTGTTGGTTTGTTGGTTTGTTGGCGTGTTGGCTTGTTGGATTTTTGGTTTGTTCGTTTATTCGTTTGGTGGTTTGTTGGTTTGTTGGGTTGTTGGTTTGTTGGTTTGTTGGTTTGTTGGTTTGTTGGTTTGTTGGTTTGTTGTTTTGTTGGTTTGTTGGTTTATTCGTTTGTTCGTTTGTTCGTTTGTTGGTTAGTTGGTTTGTTGGTTTGTTTGTTGTTGGTTTGTTGGTTTGCTGGTTTGTTGGCTTGTTGGTTTGTTGGCTTGTTGGTTTGTTGGTTTGTTGGTTTGTTGGTTGGTTGGTTTGTTGGCTTGTTGGTTTGTTTGATTGTTGGTTTGTTGGTTTTTTGGCTTGTTGGTTTGTTGGTTTGTTGGTTTGTTGGTTTGTTGGTTTGTTGGTTTGTTGGTTTGTTGGTTTGTTGGTTTGTTGGTTTGTTGGTTTGTTGGCTTGTTGGTTTGTTGGTTTGTTGGTTAGTTGGTTTGTTGGTTTGTTTGTTTGTTGGTTTGTTGGTTTGCTAGTTTGTTGGCTTGTTGGCTTGTTGGTTTGTTGGCTAGTTGGTTTGTTTGATTGTTGGTTTGTTGGTTTTTTGGCTTGTTTCTTTGTTGGTTTGTTGGCTTGTTGGTTTGTTGGTTTGTTGGTTTGTTGGTTTGTTGTTTTGTTGGTTTGTTGGTTTGTTCGTTTGTTGGTTTCTTGGTTTGTTGGTTTGTTGGTTTGTTGGTTTGTTGGTTTGTTGGTTTGTTGGTTTGTTGGTTTGTTGGTTTGTTGGTTTGTTGGTTTGTTGGTTTGTTGGTTTGTTGGTTTGTTGGTGTGTTGGCTTGTTGGTTTGTTGGTTTGTTGGTTTGTTGGTTTGTTGGTTTGTTGGTTTGTTGGTTTGTTAGTTTGTTGGTTTGTTGGTTTGTTGGTTTGTTGGTTTGTTGGTTTGTTGGTTTGTTGGTTTGTTGGTTTGTTGGTTTGTTGGTTTGTTGGTTTGTTGGTTTGTTGGTTTGTTGGTTTGTTGGTTTGTTGGGTTGTTGGTTTGTTGGTTTGTTGGTTTGTTGGTTTGTTGGTGTGTTGGCTTGTTGGTTTGTTGGTTTGTTGGTTTGTTGGTTTGTTGGTTTGTTGGTTTGTTGGTTTGTTGGTTTGTTGGTTTGTTGGCTTGTTGGTTTGTTGGTTTGTTGGTTTGTTGGTTTGTTGGTTTGTTGGTTTGTTGGTTTGTTCGTTTGTTGGTTTGTTGGTTTGTTGGTTTGTTGGTTTGTTGGCTTGTTGGTTTGTTGGTTTGTTGGTTTCTTGGTTTATTGGTATGTTGGTTTGTTTGCTTGTTGGTTTGTTGGTTTTTTGGTTTGTTGGTTTGTTATTTTGTTAGTTTGTTTGTTTGTTGGTTTGTTCGTTTGTTGGTTTGTTGGTTACTTGGTTTGTTGGTTTGTTGGTTTGTTCGTTTGTTGGCTTGTTGGTTTGTTGGCTTGTTGGTTTGTTGGTTTGTTGGTTTGTTTGTTTGTTGGTTTGTTGGTTTTTTAGTTTGTCGGTTTGTTGGTTTGTTTGTTTGTTGGTTTGTTGGTTTTTTGGTTTGTTGGTTTGTTGGTTTGTTGGTTTGTTGGTTTGTTGGTTTATTTGTTTGTTGGTTTGTGGTTCGTTTATTTGTTGGTTTGTTGGTTTGTTCGTTTGTTGGCTTGTTGGTTTGTTGGTTTGTTGGTTTGTTCGTTTGTTGGTTTGTTGGTTTGTTGGTTTGTTGGCTTGTTGTTGGTTTATTGGTTTGTTGGTTTGTTGGTTTGTTATTTTGTTGGTTTGTTGGATTGTTGGTTTGTTGGTTTGTTGGTTTGTTGGTTTGTTGGTTTGTTGGTTTGTTGGCTTGTTGGTTTGTTGGTTTGTTGGTTAGTTGGTTTGTTCGTTTGTTGGTTTATTTGTTTGTTGGTTTGTTGGTTTGTTGGTTTGTTGGTTTGTTGGTTTGTTGGTTTGTTGGTTTGTTGGTTTGTTCGTTTGTTGGTTTGTTGGTTTGTTGGTTTGTTGGTTTGTTGGTTTGTCGGTTTGTTGGTTTGTTGGTTTGTTGGTTTGTTGGTTTTTTGGTTTGTTGGTTTATTTGTTTGTTGGTTTGTTAGTTACTTGGTTTGTTGGTTTGTTGGTTTGTTGGTTTGTTGGTTTGTTGGTTTGTTGTTTGTTGGTTTGTTTGTTTGTTGGCTTGTTGGTTTGTTGGTTTGTTAGTTTGTTGGTTTGTTGGTTTGTTGGTTTGTTGGTTTGTTGGTTTGTTGGTTTGTTGGTTAGTTGGTTTGTTGGTTTGTTGGTTTGTTGGTTTTTTGGTTTGTAGGTTTGTTGGTTTATTTGTTTGTTGATTTGTTGGTTTGTTGGTTTGTTGGTTTGTTGGTTTGTTTGTTTGTTGGTTTGTTGGTTTGTTGGCTTGTTGATTTGTTAGCTTGTTGGTTTATTGGTTTGTTGGTTTGTTGGTTTGTTGGTTTGTTGGTTTGTTGGTTTGTTGGTTTGTTGGTTTGTTGGTTTGTTGGCTTGTTGGTTTGTTGGTTTGTTGGTTTGTTGGTTTGTTGGTTTGTTGGTTTGTTGTTTTGTTGGTTTGTTGGTTTGTTCGTTTGTTCGTTTGTTCGTTTGTTCGTTTGTTCGTTTGTTCGTTTGTTCGTTTGTTGGTTAGTTGGTTTGTTGGTTTGTTTGTTTGTTAGTTTGTTGGTTTGCTGGTTTGTTGGCTTGTTGGTTTGTTGGCTTGTTGGTTTGTTGGTTTGTTGGTTTGTTGGTTTGTTGGTTTGTTGGCTTGTTGGTTTGTTTGATTGTTGGTTTGTTGGTTTTTTGGCTTGTTGGTTTGTTGGTTTGTTGGTTTGTTGGTTTGTTGGTTTGTTGGTTTGTTGGCTTGTTGGTTTTTTGGTTTGTTGGTTTTTTTGTTTGTTTGTTTGATGGTTTGTTGGTTTGTTGGTTTGTTGGTTTGTTGGTTTGTTGGTTTGTTCGTTTGTTGGTTTGTTGGTTTGTTCGTTTGTTCGTTTGTTTGTTTGTTCGTTTGTTAGTTTGTTGGTTTTTTGGTTTGTTCGTATGTTGGTTTGTTGGTTTGTTGGTTTGTTTTTTTGTTGGTTTGTTGGTTTGTTGGTTTGTTGGTTTGTTGGCTTGTTGGTTTGTTGGTTTGTTCGTTTGTTGGCTTGTTTGTTTGTTGGCTTGTAGGTTTGTCGGCTAGTTGGTTTTTTTGTTTGCTGGTTTGTTGGTTTGTTGGTTTGTTGGTTTGTTGGCTTGTTGGTTTGTTAGCTTGTTGGCTTGTTGGTTTGTTGGTTTGTTCGTTTGTTGGTTTGTTGGTTTGTTGGTTTGTTGGTTTGTTGGTATGTTGGTTTGTTGGCTTGTTGGCTTGTTGGCTTGTTGGTTTGTTGGTTTGTTGTTTTGTTGGTTTGTTGGCTTGTTGGCTTGTTGGTTTGTTGGTTTGTTCGTTTGTTGGTTTGTTGGTTTTTTGGTTTGTTGGTTTGTTGGTTTGTTGGTTTGTTGGTTTGTTGGTTTGTTGGTTTGTTGGTTTGTTCGTTTGTTGGTTTTTTGGTTTGTTGGTTTGTTGGTTTGTTGGCATGTTGGTTTGTTGGTTTGTTGGCTTGTTGGATTATTGGTTTGTTGGCTTGTTGGTTTGCTGGCTTGTTGGTTTGTTGGTTTGTTGGTTTGTTGGTTTGTTCGTTTGTTGGTATGTTCGTTTGTTGGTTTGTTTTTTTGTTGGCTTGTTGGTTTGTTGGTTTGTTGGTGTGTTGGTTTGTTGGTTTGTTGGTTTGTTGGTTTGTTGGTTTGTTGGTTTGTTGGTATGTTGGTTTGTTGGTTTGTTGGTTTAATGGCTTGTTTATTTGGTGGTTTGTTGTTTTCTTGGTTTGTTGGTTTGTTGGTTTGTTTGTTCGTTGGTTTGTTGGTTTGTTGGTTTGTTGGTTTGTTCGTTTGTTGGTTTGTTGGTTTGTTGGTTTGTTGGCTTGTTGGTTTGTTGGTTTGTTGGCTTGTTGGTTTGTTGGTTTGTTGGATTGTTGGTTTGTTCGTTTGTTGGCTTGTTGGTTTGTTGGCTTGTTGGCTTGTTGATTTGTTGGCTTGTTGGCTTGTTGGTTTGTTGGTTTGTTGGTTTGTTAGTTTGTTGGTTAGTTGGCTTGTTGGCTTGTTGGTTTGTTGGTTTGTTGGCTTGTTGGTTTGTTGGTTTTTTGGTTTGTTCGTTTGTTGGTTTGTTGGTTTGTTGGTTTGTTGGTTTGTTAGTTTGTAGGTTTGTTAGTTTGTTGGTTTGTTGGTTTGATGGTTTTTTGGTTTTTTGGTTTGTTCGTTTGTTGGCTTGTTGGTTTGTTGGCTTGTTGGCTTGTTGATTTGTTGGCTTGTTGGCTTGTTGGTTTGTTGTTTTGTTGGTTTGTTGGTTTGGTGGTTTGTTGGTTTGTTGGCTTGTTGGTTTGTTGGTTTGTTGATTTGTTAGTTTGTTTGTTTGTTGGTTTGTTCGTTTGTTGGTTTGTTGGTTTGTTGGTTTGTTGGTTTGTTGGTTTATTGGTTTGTTGGTTTGTTGGTTTGTTGGTTTGTTGGTATGTTAGTTTGTTCGTTTGTTGGTTTGTTCGTTTGTTGGTTTGTTGGTTTCTTGGTTTGTTGGTTTGTTGGTTTGTTGGTTTGTTGGTTTGTTCGTTTGTTGGTTTGTTTGTTTGTTGGTTTGTTGGCTTGTTGGCTTGTTGGTTTGTTTGTTTGTTGGTTTGTTGGTTTGTTGGCTTGTTGGTTTGTTGGTTTGTTGGTTTGTTGGCTTGTTGGTTTGTTGGCTTGTTGGTTTGTTGGTTTGTTGGTTCGTTGGTTTGTTGGGTTGTTGGTTTGTTCGTTTTGTGGTTTCTTGGTTTGTTGGTTTGTTGGTTTGTTGGTTTGTTGGTTTGTTCGTTTGTTGGTTTGTTCGTTTATTGGTTTGTTGGTTTGTTGGTTTGTTGGTTTGTTGGTTTGTTGGTTTGTTGGTTTTTTGGTTTGTTGGTTTGTTCGTTTGTTGGTTTGTTAGTTACTTGGTTTGTTGGTTTGTTGGTTTGTTGGTTTGTTGATTTGTTGTTTGTTGGTTTGTTGGTTTGTTGGCTTGTTGGTTTGTTGGTTTGTTGGTTTGTTGGTTTGTTGGTTTGTTGGTTAGTTGGTTTGTTGGTGTGTTGGTTTGTTGGTTTGTTGGTTTGTGGTTTGTTGGTTTGTTGGTTTATTTGTTTGTTGATTTGTTGGTTTGTTGGTTTGTTGGTTTGTTGGTTTGTTGGTTTGTTGGTTTGTTGGTTTGTTGGTTTGTTGGCTTGTTGGCTTGTTGATTTGTTGGCTTGTTGGTTTATTGGTTTGTTAGTTTGTTGGTTTGTTGCTATGTTGATTTGTTGGTTTGTTGGTTTGTTGGTTTGTTGGCTTGTTGGTTTGTTGGTTTGTTGGTTTGTTGGTTTGTTGGTTTGTTGGTTTGTTCGTTTGTTGGTTTTTTGGTTTGTTGGTTTGTTGGTTTGTTGGCATGTTGGTTTGTTGGCTTGTTGGCTTGTTGGATTATTGGTTTGTTGGCTTGTTGGTTTGCTGGCTTGTTGGCTTGTTGGTTTGTTGGTTTGTTGGTTTGTTCGTTTGTTGGTATGTTCGTTTGTTGGTTTGTTTTTTTGTTGGCTTGTTGGTTTGTTGGTTTGTTGGTGTGTTGGTTTGTTGGTTTGTTGGTTTGTTGGTTTGTTGGTTTGTTGGTATGTTGGTTTGTTGGTTTGTTGGTTTAATGGCTTGTTTATTTGGTGGTTTGTTGTTTTCTTGGTTTGTTGGTTTGTTGGTTTGTTCGTTCGTTGGTTTGTTGGTTTGTTGGTTTGTTGGCTTGTTCGTTTGTTGGTTTGTTGGTTTGTTGGTTTGTTGGCTTGTTGGTTTGTTGGTTTGTTGGCTTGTTGGTTTGTTGGTTTGTTGGATTGTTGGTTTGTTCGTTTGTTGGCTTGTTGGTTTGTTGGCTTGTTGGCTTGTTGATTTGTTGGCTTGTTGGCTTGTTGGTTTGTTGGTTTGTTGGTTTGTTAGTTTGTTGGTTAGTTGGCTTGTTGGCTTGTTGGTTTGTTGGTTTGTTGGCTTGTTGGTTTGTTGGTTTTTTGGTTTGTTCGTTTGTTGGTTTGTTGGTTTGTTGGTTTGTTGGTTTGTTAGTTTGTAGGTTTGTTAGTTTGTTGGTTTGTTGGTTTGCTGGTTTTTTGGTTTTTTGGTTTGTTCGTTTGTTGGCTTGTTGGTTTGTTGGCTTGTTGGCTTGTTGATTTGTTGGCTTGCTGGCTTGTTGGTTTGTTGTTTTGTTGGTTTATTGGTTTGGTGGTTTGTTGGTTTGTTGGCTTGTTGGCTTGTTGGTTTGTTGATTTGTTGGTTTGTTTGTTTGTTGGTTTGTTCGTTTGTTGGTTTGTTGGTTTGTTGGTTTGTTGGTTTGTTGGTTTGTTGGTTTATTGGTTTGTTGGTTTGTTGGTTTGTTGGTTTTTTGGTATGTTAGTTTGTTCGTTTGTTGGTTTGTTCGTTTGTTGGTTTGTTGGTTTCTTGGTTTGTTGGTTTGTTGGTTTGTTGGTTTGTTGGTTTGTTCGTTTGTTGGTTTGTTTGTTTGTTGGTTTGTTGGCTTGTTGGTTTGTTTGTTTGTTGGTTTGTTGGTTTGTTGGCTTGTTGGTTTGTTGGTTTGTTGGTTTGTTGGCTTGTTGGTTTGATGGCTTGTTGGTTTGTTGGTTTGTTGGTTCGTTGGTTTGTTGGGTTGTTGGTTTGTTCGTTTTGTGGTTTCTTGGTTTGTTGGTTTGTTGGTTTGTTGGTTTGTTGGTTTGTTGGTTTGTTCGTTTATTGGTTTGTTGGTTTGCTGGTTTGTTGGTTTGTTGGTTTGTTGGTTTGTTGGTTTTTTGGTTTGTTGGTTCGTTCGTTTGTTGGTTTGTTAGTTACTTGGTTTGTTGGTTTGTTGGTTTGTTGGTTTGTTGATTTGTTGTTTGTTGGTTTGTTGGTTTGTTGGCTTGTTGGTTTGTTGGTTTGTTGGTTTGTTGGTTTGTTGGTTTGTTGGTTTGTTGGTTAGTTGGTTTGTTGGTGTGTTGGTTTGTTGGTTTGTTGGTTTGTTGGTTTGTTGGTTTGTTGGTTTATTTGTTTGTTGATTTGTTGGTTTGTTGGTTTGTTGGTTTGTTGGTTTGTTGGTTTGTTGGTTTGTTGGTTTGTTGGTTTGTTGGTTTGTTGGCTTGTTGGCTTGTTGGTTTATTGGTTTGTTAGTTTGTTGGTTTGTTGCTTTGTTGATTTGTTGGTTTGTTGGTTTGTTGGTTTGTTGGCTTGTTGGTTTGTTGGTTAGTTGGTTTGTTGGTTTGTTGGTTTGTTGGTTTGTTGTTTTGTTGGTTTGTTGGTTTGTTCGTTTGTTCGTTTGTTCGTTTGTTCTTTTGTTCGTTTGTTGGTTAGTTGGTTTGTTGGTTTGTTTGTTTGTTGGTGTGTTGGTTGGCTGGTTTGTTGGCTTGTTGGTTTGTTGGCTTGTTGGTTTGTTGGTTTGTTGGTTTGTTGGTTTGTTGGTTTGTTGGCTTGTTGGTTTGTTGGTTTGTTTAATTGTTGGTTTGTTGGTTTTTTGGCTTGTTAGTTTGTTGGTTTGTTGGTTTGTTGGTTTGTTGGTTTGTTGGTTTGTTGGTTTGTTCGTTTGTTGGTTTGTTAGTTTGTTGGTTTGTTGGTTTGTTGGTTTGTTGGTTTGTTGGTTTGTTGGTTTGTTACTTTGTTGGTTTGTTGGCTTGTTGGCTTGTTGGTTTTTTGGTTTGTTCGTTTGATGGTTTGTTGGTTTGTTGGTTTGTTGGTTTGTTTGGTTTGTTCGTTTGTTGGTTTGTTGGTTTGTTCGTTTGTTCGTTTGTTCGTTTGTTCGTTTGTTCGTTTGTTAGTTTGTTGGTTCGTTGGTTTGTTCGTTTGTTGGTTTGTTGGTTTGTTGGTTTGTTTTTTTGTTGGTTTGTTGGTTTGTTGGTTTGTTAGCTTGTTGGCTTGTTGGTTTGTTGATTTGTTGGTTTGTTTGTTTGTTGGTTTGTTCGTTTGTTGGTTTGTTGGTTTGTTGGTTTGTTGGTCTGTTGGTTTGTTGGTTTTTTGGTTTTTGGCTTGTTGGTTTGTTGGTTTGTTGGTTTGTTGGTTTGTTGGTTTGTTCGTTTGTTCGTTTGTTGGTTTTTTGGTTTGTTGGTTTGTTGGTTTGTTGGCATGTTGGTTTGTTGGCTTGTTGGCTTGTTGGCTTATTGGTTTGTTGGCTTGTTGGTTTGCTGGCTTGTTGGCTTGTTGGTTTGTTGGTTTGTTGGTTTGTTCGTTTGTTGGTATGTTCGTTTGTTGGTTTGTTTGTTTGTTGGCTTCTTGGTTTGTTGGTTTTGTTGGTGTAATGGTTTGTTGGTTTGTTGGTTTGTTGGTTTGTTGGTTTGTTGGTTTGTTGGTTTGTTGGTATGTTGGTTTGTTGGTTTGTTGGTTTAATGGCTTGTTTATTTGGTGGTTTGTTGTTTTCTTGGTTTGTTGGTTTGTTGGTTTGTTCGTTTGTAGGTTTGTTGGTTTGTTGGTTTGTTCGTTTGTTGGTTTGTTGGTTTGTTCGTTTGTTGGTTTTTTGGTTTGTTGGTTTGTTGGTTTGTTGGCATGTTGGTTTGTTGGCTTGTTGGCTTGTTGGATTATTGGTTTGTTGGCTTGTTGGTTTGCTGGCTTGTTGGCTTGTTGGTTTGTTGGTTTGTTGGTTTGTTCGTTTGTTGGTATGTTCGTTTGTTGGTTTGTTTTTTTGTTGGCTTGTTGGTTTGTTGGTTTGTTGGTGTGTTGGTTTGTTGGTTTGTTGGTTTGTTGGTTTGTTGGTTTGTTGGTATGTTGGTTTGTTGGTTTGTTGGTTTAATGGCTTGTTTATTTGGTGGTTTGTTGTTTTCTTGGTTTGTTGGTTTGTTGGTTTGTTCGTTCGTTGGTTTGTTGGTTTGTTGGTTTGTTGGCTTGTTCGTTTGTTGGTTTGTTGGTTTGTTGGTTTGTTGGCTTGTTGGTTTGTTGGTTTGTTGGCTTGTTGGTTTGTTGGTTTGTTGGATTGTTGGTTTGTTCGTTTGTTGGCTTGTTGGTTTGTTGGCTTGTTGGCTTGTTGATTTGTTGGCTTGTTGGCTTGTTGGTTTGTTGGTTTGTTGGTTTGTTAGTTTGTTGGTTAGTTGGCTTGTTGGCTTGTTGGTTTGTTGGTTTGTTGGCTTGTTGGTTTGTTGGTTTTTTGGTTTGTTCGTTTGTTGGTTTGTTGGTTTGTTGGTTTGTTGGTTTGTTAGTTTGTAGGTTTGTTAGTTTGTTGGTTTGTTGGTTTGCTGGTTTTTTGGTTTTTTGGTTTGTTCGTTTGTTGGCTTGTTGGTTTGTTGGCTTGTTGGCTTGTTGATTTGTTGGCTTGCTGGCTTGTTGGTTTGTTGTTTTGTTGGTTTATTGGTTTGGTGGTTTGTTGGTTTGTTGGCTTGTTGGCTTGTTGGTTTGTTGATTTGTTGGTTTGTTTGTTTGTTGGTTTGTTCGTTTGTTGGTTTGTTGGTTTGTTGGTTTGTTGGTTTGTTGGTTTGTTGGTTTATTGGTTTGTTGGTTTGTTGGTTTGTTGGTTTTTTGGTATGTTAGTTTGTTCGTTTGTTGGTTTGTTCGTTTGTTGGTTTGTTGGTTTCTTGGTTTGTTGGTTTGTTGGTTTGTTGGTTTGTTGGTTTGTTCGTTTGTTGGTTTGTTTGTTTGTTGGTTTGTTGGCTTGTTGGTTTGTTTGTTTGTTGGTTTGTTGGTTTGTTGGCTTGTTGGTTTGTTGGTTTGTTGGTTTGTTGGCTTGTTGGTTTGATGGCTTGTTGGTTTGTTGGTTTGTTGGTTCGTTGGTTTGTTGGGTTGTTGGTTTGTTCGTTTTGTGGTTTCTTGGTTTGTTGGTTTGTTGGTTTGTTGGTTTGTTGGTTTGTTCGTTTATTGGTTTGTTGGTTTGCTGGTTTGTTGGTTTGTTGGTTTGTTGGTTTGTTGGTTTTTTGGTTTGTTGGTTCGTTCGTTTGTTGGTTTGTTAGTTACTTGGTTTGTTGGTTTGTTGGTTTGTTGGTTTGTTGATTTGTTGTTTGTTGGTTTGTTGGTTTGTTGGCTTGTTGGTTTGTTGGTTTGTTGGTTTGTTGGTTTGTTGGTTTGTTGGTTTGTTGGTTAGTTGGTTTGTTGGTGTGTTGGTTTGTTGGTTTGTTGGTTTGTTGGTTTGTTGGTTTGTTGGTTTATTTGTTTGTTGATTTGTTGGTTTGTTGGTTTGTTGGTTTGTTGGTTTGTTGGTTTGTTGGTTTGTTGGTTTGTTGGTTTGTTGGTTTGTTGGCTTGTTGGCTTGTTGGTTTATTGGTTTGTTAGTTTGTTGGTTTGTTGCTTTGTTGATTTGTTGGTTTGTTGGTTTGTTGGTTTGTTGGCTTGTTGGTTTGTTGGTTAGTTGGTTTGTTGGTTTGTTGGTTTGTTGGTTTGTTGTTTTGTTGGTTTGTTGGTTTGTTCGTTTGTTCGTTTGTTCGTTTGTTCTTTTGTTCGTTTGTTGGTTAGTTGGTTTGTTGGTTTGTTTGTTTGTTGGTGTGTTGGTTGGCTGGTTTGTTGGCTTGTTGGTTTGTTGGCTTGTTGGTTTGTTGGTTTGTTGGTTTGTTGGTTTGTTGGTTTGTTGGCTTGTTGGTTTGTTGGTTTGTTTAATTGTTGGTTTGTTGGTTTTTTGGCTTGTTAGTTTGTTGGTTTGTTGGTTTGTTGGTTTGTTGGTTTGTTGGTTTGTTCGTTTGTTGGTTTGTTAGTTTGTTGGTTTGTTGGTTTGTTGGTTTGTTGGTTTGTTGGTTTGTTGGTTTGTTACTTTGTTGGTTTGTTGGCTTGTTGGCTTGTTGGTTTTTTGGTTTGTTCGTTTGATGGTTTGTTGGTTTGTTGGTTTGTTGGTTTGTTTGGTTTGTTCGTTTGTTGGTTTGTTGGTTTGTTCGTTTGTTCGTTTGTTCGTTTGTTCGTTTGTTCGTTTGTTAGTTTGTTGGTTCGTTGGTTTGTTCGTTTGTTGGTTTGTTGGTTTGTTGGTTTGTTTTTTTGTTGGTTTGTTGGTTTGTTGGTTTGTTAGCTTGTTGGCTTGTTGGTTTGTTGATTTGTTGGTTTGTTTGTTTGTTGGTTTGTTCGTTTGTTGGTTTGTTGGTTTGTTGGTTTGTTGGTCTGTTGGTTTGTTGGTTTTTTGGTTTTTGGCTTGTTGGTTTGTTGGTTTGTTGGTTTGTTGGTTTGTTGGTTTGTTCGTTTGTTCGTTTGTTGGTTTTTTGGTTTGTTGGTTTGTTGGTTTGTTGGCATGTTGGTTTGTTGGCTTGTTGGCTTGTTGGCTTATTGGTTTGTTGGCTTGTTGGTTTGCTGGCTTGTTGGCTTGTTGGTTTGTTGTTTTGTTGGTTTGTTCGTTTGTTGGTATGTTCGTTTGTTGGTTTGTTTGTTTGTTGGCTTCTTGGTTTGTTGGTTTTGTTGGTGTAATGGTTTGTTGGTTTGTTGGTTTGTTGGTTTGTTGGTTTGTTGGTTTGTTGGTTTGTTGGTATGTTGGTTTGTTGGTTTGTTGGTTTAATGGCTTGTTTATTTGGTGGTTTGTTGTTTTCTTGGTTTGTTGGTTTGTTGGTTTGTTCGTTTGTAGGTTTGTTGGTTTGTTGGTTTGTTCGTTTGTTGGTTTGTTGGTTTGTTGGTTTGTTGGCTTGTTGGTTTGTTGGTTTGTTGGCTTGTTGGTTTGTTGGTTTGTTGGATTGTTGGTTTGTTCGTTTGTTGGCTTGTTGGTTTGTTGGATTGTTGGCTTGTTGATTTGTTGGCTTGTTGGTTTGTTGGTTTGTTGGTTTGTTGGTTTGTTAGTTTGTTGGTTAGTTGGCTTGTTGGCTTGTTGGTTTGTTGGTTTGTTGGCTTGTTGGTTTGTTGGTTTTTTGGTTTGTTCGTTTGTTGGTTTGTTGGTTTGTTGGTTTGTTGGTTTGTTGGTTTGTAGGTTTGTTGGTTTGTTGGTTTGTTGGTTTGTTGGTTTTTTGGTTTTTTGGTTTGTTCGTTTGTTGGCTTGTTGGTTTGTTGGCTTGTTGGCTTGTTGATTTGTTGGCTTGTTGGCTTGTTGGTTTGTTGGTTTGTTGGTTTGTTGGTTTGGTGGTTTGTTGGTTTGTTGGCTTGTTGGCTTGTTGGTTTGTTGATTTGTTGGTTTGTTTGTTTGTTGGTTTGTTCGTTTGTTGGTTTGTTGGTTTGTTGGTTTGTTGGTTTGTTGGTTTGTTGGTTTATTGGTTTGTTGGTTTGTTGGTTTGTTGGTTTGTTGGTATGTTAGTTTGTTCGTTTGTTGGTTTGTTCGTTTGTTGGTTTGTTGGTTTCTTGGTTTGTTGGTTTGTTGGTTTGTTGGTTTGTTGGTTTGTTCGTTTGTTGGTTTGTTTGTTTGTTGGTTTGTTGGCTTGTTGGTTTGTTGGTTTGTTGGTTTGTTGGTTTGTTGGCTTGTTGGTTTGTTGGTTTGTTGGTTTGTTGGCTTGTTGGTTTGTTGGCTTGTTGGTTTGTTGGTTTGTTGGTTCGTTGGTTTGTTGGGTTGTTGGTTTGTTCGTTTGTTGGTTTGTTGGTTTGTTGGTTTGTTGGTTTGTTGGTTTGTTCGTTTGTTGGTTTGCTGGCGTGTTGGCTTGTTGGTTTTTTGGTTTGTTCGTTTATCGGTTTGTTGGTTTGTTGGTTTGTTGGTTTGTTGGTTTGTTGGTTTGTTGGTTTGTTGGTTTGTTGGTTTGTTGGTTTGTTGGTTTGTTGGTTTGTTGGTTTTTTGGTTTGTTGGTTTGTTAGTTACTTGGTTTGTTGGTTTGTTGGTTTGTTGGTTTGTTGGTTTGTTGGTTTGTTGGTTTGTTGGTTTGTTGGTTTGTTGGTTTGTTGGTTAGTTGGTTTGTCCGTTTGTTGGTTTGTTGGTTTGTTGGTTTGTTGGTTTGTTGGTTTGTTGGCTTGTTGGTTTGTTGGTTTGTTGGTTTGTTGGTTTGTTGGTTTGTTGGTTTGTTGGTTTGTTGGCTTGTTCGTTTGTTGGTTTGTTTGATTGTTGGTTTGTTGGTTTTTTGGCTTGTTAGTTTGTTGGTTTGTTGGTTTGTTGGTTTGTTGCTTTGTTGGTTTGTTGGTTTGTTGGTTTGTTGATTTGTTCATTTGTTGGTTTGTTAGTTTGTTGGTTTGTTGGTTTGTTGGTTTGTTGGTTTGTTGGTTTGTTGGTTTGTTACTTTGTTGGTTTGTTGGCTTGTTGGCTTGTTGGTTTTTTGGTTTGTTCGTTTGATGGTTTGTTGGTTTGTTGGTTTGTTTGTTTGTTGGTTTGTTCGTTTGTTGGTTTGTTGGTTTGTTCGTTTGTTCGTTTGTTCGTTTGTTCGTTTGTTCGTTTGTTAGTTTGTTGGTTTGTTGGTTTGTTCGTTTGTTGGTTTGTTGGTTTGTTGGTTTGTTTTTTTGTTGGTTTGTTGGTTTGTTGGTTTGTTAGCTTGTTGGCTTGTTGGTTTGTTGATTTGTTGGTTTGTTTGTTTGTTGGTTTGTTCGTTTGTTGGTTTGTTGGTTTGTTGGTCTGTTGGTTTGTTGGTTTTTTGGTTTTTGGCTTGTTGGTTTGTTGGTTTGTTGGTTTGTTGGTTTGTTGGTTTGTTGGTTTGTTCGTTTGTTGGTTTTTTGGTTTGTTGGTTTGTTGGTTTGTTGGCATGTTGGTTTGTTGGCTTGTTGGCTTGTTGGCTTATTGGTTTGTTGGCTTGTTGGTTTGCTGGCTTGTTGGCTTGTTGGTTTGTTGGTTTGTTGGTTTGTTCGTTTGTTGGTATGTTCGTTTGTTGGTTTGTTTGTTTGTTGGCTTCTTGGTTTGATGGTTTGTTGGTGTAATGGTTTGTTGGTTTGTTGGTTTGTTGGTTTGTTGGTTTGTTGGTATGTTGGTTTGTTGGTTTGTTGGTTTAATGGCTTGTTTATTCGGTGGTTTGTTGTTTTCTTGGTTTGTGGGTTTGTTGGTTTGTTCGTTTGTTGGTTTGTTGGTTTGTTGGTTTGTTGGTTTGTTCGTTTGTTTGTTTGTTGGTTCGTTGGTTTGTTGGCTTGTTGGTTTGTTGGTTTGTTGGCTTGTTGGTTTGTTGGTTTGTTGGATTGTTGGTTTGTTCGTTTGTTGGCTTGTTGGTTTGTTGGCTTGTTGGCTTGTTGATTTGTTGGCTTGTTGGTTTGTTGGTTTGTTGGTTTGTTGGTTTATTAGTTTGTTGGTTAGTTGGCTTGTTGGCTTGTTGGTTTGTTGGTTTGTTGGCTTGTTGGTTTGTTGGTTTTTTGGTTTGTTCGTTTGTTGGTTTGTTGGTTTGTTGGTTTGTTGGTTTGTTGGTTTGTTGGTTTGTTGGTTTGTAGGTTTGTTGGTTTGTTGGTTTGTTGGTTTGTTGGTTTTTTGGTTTTTTGGTTTGTTCGTTTGTTGGCTTGTTGGTTTGTTGGCTTGTTGGCTTGTTGATTTGTTGGCTTGTTGGTTTGTTGGTTTGTTGGTTTGTTGGTTTGGTGGTTTGTTGGTTTGTTGGCTTGTTGGCTTGTTGGTTTGTTGATTTGTTGGTTTGTTTGTTTGTTGGTTTGTTCGTTTGTTGGTTTGTTGGTTTGTTGGTTTGTTGGTTTGTTGGTTTGTTGGTTTATTGGTTTGTTGGTTTGTTGGTTTGTTGGTTTGTTGGTATGTTAGTTTGTTCGTTTGTTGGTTTGTTCGTTTGTTGGTTTGTTGGTTTCTTGGTTTGTTGGTTTGTTGGTTTGTTGGTTTGTTGGTTTGTTCGTTTGTTGGTTTGTTTGTTTGTTGGTTTGTTGGCTTGTTGGTTTGTTGGTTTGTTGGTTTGTTGGTTTGTTGGCTTGTTGGTTTGTTGGTTTGTTGGTTTGTTGGCTTGTTGGTTTGTTGGCTTGTTGGTTTGTTGGTTTGTTGGTTCGTTGGTTTGTTGGGTTGTTGGTTTGTTCGTTTGTTGGTTTGTTGGTTTGTTGGTTTGTTGGTTTGTTGGTTTGTTCGTTTGTTGGTTTGCTGGCGTGTTGGCTTGTTGGTTTTTTGGTTTGTTCGTTAATTGGTTTGTTGGTTTGTTGGTTTGTTGGTTTGTTGGTTTGTTGGTTTGTTGGTTTGTTGGTTTGTTGGTTTGTTGGTTTGTTGGTTTTTTGGTTTGTTGGTTTGTTCGTTTGTTGGTTTGTTAGTTACTTGGTTTGTTGGTTTGTTGGTTTGTTGGTTTGTTGGTTAGTTGTTTGTTGGTTTGTTGGTTTGTTGGCTTGTTGGTTTGTTGGTTTGTTGGTTTGTTGGTTTGTTGGTTTGTTGGTTTGTTGGTTAGTTGGTTTGTCGGTTTGTTGGTTTGTTGGTTTGTTGGTTTGTTGGTTTGTTGGTTTATTTGTTTGTTGATTTGTTGGTTTGTTGGTTTGTTAGTTTGTTGGTTTGTTGGTTTGTTGGTTTGTTAGTTTGTTTTCTTGTTGGCTTGTTGATTTGTGGGCTTGTTGGTTTATTGGTTTGTTAGTTTGTTGGTTTGTTGCTTTGTTGATTTGTTGGTTTGTTGGTTTGTTGGTTTGTTGGCTTGTTGGTTTGTTGGTTAGTTGGTTTGTTGGTTTGTTGGTTTGTTGGTTTGTTGTTTTGTTGGTTTGTTGGTTTGTTCGTTTGTTCGTTTGTTCGCTTGTTCGTTTGTTCATTTGTTCGTTTGTTCATTTGTTCGTTTGTTGGTTAGTTGGTTTGTTGGTTTGTTTGTTTGTTGGTGTGTTGGTTTGCTGGTTTGTTGGCTTGTTGGTTTGTTGGCTTGTTGGTTTGTTGGTTTGTTGGTTTGTTGGTTTGTTGGTTTGTTGGCTTGTTTGTTTGTTGGTTTGTTTGATTGTTGGTTTATTGGTTTGTTGGCTTGTAGGTTTGTTGGCTTGTTGGTTTGTTGGCTTGTTGGCTTGTTGGTTTGTTGGTTTGTTCGTTTGTTGGTTCGTTGGTTTGTTGGTTTGTTGGTTTGTTGGTTTGTTGGTTTGTTGGCTTGTTGGCTTGTTGGTTTGTTGGTTTGTTGTTTTGTTGGTTTGTTGGCTTGTTGGCTTGTTGGTTTGTTGGTTTGTTCGTTTGTTGGTTTGTTGGTTTTTTGGTTTGTTGGCTTGTTGGTTTGTTGGTTTGTTGGTTTGTTGGTTTGTTCGTTTGTTGGTTTTTTGGTTTGTTGGTTTGTTGGTTTGTTGGCATGTTGGTTTGTTGGTTTGTTGGCTTGTTGGCTTGTTGGTTTGTTGGTTTGTTGGTTTGTTCGTTTGTTGGTATGTTCGTTTGTTGGTTTGTTTGTTTGTTGGCTTGTTGGTTTGTTAGTTTGTTGGTGTGTTGGTTTGTTGGTTTGTTGGTTTGTTGGTTTGTTGGTTTGTTGGTATGTTGGTTTGTTGGTTTGTTGGTTTATTGGCTTGTTGGTTTGGTGGTTTGCTGGTTTCTTGGTTTGTTGGTTTGTTGGTTTGTTCGTTTGTTGGTTTGTTGGTTTGTTGGTTTGTTGGTGTGTTTGTTTGTTCGTTTGTTGGTTTGTTGGTTTGTTGGTTTGTTGGCTTGTTGGTTTGTTAGTTTGTTGGCTTGTTGGTTTGTTGGTTTGTTGGATTGTTGGTTTGTTCGTTTGTTGGCTTGTTGGTTTGTTGGCTTGTTGGCTTGTTGATTTGTTGGCTTGTTGGTTTGTTGGTTTGTTGGTTTGTTGGTTTGTTGGTTTGTTGGTTAGTTGGCTTGTTGGCTTGTTGGTTTGTTGGTTTGTTGGCTTGTTGGTTTGTTGGTTTTTTGGTTTGTTCGTTTGTTGGTTTGTTGGTTTGTTGGTTTGTTGGTTTGTTGGTTTGTTGGTTTGTTGGTTTGTTGGTTTGTTGGTTTGTTGGTTTGTTGGTTTGTTGGTTTTTTCGTTTTTTGGTTTGATCGTTTGTTGGCTTGTTGGTTTGTTGGCTTGTTGGCTTGTTGATTTGTTGGCTTGTTGGCTTGTTGGTTTATTGGTTTGTTGGTTTGTTGGTTTGTTGGTTTGTTGGCTTGTTGGCTTGTTGGCTTGTTGGTTTGTTGATTTGTTGGTTTGTTTGTTTGTTGGTTTGTTGGTTTGTTGGTTTGTTGGTTTTTTGGTTTGTTGGTTTATTGGTTTGTTGGTTTGTTGGTTTGTTGGTTTGTTGGTTTGTTGGTTTGTTGGTTTGTTGGTTTGTTGGTTTTTTGGTTTGTTGGTTTGGTCGTTTGTTGATTTGTTGGTTTGTTCGTTTTTTGGCTTGTTGGTTTGTTGGTTTGTTGGTTTGTTTGTTTGTTGGTTTGTTCGTTTGTTGGTTTGTTGGTTTGTTGGTTTGTTGGTTTGTTGGTTTGTTGGTTTGTTGGTTTATTGGTTTGTTGGTTTGTTGGTTTGTTCGTTTGTTGGTTTGTTGGTTTGTTGGTTTGTTGGTTTGTTGGTTTGTTGATTTGTTGGTTTGTTGGCTTTTTGGTTTGTTGGTTTGTTGGTTTGTTCGTTTGTTGGCTTGTTGCTTTGTTGGCTTATTGGTTTGTTGGCTCGTTTCTTTGTTGGTTTGCTGTTTTGTTGGTTTGTTGGTTTGTTGGTTTGTTGGCTTGTTGGTTTGTTGGCTTGTTGGCTTGTTGGTTTGTTGGTTTGTTGGTTTGTTGGCTTGTTGGCTTGTCGGTTTGTTGGCTTGTTGGTTTGCTGGTTTGTTGGTTTGTTGGTTTGTTGGCTTCTTGGCTTGTTGGTTTATTGGTTTGTTGGTTTGTTGGTTTGTTGGTTTGTTGTTTTGTTGGCTTGTTGGCTTGTTGGTTTCTTGGTTTGTTCGTTTGTTGGTTTGTTGGTTTGTTGGTTTTTTGGTTTGTTGGCTTGTTGGTTTGTTCGTTTGTTGGTTTGTTGGCTTGTTGGTTTGGTGGTTTGTTGGTTTCTTGGTTTGTTGGTTTGTTGGTTTGTTCGTTTGTTGGTTTGTTGGTTTGTTTGTTTGTTGTTTTGTTCGTTTGTTGGCTTGTTGGTTTGTTGCCTTATTGGTTTGTTAGTTTCTTTGTTTGTTCGTTTGTTGGTTTGTTGGTTTGTTGGCTTGTTGGTTTGTTGGTTTGTTGGCTTATTGGTTTCTTGGTTTGTTGGTTTGTTGGTTTGTTGGTTTGTTGGTTTGTTGGTTTGTTTGTTTGTTGGCGTGTTGGTTTGTTGGCTTGTTGGCTTGTTGGTTTGTTGGTTTGTTTGATTGTTGGTTTGTTGGTTTTTTGGCTTGTTGGTTTGTTGGTTTGTTGGTTTGTTGGTTTGTTGGTTTGTTGGTTTGTTGGTTTGTTGGTTTGTTGGTTTGTTGGTTTGTTCGTTTGTTGGTTTGTTGGTTTGTTAGTTTGTTGGTTTGTTGGTTTGTTGGTTTGTTGGTTTGTTGGTTTGTTGGTTTGTTGGTTTGTTGCTTTGTTGGTTTGTTGGCTTGTTGGCTTGTTGGTTTTTTGGTTTGTTCGTTTGATGGTTTGTTGGTTTGTTGGTTTGTTGGTTTGTTCGTTTGTTGGTTTGTTGGTTTGTTCGTTTGTTCGTTTGTTCGTTTGTTCGTTTGTTCGTTTTTTCGTTTGTTCGTTTGTTAGTTTGTTGGTTTGTTGGTTTTTTCGTTTGTTGGTTTGTTGGTTTGTTTTTTTGTTGGTTTGTTGGTTTGTTGGTTTGTTGGCTTGTTGGTTTGTTGGTTTGTTCGTTTGTTGGCTTGTTCGTTTGTTGGCTTGTAGGTTTGTCGGCTAGTTGGTTTGTTGGTTTGTTGGTTTGTTGGTTTGTTGGTTTGTTGGTTTGTTGGCTTGTTGGTTTGTTGGCTTGTTGGCTTGTTGGTTTGTTGGTTTGTTCGTTTGTTGGTTTGTTGGTTTGTTGGTTTGTTGGTTTGTTGGTTTGTTGGTTTGTTGGCTTGTTGGCTTGTTGGTTTGTTGGTTTGTTGTTTTGTTGGTTTGTTGGCTTGTTGGCTTGTTGGTTTGTTGGTTTGTTCGTTTGTTGGTTTGTTGGTTTTTTGGTTTGTTGGCTTGTTGGTTTGTTGGTTTGTTGGTTTGTTGGTTTGTTCGTTTGTTGGTTTTTTGGTTTGTTGGTTTGTTGGTTTGTTGGCATGTTGGTTTGTTGGTTTGTTGGCTTGTTGGCTTGTTGGTTTGTTGGTTTGTTCGTTTGTTGGTATGTTCGTTTGTTGGTTTGTTTGTTTGTTGGCTTGTTGGTTTGTTAGTTTGTTGGTGTGTTGGTTTGTTGGTTTGTTGGTTTGTTGGTTTGTTGGTTTGTTGGTATGTTGGTTTGTTGGTTTGTTGGTTTATTGGCTTGTTGGTTTGGTGGTTTGCTGGTTTCTTGGTTTGTTGGTTTGTTGGTTTGTTCGTTTGTTGGTTTGTTGGTTTGTTGGTTTGTTGGTTTGTTGGTTTGTTCGTTTGTTGGTTTGTTGGTTTGTTGGTTTGTTGGCTTGTTGGTTTGTTAGTTTGTTGGCTTGTTGGTTTGTTGGTTTGTTGGATTGTTGGTTTGTTCGTTTGTTGGCTTGTTGGTTTGTTGGCTTGTTGGCTTGTTGATTTGTTGGCTTGTTGGCTTGTTGGTTTGTTGGTTTGTTGGTTTGTTGGTTTGTTGGTTTGTTGGTTAGTTGGCTTGTTGGCTTGTTGGTTTGTTGGTTTGTTGGCTTGTTGGTTTGTTGGTTTTTTGGTTTGTTCGTTTGTTGGTTTGTTGGTATGTTGGTTTGTTGGTTTGTTGGTTTGTTGGTTTGTTGGTTTGTTGGTTTGTTGGTTTGTTGGTTTGTTGGTTTGTTGGTTTGTTGGTTTGTTGGTTTGTTGGTTTGTTGGTTTGTTGGTTTTTTAGTTTTTTGGTTTGTTCGTTTGTTGGCTTGTTGGTTTGTTGGCTTGTTGGCTTGTTGATTTGTTGGCTTGTTGGCTTGTTGGTTTATTGGTTTGTTGGTTTGTTGGTTTGTTGGTTTGTTGGCTTGTTGGCTTGTTGGCTTGTTGGTTTGTTGATTTGTTGGTTTGTTTGTTTGTTGGTTTGTTGGTTTGTTGGTTTGTTGGTTTTTTGGTTTGTTGGTTTATTGGTTTGTTGGTTTGTTGGTTTGTTGGTTTGTTGGTTTGTTGGTTTGTTGGTTTGTTGGTTTGTTGGTTTGTTGGTTTGTTGGTTTGTTGGTTTGTTGGTTTTTTTGTTTGTTGGTTTGGTCGTTTGTTGATTTGTTGGTTTGTTCGTTTTTTGGCTTGTTGGTTTGTTGGTTTGTTGGTTTGTTTGTTTGTTGGTTTGTTCGTTTGTTGGTTTGTTGGTTTGTTGGTTTGTTGGTTTGTTGGTTTGTTGGTTTATTGGTTTGTTGGTTTGTTGGTTTGTTCGTTTGTTGGTTTGTTGGTTTGTTGGTTTGTTGGTTTGTTGATTTGTTGGTTTGTTGGCTTTTTGGTTTGTTGGTTTGTTGGTTTGTTCGTTTGTTGGCTTGTTGCTTTGTTGGCTTGTTGGTTTGTTGGCTCGTTGCTTTGTTGGTTTGCTGTTTTGTTGGTTTGTTGGTTTGTTGGTTTGTTGGCTTGTTGGTTTGTTGGCTTGTTGGCTTGTTGGTTTGTTGGTTTGTTGGTTTGTTGGCTTGTTGGCTTGTCGGTTTGTTGGCTTGTTGGTTTGCTGGTTTGTTGGTTTGTTGGTTTGTTGGATTCTTGGCTTGTTGGTTTATTGGTTTGTTGGTTTGTTGGTTTGTTGGTTTGTTGTTTTGTTGGCTTGTTGGCTTGTTGGTTTCTTGGTTTGTTCGTTTGTTGGTTTGTGGGTTTGTTGGTTTTTTGGTTTGTTGGCTTGTTGGTTTGTTCGTTTGTTGGTTTGTTGGTTTGTTTGTTTGTTGTTTTGTTCGTTTGTTGGCTTGTTGGTTTGTTGCCTTATTGGTTTGTTAGTTTGTTTGTTTGTTCGTTTGTTGGTTTGTTGGTTTGTTGGCTTGTTGGTTTGTTGGTTTGTTGGCTTATTGGTTTCTTGGTTTCTTGGTTTGTTGGTTTGTTGGTTTGTTGGTTTGTTGGTTTGTTTGTTTGTTGGCTTGTTGGTTTGTTGGCTTGTTGGCTTGTTGGCTTGTTGGTTTGTTGGCTTTTTGGCTTGTTGGTTTGTTGGTTTGTTGGTTTGTTGGATTGTTGGTTTATTGGTTTGTTGGTTAGTTGGCTTGTTGGCTTGTTGGCTTGTTGGTTTGTTGGTTTGTTGGTTTGTTGGTTTATTCGTCTGTTGGTTTTTTGGTTTGTTGGTTTGTTGGTTTGTTGGCATGTTGGTTTGTTGGCTTGTTGGCTTTTTGGCTTATTGGTTTGTTGGCTTGTTGGTTTGATGGCTCGTTGGCTTGTTGGTTTGTTGGTTTGTTGGTTTGTTTGTTTGTTGGTATGTTCGTTTGTTGGTTTGTTTGTTTGTTGGCTTGTTGGTTTGTTGGTTTGTTGGTTTGTTGGTTTGGTGGTTTGTTGGTTTGTTGGTTTGTTGGTTTGTTGGTTTATTGGCTTGTTGGTTTGGTGGTTTGTTGGTTTCTTAATTTCTTGGTTTGTTGGTTTGTTCGTTTGTTGGTTTGTTCGTTTGTTGGTTTGTTTGTTGTTCGTTTGTTGGCTTGTTGGTTTGTTGGCTTATTGGTTTGTTGGTTTGTTGGTTTGTTTGTTTGTTCGTTTGTTGGTTTGTTGGTGTGTTGGCTTGTTGGTTTGTAGGTTTTTTGGCTTGTTGGTTTGTTGGTTTGTTGGTTTGTTGGTTTGTTCGTTTGTTGGCTTGTTGGTTTGTTGGCTTGTTGGCTTGTTGGTTTGTTGGCTTGTTGGCTTGCTGGTTTGTTGGTTTGTTGGTTTGTTGGTTTGTTGGTTAGTTGGCTTGTTGGTTTGTTGGTTTCTTGGTTTGTTGGCTTGTTGGTTTGTTGGTTTTTTGGTTTGTTCGTTTGTTGGTTTGTTGGTTTGTTGGCTTGTTAGTTTGTTGGTTTGTTGGTTTGTTGGTTTTTTGGTTTTTTGGTTTGTTCGTTTGTTGGTTTGTTGGTGTAATGATTTGTTGGTTTGTTCGTTTGTTGGTTTGTTGGTTTGTTGGTTTGTTGGCTTGTTGGTTTGTTGGTTTGTTGGTTTGTTGGTTTGTTGGTTTGTTCGTTTGTTGGTTTGTTCGTTTGTTGGTTTGTTAGTTTGTTGGTTTGGTGGTTTGTTGGTTTGTTGGTTTGTTGGTTTGTTGGTTTGTTCGTTTGTTGGTTTGTTTGTTTGTTGGTTTGTTGGCTTGTTGGTTTGTTGGTTTGTTGGTTTGTTGGTTTGTTGGCTTGTTGGTTTGTTGGTTTGTTGGTTTGTTGGCTTGTTGGTTTGTTGGCTTGTTGGTTTGTTGGTTTGTTGGTTTGTTGGTTTGTTGGTTTGTTGGTTTGTTGGGTTGTTGGTTTGTTCGTTTGTTAGTTTGTTGGTTTGTTGGTTTGTTGGTTTGTTGGTTTGTTGGCGTGTTGGCTTGTTGGTTTTTTGGTTTGTTCGTTTGTTGGTTTGTTGGTTTGTTGGTTTGTTGGTTTGTTGGTTTGTTGGTTTGTTGGTTTGTTGGTTTGTTGGTTTGTTGGTTTGTTGTATTGTTGGTTTGTTGATTTGTTGGTTTGTTGGTTTGTTGGTTTGTTGGTTTGTTGGTTTGTTGGTTTTTTGTTTTGTTGGTTTGGTCGTTTGTTGATTTGTTGGTTTGTTTGTTTGTTGGCTTGTTGGTTTGTTGGTTTGTTGGCTTGTTGGCTTGTTGGTTTGTTGGTTTGTTGGTTTGTTTTTTTGTTTGTTTGTTCATTTGTTGGTTTGTTGGTTTGTTGGTTTGTTGGTTTGTTGGTTTGTTGGTTTATTGGTTTGTTGGTTTGTTGGTTTGTTCGTTTGTTGGTTTGTTGGTTTGTTGGTTTGTTGGTTTGTTGGTTTGTTCGTTTGTTGGTTTGTTGGTTTGTTGGTTTGTTGGTTTGTTGGTTTGTTGGTTTGTCGTTTTGTTGGTTTGTTGGTTTGTTGGCTTTTTGGTTTGTTGGTTTGTTCCTTTGTTGGCTTGTTGGCTTGTTGGTTTGTTTGCTTGTTGGTTTGTTGGCTAGTTGCTTTGTTGGTTTGTTGGTTTGTTGGCTTGTTGGTTTGTTGGGTTGTTGGTTTGTTGGTTTGTTGGTTTGTTGGTTTGTTGGGTTGTTGGTTTGTGCGTTTGTTGGTTTGTTGGTTTGTTGGTTTGCTGGTTTGCTGGCTTGTTGGCTTGTTGGTTTGTTGGTTTGTTCGTTTGTTGGTTTGTTGGTTTGCTGTTTTGTTGGTTTGTTGGTTTGTGGGCTTGTTGGCTTGTTGGCTTGTTGGTTTGTTGGTTTGTTGGTTTGTTGGTTTAGTGGTTTGTTGGTTTGTTGGTTTGTTGGCTTGTAGGTTTGTCGGCTAGTTGGTTTGTTGGTTTGTTGGTTTGTTGGTTTGTTGGTTTGTTGGTTTGTTGGTTTGTTGGCTTGTTGGTTTGTTGGCTTGTTGGCTTGTTGGTTTGTTAGTTTGTTGGTTTGTTGGTTTGTTGGTTTGTTGGTTTGTTGGTTTGTTGGTTTGTTGGCTTGTTAGCTTGTTGGTTTGTTGGTTTGTTGTTTTGTTGGTTTGTTGGCTTGTTGGCTTGTTGGTTTGTTGGCTTGTTGGTTTGTTGGTTTGTTGGTTTATTCGTCTGTTGGTTTTTTGGTTTGTTGGTTTGTTGGTTTGTTGGTTTGTTGGATTGTTGGTTTATTGGTTTGTTGGTTAGTTGGCTTGTTGGCTTGTTGGCTTGTTGGTTTGTTGGTTTGTTGGTTTGTTGGTTTATTCGTCTGTTGGTTTTTTGGTTTGTTGGTTTGTTGGTTTGTTGGCATGTTGGTTTGTTGGCTTGTTGGCTTTTTGGCTTATTGGTTTGTTGGCTTGTTGGTTTGATGGCTTGTTGGCTTGTTGGTTTGTTGGTTTGTTGGTTTGTTTGTTTGTTGGTATGTACGTTTGTTGGTTTGTTTGTTTGTTGGCTTGTTGGTTTGTTGGTTTGTTGGTTTGTTGGTTTGGTGGTTTGTTGGTTTGTTGGTTTGTTGGTTTGTTGGTTTGTTGGTTTATTGGCTTGTTGGTTTGGTGGTTTGTTGGTTTCTTGGTTTCTTGGTTTGTTGGTTTGTTCGTTTGTTGGTTTGTTCGTTTGTTGGTTTGTTTGTTGTTCGTTTGTTGGCTTGTTGGTTTGTTGGCTTATTGGTTTGTTGGTTTGTTGGTTTGTTTGTTTGTTCGTTTGTTGGTTTGTTGGTGTGTTGGCTTGTTGGTTTGTAGGTTTTTTGGCTTGTTGGTTTGTTGGTTTGTTGGTTTGTTGGTTTGTTCGTTTGTTGGCTTGTTGGTTTGTTGGCTTGTTGGCTTGTTGGTTTGTTGGCTTGTTGGCTTGCTGGTTTGTTGGTTTGTTGGTTTGTTGGTTTGTTGGTTAGTTGGCTTGTTGGTTTGTTGGTTTCTTGGTTTGTTGGCTTGTTGGTTTGTTGGTTTTTTGGTTTGTTCGTTTGTTGGTTTGTTGGTTTGTTGGCTTGTTAGTTTGTTGGTTTGTTGGTTTGTTGGTTTTTTGGTTTTTTGGTTTATTCGTTTGTTGGTTTGTTGGTGTAATGATTTGTTGGTTTGTTCGTTTGTTGGTTTGTTGGTTTGTTGGTTTGTTGGCTTGTTGGTTTGTTGGTTTGTTGGTTTGTTGGTTTGTTGGTTTGTTCGTTTGTTGTTTTTTTCGTTTGTTGGTTTGTTAGTTTGTTGGTTTGGTGGTTTGTTGGTTTGTTGGTTTGTTGGTTTGTTGGTTTGTTCGTTTGTTGGTTTGTTTGTTTGTTGGTTTGTTGGCTTGTTGGTTTGTTGGTTTGTTGGTTTGTTGGTTTGTTGGCTTGTTGGTTTGTTGGTTTGTTGGTTTGTTGGCTTGTTGGTTTGTTGGCTTGTTGGTTTGTTGGTTTGTTGGTTTGTTGGTTTGTTGGTTTGTTGGTTTGTTGGGTTGTTGGTTTGTTCGTTTGTTAGTTTGTTGGTTTGTTGGTTTGTTGGTTTGTTGGTTTGTTGGCGTGTTGGCTTGTTGGTTTTTTGGTTTGTTCGTTTGTTGGTTTGTTGGTTTGTTGGTTTGTTGGTTTGTTGGTTTGTTGGTTTGTTGGTTTGTTGGTTTGTTGGTTTGTTGGTTTGTTATATTGTTGGTTTGTTGATTTGTTGGTTTGTTGGTTTGTTGGTTTGTTGGTTTGTTGGTTTGTTGGTTTTTTGTTTTGTTGGTTTGGTCGTTTGTTGATTTGTTGGTTTGTTTGTTTGTTGGCTTGTTGGTTTGTTGGTTTGTTGGCTTGTTGGCTTGTTGGTTTGTTGGTTTGTTGGTTTGTTTTTTTGTTTGTTTGTTCATTTGTTGGTTTGTTGGTTTGTTGGTTTGTTGGTTTGTTGGTTTGTTGGTTTGTTGGTTTATTGGTTTGTTGGTTTGTTGGTTTGTTCGTTTGTTGGTTTGTTGGTTTGTTGGTTTGTTGGTTTGTTGGTTTGTTCGTTTGTTGGTTTGTTGGTTTGTTGGTTTGTTGGTTTGTTGGTTTGTCGTTTTGTTGGTTTGTTGGTTTGTTGGCTTTTTGGTTTGTTGGTTTGTTCGTTTGTTGGCTTGTTGGCTTGTTGGTTTGTTTGCTTGTTGGTTTGTTGGCTTGTTGGTTTGTTGGCTTGTTGGTTTGTTGGGTTGTTGGTTTGTTGGTTTGTTGGTTTGTTGGTTTGTTGGTTTGTTGGGTTGTTGGTTTGTGCGTTTGTTGGTTTGTTGGTTTGTTGGTTTGCTGGTTTGCTGGCTTGTTGGCTTGTTGGTTTGTTGGTTTGTTCGTTTGTTGGTTTGTTGGTTTGCTGTTTTGTTGGTTTGTTGGGTTGTTGGCTTGTTGGCTTGTTGGCTTGTTGGTTTGTTGGTTTGTTGGTTTGTTGGTTTAGTGGTTTGTTGGTTTGTTGGTTTGTTGGCTTGTAGGTTTGTCGGCTAGTTGGTTTGTTGGTTTGTTGGTTTGTTGGTTTGTTGGTTTGTTGGTTTGTTGGTTTGTTGGCTTGTTGGTTTGTTGGCTTGTTGGCTTGTTGGTTTGTTAGTTTGTTCGTTTGTTGGTTTGTTGGTTTGTTGGTTTGTTGGTTTGTTGGTTTGTTGGCTTGTTAGCTTGTTGGTTTGTTGGTTTGTTGTTTTGTTGGTTTGTTGGCTTGTTGGCTTGTTGGTTTGTTCGTTTGTTGGTTTGTTGGTTTTTTGGTTTGTTGGCTTGTTGGTTTGTTGGTTTGTTGGTTTGTTGGTTTGTTCGTTTGTTGGTTTTTTGGTTTGTTGGTTTGTTGGTTTGTTGGCATGTTGGTTTGTTGGTTTGTTGGCTTGTTGGCTTGTTGGTTTGTTGGTTTGTTGGTTTGTTATTTTGTTGGTATGTTCGTTTGTTGGTTTGTTTGTTTGTTGGCTTGTTGGTTTGTTAGTTTGTTGGTGTGTTGGTTTGTTGGTTTGTTGGTTTGTTGGTTTGTTGGTTTGTTGGTATGTTGGTTTGTTGGTTTGTTGGTTTATTGGCTTGTTGGTTTGGTAGTTTGCTGGTTTCTTGGTTTGTTGGTTTGTTGGTTTGTTCGTTTGTTGGTTTGTTGGTTTGTTGGTTTATTGGTTTGTTGGTTTGTTCGTTTGTTGGTTTGTTGGTTTGTTGGTTTGTTGGCTTGTTGGTTTGTTAGTTTGTTGGCTTCTTGGTTTGTTGGTTTGTTGGATTGTTGGTTTGTTCGTTTGTTGGCTTGTTGGTTTGTTGGCTTGTTGGCTTGTTGATTTGTTGGCTTGTTGGCTTGTTGGTTTGTTGGTTTGTTGGTTTGTTGGTTTGTTGGTTTGTTGGTTAGTTGGCTTGTTGGCTTGTTGGTTTGTTGGTTTGTTGGCTTGTTGGTTTGTGGGTTTTTTGGTTTGTTCGTTTGTTGGTTTGTTGGTTTGTTGGTTTGTTGGTTTGTTGGTTTGATGGTTTGTTGGTTTGTTGGTTTGTTCGTTTGTTGGTTTGTTGGTTTGTTGGTTTGTTGGTTTTTTGGTTTTTTGGTTTGTTCGTTTGTTGGCTTGTTGGTTTGTTGGCTTGTTGGCTTGTTGATTTATTGGCTTGTTGGCTTGTTGGTTTATTGGTATGTTGGTTTGTTGGTTTGTTGGTTTGTTGGCTTGTTGGCTTGTTGGCTTGTTGGTTTGTTGATTTGTTGGTTTGTTTGTTTGTTGGTTTGTTGGTTTGTTGGTTTGTTGGTTTTTTGGTTTGTTGGTTTATTGGTTTATTGGTTTGTTGGTTTGTTGGTTTGTTGGTTTGTTGGTTTGTTGGTTTGTTGGTTTGTTGGTTTGTTGGTTTGTTGGTTTGTTGGTTTGTTGGTTTGTTGGTTTGTTGGTTTGTTGGTTTTTTGGTTTTTTGGTTTGTTCGTTTGTTGGCTTGTTGGTTTGTTGGCTTGTTGGCTTGTTGATTTGTTGGCTTGTTGGCTTGTTGGTTTATTGGTTTGTTGGTTTGTTGGTTTGTTGGTTTGTTGGCTTGTTGGCTTGTTGGCTTGTTGGTTTGTTGATTTGTTGGTTTGTTTGTTTGTTGGTTTGTTGGTTTGTTGGTTTGTTGGTTTTTTGGTTTGTTGGTTTATTGGTTTGTTGGTTTGTTGGTTTGTTGGTTTGTTGGTTTGTTGGTTTGTTGGTTTGTTGGTTTGTTGGTTTTTTGGTTTGTTGGTTTGGTCGTTTGTTGATTTGTTGGTTTGTTCGTTTTTTGGCTTGTTGATTTGTTGGTTTGTTGGTTTGTTTGTTTGTTGGTTTGTTCGTTTGTTGGTTTGTTGGTTTGTTGGTTTGTTGGTTTGTTGGTTTGTTGGTTTGTTGGTTTGTTGGTTTATTGGTTTGTTGGTTTGTTAGTTTGTTGGTTTGGTGGTTTGTTGGTTTGTTGGTTTGTTGGTTTGTTGGTTTGTTCGTTTGTTGGTTTGTTTGTTTGTTTGTTTGTTGGTTTGTTGGCTTGTTGGTTTGTTGGTTTGTTGGTTTGTTGGTTAGTTGGCTTGTTGGTTTGTTGGTTTGTTGGTTTGTTGGCTTGTTGGTTTGTTGGCTTGTTGGTTTGTTGGTTTGTTGGTCTGTTGGTTTGTTGGTTTGTTGGTTTGTTGGGTTGTTCGTTTGTTCGTTTGTTAGTTTGTTGGTTTGTTGGTTTGTTGGTTTGTTGGTTTGTTGGCGTGTTGGCTTGTTGGTTTTTTGGTTTGTTCGTTTGTTGGTTTGTTGGTTTGTTGGTTTGTTGGTTTGTTGGTTTGTTGGTTTGTTGGTTTGTTGGTTTGTTGGTTTGTTGGTTTGTTGTATTGTTGGTTTGTTGGTTTGTTGGTTTGTTGGTTTGTTGGTTTTTTGGTTTGTTGGTTTTTTGTTTTGTTGGTTTGGTCGTTTGTTGATTTGTTGGTTTGTTTGTTTGTTGGTTTGTTGGTTTGTTGGTTTGATGGTTTGTTGGTTTGTTGGTTTGTTGGTTTGTTGGGTTGTTGGTTTGTTCGTTTGTTAGTTTGTTGGTTTGTTGGTTTGTTGGTTTGTTGGTTTGTTGGCGTGTTGGCTTGTTGGTTTTTTGGTTTGTTCGTTTGTTGGTTTGTTGGTTTGTTGGTTTGTTGGTTTGTTGGTTTGGTGGTTTGTTGGTTTGTTGGTTTGTTGTATTGTTGGTTTGTTGGTTTGTTGGTTTGTTGGTTTGTTGGTTTGTTGGTTTTTTGTTTTGTTGGTTTGGTCGTTTGTTGATTTGTTGGTTGGTTTGTTTGTTGGTTTGTTGGTTTGTTGGTTTGTTGGTTTGTTGATTTGTTGGTTTGTTGGCTTTTTGGTTTGTTGGTTTGTTGGTTTGTTCGTTTGTTGGCTTGTTGGTTTGTTGGCTTGTTGGTTTCTTGGCTCGTTGCTTTGTTGGTTTGCTGTTTTGTTGGTTTGTTGGTTTGTTGGTTTGTTGGCTTGTTGGTTTGTTGGCTTGTTGGCTTGTTGGTTTGTTGGTTTGTTGGTTTGTTGGCTTGTTGGCTTGTCGGTTTGTTGGCTTGTTGGTTTGCTGGTTTGTTGGTTTGTTGGCTTCTTGGCTTGTTGGTTTATTGGTTTGTTGGTTTGTTGGTTTGTTGGTTTGTTGTTTTGTTGCCTTGTAGGCTTGTTGGTTTCTTGGTTTGTTCGTTTGTTGGTTTGTTGGTTTGTTGGTTTTTTGGTTTGTTGGCTTGTTGGTTTGTTCGTTTGTTGGTTTGTTGGCTTGTTGGTTTGGTGGTTTGTTGGTTTGTTGGTTTGTTCGTTTGTTGGTTTGTTGGTTTGTTTGTTTGTTGTTTTGTTCGTTTGTTGGCTTGTTGGTTTGTTGCCTTATTGGTTTGTTAGTTTGTTTGTTTGTTCGTTTGTTGGTTTGTTGGTTTGTTGGCTTGTTGGTTTGTTGGTTTGTTGGCTTATTGGTTTCTTGGTTTGTTGGTTTGTTGGTTTGTTGGTTTGTTGGTTTGTTTGTTAATTGGGTTATTGGTTTGTTGGCTTGTTGGCTTGTTGGTTTGTTGGTTTGTTGGCTTTTTGGCTTGTTGGTTTGTTGGTTTGTTGGTTTGTTGGATTGTTGGTTTATTGGTTTGTTGGTTAGTTGGCTTGTTGGCTTGTTGGCTTGTTGGTTTGTTGGTTTGTTGGTTTGTTGGTTTATTCGTTTGTTGGTTTTTTGGTTTGTTGGTTTGTTGGTTTGTTGGCATGTTGGTTTGTTGGCTTGTTGGCTTTTTGGCTTATTGGTTTGTTGGCTTGTTGGTTTGATGGCTTGTTGGCTTGTTGGTTTGTTGGTTTGTTGGTTTGTTTGTTTGTTGGTATGTTCGTTTGTTGGTTTGTTTGTTTGTTGGCTTGTTGGTTTGTTGGTTTGTTGGTTTGTTGGTTTGGTGGTTTGTTGGTTTGTTGGTTTGTTGGTTTGTTGGTTTATTGGCTTGTTGGTTTGGTGGTTTGTTGGTTTCTTGGTTTCTTGGTTTGTTGGTTTGTTCGTTTGTTGGTTTGTTCGTTTGTTGGTTTGTTTGTTTGTTCGTTTGTTGGCTTGTTGGTTTGTTGGCATATTGGTTTGTTGGTTTGTTGGTTTGTTTGTTTGTTCGTTTGTTGGTTTGTTGGTGTGTTGGCTTGTTGGTTTGTTGGTTTTTTGGCTTGTTGGTTTGTTGGTTTGTTGGTTTGTTGGTTTGTTGGTTTGTTCGTTTGTTGGCTTGTTGGTTTGTTGGCTTGTTGGCTTGTTGGTTTGTTGGCTTGTTGGCTTGCTGGTTTGTTGGTTTGTTGGTTTGTTGGTTTGTTGGTTTGTTGGTTAGTTGGCTTGTTGGTTTGTTGGTTTCTTGGTTTGTTGGCTTGTTGGTTTGTTGGTTTTTTGGTTTGTTCGTTTGTTGGTTTGTTGGTTTGTTGGCTTGTTAGTTTGTTGGTTTGTTGGTTTGTTGGTTTTTTGGTTTTTTGGTTTGTTCGTTTGTTGGTTTGTTGGTGTAATGATTTGTTGGTTTGTTCGTTTGTTGGTTTGTTGGTTTGTTGGTTTGTTGGCTTGTTGGTTTGTTGGTTTGTTGGTTTGTTGGTTTGTTGGTTTGTTCGTTTGTTGGTTTGTTAGTTTGTTGGTTTGGTGGTTTGTTGGTTTGTTGGTTTGTTGGTTTGTTGGTTTGTTCGTTTGTTGGTTTGTTTGCTTGTTGGTTTGTTGGCTTGTTGGTTTGTTGGTTTGTTGGTTTGTTGGTTAGTTGGCTTGTTGGTTTGTTGGTTTGTTGGTTTGTTGGCTTGTTGGTTTGTTGGCTTGTTGGTTTGTTGGTTTGTTAATTTGTTGGTTTGTTGGTTCGTTGGTTTGTTGGGTTGTTGGTTTGTTCGTTTCTTAGTTTGTTGGTTTGTTGGTTTGTTGGTTTGTTGGTTTGTTGGTTTGTTGGTTTGTTGGCGTGTTGGCTTGTTGGTTTTTCGGTTTTTTCGTTTGTTGGTTTGTTGGTTTGTTGGTTTGTTGGTTTGTTGGTTTGTTGGTTTGTTGGTTTGTTGGTTTGTTGGTTTGTTGTATTGTTGGTTTGTTGGTTTGTTGGTTTGTTGGTTTGTTGGTTTGTTGGTTTGTTGGTTTGTTGGTTTTTTGTTTTGTTGGTTTGGTCGTTTGTTGATTTGTTGGTTTGTTTGTTTGTTGGCTTGTTGGTTTGTTGGTTTGTTGGCTTGTTGGCTTGTTGGTTTGTTGGTTTGTTGGTTTGTTGGTTTGTTTTTTTGTTTGTTTGTTCATTTGTTGGTTTGTTGGTTTGTTGGTTTGTTGGTTTGTTGGTTTATTGGTTTGTTGGTTTGTTGGTTTGTTCGTTTGTTGGTTTGTTGGTTTGTTGGTTTGTTGGTTTGTTGGTTTGTTCGTTTGTTGGTTTGTTGGTTTGTTGGTTTGTCGGTTTGTTGGTTTGTTGGTTTGTTGGCTTATTGGTTTGTTTGTTTGTTCGTTTGTTGGCTTGTTGGCTTGTTGGTTTGTTTGCTTGTTGGTTTGTTGGCTAGTTGCTTTGTTGGTCTGTTGGTTTGTTGGTTTGTTGGTTTGTTGGTTTGTTGGCTTCTTGGCTTGTTGGTTTATTGGTTTGTTGGTTTGTTGGTTTGTTGGTTTGTTGTTTTGTTGCCTTGTTGGCTTGTTGGTTTCTTGGTTTGTTCGTTTGTTGGTTTGTTGGTTTGTTGGTTTTTTGGTTTGTTGGCTTGTTGGTTTGTTCGTTTGTTGGTTTGTTGGCTTGTTGGTTTGGTGGTTTGTTGGTTTCTTGGTTTGTTGGTTTGTTGGTTTGTTCGTTTGTTGGTTTGTTGGTTTGTTTGTTTGTTGTTTTGTTCGTTTGTTGGCTTGTTGGTTTGTTGCCTTATTGGTTTGTTAGTTTGTTTGTTTGTTCGTTTGTTGGTTTGTTGGTTTGTTGGCTTGTTGGTTTGTTGGTTTGTTGGCTTATTGGTTTCTTGGTTTGTTGGTTTGTTGGTTTGTTGGTTTGTTGGTTTGTTTGTTTGTTGGGTTATTGGTTTGTTGGCTTGTTGGCTTGTTGGTTTGTTGGTTTGTTGGCTTTTTGGCTTGTTGGTTTGTTGGTTTGTTGGTTTGTTGGATTGTTGGTTTATTGGTTTGTTGGTTAGTTGGCTTGTTGGCTTGTTGGCTTGTTGGTTTGTTGGTTTGTTGGTTTGTTGGTTTATTCGTTTGTTGGTTTTTTGGTTTGTTGGTTTGTTGGTTTGTTGGCATGTTGGTTTGTTGGCTTGTTGGCTTTTTGGCTTATTGGTTTGTTGGCTTGTTGGTTTGATGGCTTGTTGGCTTGTTGGTTTGTTGGTTTGTTGGTTTGTTTGTTTGTTGGTATGTTCGTTTGTTGGTTTGTTTGTTTGTTGGCTTGTTGGTTTGTTGGTTTGTTGGTTTGTTGGTTTGGTGGTTTGTTGGTTTGTTGGTTTGTTGGTTTGTTGGTTTATTGGCTTGTTGGTTTGGTGGTTTGTTGGTTTCTTGGTTTCTTGGTTTGTTGGTTTGTTCGTTTGTTGGTTTGTTCGTTTGTTGGTTTGTTTGTTTGTTCGTTTGTTGGCTTGTTGGTTTGTTGGCATATTGGTTTGTTGGTTTGTTGGTTTGTTTGTTTGTTCGTTTGTTGGTTTGTTGGTGTGTTGGCTTGTTGGTTTGTTGGTTTTTTGGCTTGTTGGTTTGTTGGTTTGTTGGTTTGTTGGTTTGTTGGTTTGTTCGTTTGTTGGCTTGTTGGTTTGTTGGCTTGTTGGCTTGTTGGTTTGTTGGCTTGTTGGCTTGCTGGTTTGTTGGTTTGTTGGTTTGTTGGTTTTTTGGTTTGTTGGTTAGTTGGCATGTTGGTTTGTTGGTTTCTTGGTTTGTTGGCTTGTTGGTTTGTTGGTTTTTTGGTTTGTTCGTTTGTTGGTTTGTTGGTTTGTTGGCTTGTTAGTTTGTTGGTTTGTTGGTTTGTTGGTTTTTTGGTTTTTTGGTTTGTTCGTTTGTTGGTTTGTTGGTGTAATGATTTGTTGGTTTGTTCGTTTGTTGGTTTGTTGGTTTGTTGGTTTGTTGGCTTGTTGGTTTGTTGGTTTGTTGGTTTGTTGGTTTGTTGGTTTGTTCGTTTGTTGGTTTGTTCGTTTGTTGGTTTGTTAGTTTGTTGGTTTGGTGGTTTGTTGGTTTGTTGGTTTGTTGGTTTGTTGGTTTGTTCGTTTGTTGGTTTGTTTGCTTGTTGGTTTGTTGGCTTGTTGGTTTGTTGGTTTGTTGGTTTGTTGGTTAGTTGGCTTGTTGGTTTGTTGGTTTGTTGGTTTGTTGGCTTGTTGGTTTGTTGGCTTGTTGGTTTGTTGGTTTGTTAATTTGTTGGTTTGTTGGTTCGTTGGTTTGTTGGGTTGTTGGTTTGTTCGTTTCTTAGTTTGTTGGTTTGTTGGTTTGTTGGTTTGTTGGTTTGTTGGCGTGTTGGCTTGTTGGTTTTTCGGTTTTTTCGTTTGTTGGTTTGTTGGTTTGTTGGTTTGTTGGTTTGTTGGTTTGTTGGTTTGTTGGTTTGTTGTATTGTTGGTTTGTTGGTTTGTTGGTTTGTTGGTTTGTTGGTTTGTTGGTTTGTTGGTTTGTTGGTTTGTTGGTTTTTTGTTTTGTTGGTTTGGTCGTTTGTTGATTTGTTGGTTTGTTTGTTTGTTGGCTGGTTGGTTTGTTGGTTTGTTGGCTTGTTGGCTTGTTGGTTTGTTGGTTTGTTGGTTTGTTGGTTTGTTGGTTTGTTTTTTTGTTTGTTTGTTCATTTGTTGGTTTGTTGGTTTGTTGGTTTGTTGGTTTGTTGGTTTATTGGTTTGTTGGTTTGTTGGTTTGTTCGTTTGTTGGTTTGTTGGTTTGTTGGTTTGTTGGTTTGTTGGTTTGTTCGTTTGTTGGTTTGTTGGTTTGTTGGTTTGTCGGTTTGTTGGTTTGTTGGTTTGTTGGCTTTTTGGTTTGTTTGTTTGTTCGTTTGTTGGCTTGTTGGCTTGTTGGTTTGTTTGCTTGTTGGTTTGTTGGCTAGTTGCTTTGTTGGTCTGTTGGTTTGTAGGCTTGTTGGTTTGTTGGGTTGTTGGTTTGTTGGTTTGTTGGTTTATTGGTTTGTTGGGTTGTTGGTTTGTTCGTTTGTTGGTTTGTTGGTTTGTTGGTTTGCTGGTTTGCTGGCTTGTTGGCTTGTTGGTTTGTTGGTTTGTTCGTTTGTTGGTTTGTTGGTTTGCTGTTTTGTTGGTTTGTTGGTTTGTTGGCTTGTTGGCTTGTTGGCTTGTTGGTTTGTTGGTTTGTTGGTTTGTTGGTTTGGTGGTTTGTTGGTTTGTTGGTTTGTTGGCTTGTAGGTTTGTCGGCTAGTTGGTTTGTTGGTTTGTTGGTTTGTTGGTTTGTTGGTTTGTTGGTTTGTTGGTTTGTTGGTTTGTTGGTTTGTTGGCTTGTTGGCTTGTTGGTTTGTTGGTTTGTTCGTTTGTTGGTTTGTTGGTTTGTTGGTTTGTTGGTTTGTTGGTTTGTTGGCTTGTTGGCTTGTTGGTTTGTTGGTTTGTTGTTTTGTTGGTTTGTTGGCTTGTTGGCTTGTTGGTTTGTTCGTTTGTTGGTTTTTTGGTTTGTTGGCTTGTTGGTTTGTTGGTTTGTTGGTTTGTTGGTTTGTTCGTTTGTTGGTTTTTTGGTTTGTTGGTTTGTTGGTTTGTTGGCATGTTGTTTTGTTGGTTTGTTGGCTTGTTGGCTTGTTGGTTTGTTGGTTTGTTGGTTTGTTGGTTTGTTCGTTTGTTGGTATGTTCGTTTGTTGGTTTGTTTGTTTGTTGGCTTGTTGGTTTGTTAGTTTGTTGGTGTGTTGGTTTGTTGGTTTGTTGGTTTGTTGGTTTGTTGGTTTGTTGGTATGTTGGTTTGTTGGTTTGTTGGTTTATTGGCTTGTTGGTTTGCTGGTTTCTTGGTTTGTTGGTTTGTTGGTTTGTTCGTTTGTTGGTTTGTTGGTTTGTTGGTTTGTTAGTTTGTTGGTTTGTTCGTTTGTTGGTTTGTTGGTTTGTTGGTTTGTTGGCTTGTTGGTTTGTTAGTTTGTTGGCTTGTTGGTTTGTTGGTTTGTTGGATTGTTGGTTTGTTCGTTTGTTGGCTTGTTGGTTTGTTGGCTTGTTGGCTTGTTGATTTGTTGGCTTGTTGGCTTGTTGGTTTGTTGGTTTGTTGGTTTGTTGGTTTGTTGGTTTGTTGGTTAGTTGGCTTGTTGGCTTGTTGGTTTGTTGGTTTGTTGGCTTGTTGGTTTGTTGGTTTTTTGGTTTGTTCGTTTGTTGGTTTGTTGGTTTGTTGGTTTGTTGGTTTGTTGGTTTGTTGGTTTGTTGGTTTGTTGGTTTGTTGGTTTGTTGGTTTGTTGGTTTTTTGGTTTTTTGGTTTGTTCGTTTGTTGGCTTGTTGGTTTGTTGGCTTGTTGGCTTGTTGATTTGTTGGCTTGTTGGCTTGTTGGTTTATTGGTTTGTTGGTTTGTTGGTTTGTTGGTTTGTTGGCTTGTTGGCTTGTTGGCTTGTTGGTTTGTTGATTTGTTGGTTTGTTTGTTTGTTGGTTTGTTGGTTTGTTGGTTTGTTGGTTTTTTGGTTTGTTGGTTTATTGGTTTGTTGGTTTGTTGGTTTGTTGGTTTGTTGGTTTGTTGGTTTGTTGGTTTGTTGGTTTGTTGGTTTTTTGGTTTGTTGGTTTGGTCGTTTGTTGATTTGTTGGTTTGTTCGTTTTTTGGCTTGTTGGTTTGTTGGTTTGTTGGTTTGTTTGTTTGTTGGTTTGTTCGTTTGTTGGTTTGTTGGTTTGTTGGTTTGTTGGTTTGTTGGTTTGTTGGTTTGTTGGTTTATTGGTTTGTTGGTTTGTTGGTTTGTTCGTTTGTTGGTTTGTTGGTTTGTTGGTTTGTTGGTTTGTTGATTTGTTGGTTTGTTGGCTTTTTGGTTTGTTGGTTTGTTGGTTTGTTCGTTTGTTGGCTTGTTGGTTTGTTGGCTTGTTGGTTTGTTGGCTCGTTGCTTTGTTGGTTTGCTGTTTTGTTGGTTTGTTGGTTTGTTGGTTTGTTGGCTTGTTGGTTTGTTTGCTTGTTGGCTTGTTGGTTTCTTGGTTTGTTGGTTTGTTGGCTTGTTGGCTTGTCGGTTTGTTGGCTTGTTGGTTTGCTGGTTTGTTGGTTTGTTGGTTTGTTGGCTTCTTGGATTGTTGGTTTATTGGTTTGTTGGTTTGTTGGTTTGTTGGTTTGTTGTTTTGTTGGCTTGTTGGCTTGTTGGTTTCTTGGTTTGTTCGTTTGTTGGTTTGTTGTTTTGTTGGTTTTCTGGTTTGTTGGCTTGTTGGTTTGTTCGTTTGTTGGTTTGTTGGCTTGTTGGTTTGGTGGTTTGTTGGTTTCTTGGTTTGTTGGTTTGTTGTTTTGTTCGTTTGTTGGTTTGTTGGTTTGTTTGTTTGTTGTTTTGTTCGTTTGTTGGCTTGTTGGTTTGTTGCCTTATTGGTTTGTTAGTTTGTTTGTTTGTTCGTTTGTTGGTTTGTTGGTTTGTTGGCTTGTTGGTTTGTTGGTTTGTTGGCTTATTGGTTTCTTGGTTTGTTGGTTTGTTGGTTTGTTTGTTTGTTGGCTTGTTGGTTTGTTGGCTTGTTGGCTTTTTGGCTTGTTGGTTTGTTGGCTTTTGGCTTGTTGGTTTGTTGGTTTGTTGGTTTGTTGGATTGTTGGTTTGATGGCTTGTTGGCTTGTTGGCTTGTTAGTTGGTTGGTTTGTTGGTTTGTTGGTTTATTCTTTTGTTGGTTTTTTGGTTTGTTGGTTTGTTGGTTTGTTGGCATGTTGGTTTGTTGGCTTGTTGGATTTTTGGCTTATTGGTTTGTTGGCTTGTTGGTTTGATGGCTTGTTGGCTTGTTGGCTTGTTGGTTTGTTGGTTTGTTGGTTTGTTTGTTTGTTGGTATGTTCGTTTGTTGGTTTGTTTGTTTGTTGGCTTGTTGGTTTGTTGGTTTGTTGGTTTGTTGGTTTGGTGGTTTGTTGGTTTGTTGGTTTGTTGGTTTGTTGGTTTGTTGGTTTATTGGCTTGTTGGTTTGGTGGTTTGTTGGTTTCTTGGTTTCTTGGTTTGTTGGTTTGTTCGTTTGTTGGTTTGTTCGTTTGTTGGTTTGTTTGTTTGTTCGTTTGTTGGCTTGTTGGTTTGTTGGCTTATTGGTTTGTTGGTTTGTTGGTTTGTTTGTTTGTTCGTTTGTTGGTTTGTTGGTGTGTTGGCTTGTTGGTTTGTTGGTTTTTTGGCTTGTTGGTTTGTTGGTTTGTTGGTTTGTTGGTTTGTTCGTTTGTTGGCTTGTTGGTTTGTTGGCTTGTTGGCTTGTTGGTTTGTTGGCTTGTTGGCTTGCTGGTTTGTTGGTTTGTTGGTTTGTTGGTTTGTTGGTTAGTTGGCTTGTTGGTTTGTTGGTTTCTTGGTTTGTTGGCTTGTTGGTTTGTTGGTTTTTTGGTTTGTTCGTTTGTTGGTTTGTTGGTTTGTTAGCTTGTTAGTTTGTTGGTTTGTTGGTTTGTTGGTTTTTTGGTTTTTTGGTTTGTTCGTTTGTTGGTTTGTTGGTGTAATGATTTGTTGGTTTGTTCGTTTGTTGGTTTGTTGGTTTGTTGGTTTGTTGGCTTGTTGGTTTGTTGGTTTGTTGGTTTGTTGGTTTGTTGGTTTGTTCGTTTGTTGGTTTGTTCGTTTGTTGGTTTGTTAGTTTGTTGGTTTGGTGATTTGTTGGTTTGTTGGTTTGTTGGTTTGTTGGTTTGTTGGTTTGTTCGTTTGTTGGTTTGTTTGTTTGTTGGTTTGTTGGCTTGTTGGTTTGTTGGTTTGTTGGTTTGTTGGTTTGTTGGCTTGTTGGTTTGTTGGTTTGTTGGTTTGTTGGCTTGTTGGTTTGTTGGCTTGTTGGTTTGTTGGTTTGTTGGTTTGTTGGTTTGTTGGTTTGTTGGTTTGTTGGGTTGTTGGTTTGTTCGTTTGTTAGTTTGTTGGTTTGTTGGTTTGTTGGTTTGTTGGTTTGTTGGCGTGTTGGCTTGTTGGTTTTTTGGTTTGTTCGTTTGTTGGTTTGTTGGTTTGTTGGTTTGTTGGTTTGTTGGTTTGTTGGTTTGTTGGTTTGTTGGTTTGTTGTATTGTTGGTTTGTTGGTTTGTTGGTTTGTTGGTTTGTTGGTTTGTTGGTTTGTTGGTTTGTTGGTTTTTTGTTTTGTTGGTTTGGTCGTTTGTTGATTTGTTGGTTTGTTTGTTTGTTGGCTTGTTGGTTTGTTGGTTTGTTGGCTTGTTGGCTTGTTGGTTTGTTGGTTTGTTGGTTTGTTTTTTTGTTTGTTTGTTCATTTGTTGGTTTGTTGGTTTGTTGGTTTGTTGGTTTGTTGGTTTGTTGGTTTATTGGTTTGTTGGTTTGTTGGTTTGTTCGTTTGTTGGTTTGTTGGTTTGTTGGTTTGTTCGTTTGTTGGTTTGTTGGTTTGTTGGTTTGTTGGTTTGTTGGTTTGTTGGTTTGTTGGTTTGTCGGTTTGTTGGTTTGTTGGTTTGTTGGCTTTTTGGTTTGTTGGTTTGTTCGTTTGTTGGCTTGTTGGCTTGTTTGTTTGTTTGCTTGTTGGTTTGTTGGCTAGGTGCTTTGTTGGTTTGTTGGCTTGTTGGTTTGTTGGGTTGTTGGTTTGTTGGTTTGTTGGTTTGTTGGTTTGTTGGGTTGTTGGTTTGTTCGTTTGTTGGTTTGTTGGTTTGTTGGTTTGCTGGTTTGCTGGCTTGTTGGCTTGTTGGTTTGTTGGTTTGTTCGTTTGTTGGTTTGTTGGTTTGCTGTTTTGTTGGTTTGTTGGTTTGTTGGCTTGTTGGCTTGTTGGCTTGTTGGTTTGTTGGTTTGTTGGTTTGTTGGTTTGGTGGTTTGTTGGTTTGTTGGTTTGTTGGTTTGTTGGTTTATTGGCTTGTTGGTTTGGTGGTTTGTTGGTTTCTTGGTTTGTTGGTTTGTTGGTTTGTTCGTTTGTTGGTTTGTTCGTTTGTTGGGTTGTTGGTTTGTTCGTTTGTTGGTTTGTCGGTTTGTTGGTTTGCTGGTTTGTTGGCTTGTTGGCTTGTTGGTTTGTTGGTTTGTTCGTTTGTTGGTTTGTTGGTTTGCTGTTTTGTTGGTTTGTTGGTTTGTTGGCTTGTTGGCTTGTTGGCTTGTTGGTTTGTTGGCTTATTGGTTTGTTGGTTTGTTGGTTTGTTGGTTTGTTCGTTTGTTGGTTTGTTGGTGTGTTGGCTTATTGGTTTGTTGGTTTTTTGGCTTGTTGGTTTGTTGGTTTGTTGGTTTGTTGGTTTGTTCGTTTGTTGGCTTGTTGGTTTGTTGGCTTGTTGGCTTGTTGGTTTGTTGGCTTGTTGGCTTGCTGGTTTGTTGGTTTGTTGGTTTGTTGGTTTGTTGGTTTGTTGGTTAGTTGGCTTGTTGGTTTGTTGGTTTCTTGGTTTGTTGGCTTGTTGGTTTGTTGGTTTTTTTGTTTGTTCGTTTGTTGGTTTGTTGGTTTGTTGGCTTGTTAGTTTGTTAGTTTGTTAGTTTGTTGGTTTGTTGGTTTGTTGGTTTTTTGGTTTTTTGGTTTGTTCGTTTGTTGGTTTGTTGGTTTGTTGGTTTGTTGGTTTGTTCGTTTGTTGGTTTGTTCGTTTGTTGGTTTGTTAGTTTGTTGGTTTGGTGGTTTGTTGGTTTGTTGGTTTGTTGGTTTGTTGGTCTGTTGGTTTGTTCGTTTGTTGGTTTGTTTGTTTGTTGGTTTGTTGGTTTGTTGGTTTGTTGGTTTGTTGGCTTGTTGGCTTGTTGGTTTGTTGGTTTGTTGGTTTGTTGGCTTGTTGGTTTGTTGGCTTGTTGGTTTGTTGGTTTGTTGGTTTGTTGGTTTGTTGGTTTGTTGGTTTGTTGGGTTGTTGGTTTGTTCGTTTGTTAGTTTGTTGGTTTGTTGGTTTGTTGGTTTGTTGGTTTGTTGGCGTGTTGGCTTGTTGGTTTTTTTGGTTTGTTCGTTTGTTGGTTTGTTGGTTTGTTGGTTTGTTGGTTTGTTGGTTTGTTGGTTTGTTGGTTTGTTGGTTTGTTGGTTTGTTGGTTTGTTGGTTTGTTGGTTTGTTGGTTTGTTGTTTTTTTGTTTTGTTGGTTTGGTCGTTTGTTGATTTGTTGGTTTGTTTGTTTGTTGGCTTGTTGGTTTGTTGGTTTGTTGGCTTGTTGGCTTGTTGGTTTGTTGGTTTGTTGGTTTGTTTTTTTGTTTGTTTGTTCATTTATTGGTTTGTTGGTTTGTTGGTTTGTTGGTTTGTTGGTTTATTGGTTTGTTGGTTTGTTGGTTTGTTCGTTTGTTGGTTTGTTGGTTTGTTGGTTTGTTGGTTAGTTGGTTTGTTGGTTTGTCGGTTTGTTGGTTTGTTGGTTTGTTGGCTTTTTGGTTTGTTGGTTTGTTCGTTTGTTGGCTTGTTGGCTTGTTGGTTTGTTTGCTTGTTGGTTTGTTGGCTAGTTGCTTTGTTGGTTTGTTGGTTTGTTGGCTTGTTGGTTTGTTGGGTTGTTGGTTTGTTGGTTTGTTGGTTTGTTGGTTTGTTGGGTTGTTGGTTTGTTCGTTTGTTGGTTTGTTGGTTTGTTGGTTTGCTGGTTTGTTGGCTTGTTGGCTTGTTGGTTTGTTGGTTTGTTCGTTTGTTGGTTTGTTGGTTTGCTGTTTTGTTGGTTTGTTGGTTTGTTGGCTTGTTGGCTTGTTGGCTTGTTGGTTTATTGGTTTGTTGATTTGTTGGCTTGTTGGCTTGTTGGTTTGTTCGTTTGTTGGTTTGTTGGTTTGTTGGTTTTTTTGGTTTGTTGGCTTGTTGGTTTGTTGGTTTGTTGGTTTGTTGGTTTGTTGGTTTGTTCGTTTGTTGGTTTTTTGGTTTGTTGGTTTGTTGGTTTGTTGGCATGTTGGTTTGTTGGCTTGTTGACTTTTTGGCTTATTGGTTTGTTGGCTTGTTGGCTTGTTGGTTTGTTGGTTTGTTGGTTTGTTCGTTTGTTGGTTTCTTGGCTTGTTGGTTTGATGGTTTGTTGGTTTCTTGGTTTGTTGGTTTGTTGGTTTGTTCGTTTGTTGGTTTGTTGGTTTGTTTGTTTGTTGGTTTGTTCGTTTGTTGGCTTGTTGGTTTGTTGGCTTATTGGTTTGTTGGTTTGTTTGTTTGTTCGTTTGTTGGTTTGTTGGTTCGTTGGCTTGTTGGTTTGCTGGTTTCTTGGCTTATTGGTTTGTTGGTTTGTTGGTTTGTTCGTTTGTTAGCTTGTTGGTTTGTTGGCTTGTTGGTTTGTTGGCTTGTTGGCTTATTGGTTTGTTGGTTTTTTGGTTTGTTGGTTTGTTGGTTTGTTGGTTTGTTGGTTAGTTGGCTTGTTGGCTTGTTGGTTTGTTCGTTTGTTGGCTTGTTGGTTTGTTGGTTTTTTGGTTTATTGGCTTGTTGGTTTGGTGGTTTGTTGGTTTCTTGGTTTGTTGGTTTGTTGGTTTGTTCGTTTGTTGGTTTGTTCGTTTGTTGGTTTGTTTTTTTGTTGGTTTGTTCGTTTGTTGGCTTGTTGGTTTGTTGGCTTATTGGTTTGTTGGTTTGTAGGTTTGTTTTTTTGTTCGTTTGTTGGTTTGTTGGTTTGTTGGCTTGTTAGTTTGTTGGTTTGTTGGCTTGTTGGTTTGTTGGTTTGTTAATTTGTTGGTTTGTTCGTTTGTTGGCTTGTTGGTTTGTTGGTTTGTTGGTTTGTTGGTTTGTTGGTTTGTTGGTTTGTTGGTTTGTTGGTTAGTTGGCTTGTTGGCTTGTTGGTTTGTTGGTTTTTTGGTTTGTTGGTTTGTTGGTTTGTTGGTTTGTTGGTTTGTTGGTTTGTTGGTTTGTTGGTTTGTTCGTTTGTTGGTTTGTTTGTTTGTTGGTTTGTTGGCTTGTTGGTTTGTTGGTTTGTTGGTTTGTTGGGTTGTTGGTTTGTTGGCTTGTTGGTTTGTTGGTTTGTTGGTTTGTTGGTTGGTTGCTTTGTTCGTTTGTTGGTTTGTTGGTTTAATGGTTTGTTGGTTTGTTCGTTTGTTCGTTTGTTCATTTGTTCGTTTGTTGGTTTGTTGGTTTGTTGGCTTGTTGGCTTGTTGGCTTGTTGGCTTGTTGGTTTGTTGATTTGTTGGTCTGTTTGTTTGTTGTTTTGTTCGTTTGTTGGTTTGTTGGTTTGTTGGTTTGTTGGTTTGTTAGTTTGTTGGTTTGTTGGTTTGTTGGTTTGTTGGTATGTTGGTTTGTTCGTTTGTTGGTTTGTTCGTTTGTTGGTTTGTTGGTTTGTTGGTTTGTTGGCTTGTTAGCTTGTTGGTTTGTTGATTTGTTGGTCTGTTTGTTTGTTGTTTTGTTAGTTTGTTGGTTTTTTGGTTTGTTGGTTTGTTGGTTTGTTGGTTTGTTGGTTTGTTGGTTTGTTGGTTTGTTGGTTTGTTGGTATGTTGGTTTGTTCGTTTGTTGGTTTGTTCGTTTGTTGGTTTGTTGGCTTGTTGGCTTGCTGGTTTGTTGGTTTGTTGGTTTGTTTTTTTGTTGGTTTGTTCATTTGTTGGTTTGTTGGTTTGTTGGTTTGTTGGTTTGTTGGTTTATTGGTTTGTTGGTTTGTTGGTTTGTTCGTTTGTTGGTTTGTTGGTTGGTTGGTTTGTTGGTTTGTTCGTTTGTTTGTTTGTTGGTTTGTTGGTTTGTTGGTTTGTTGGCTTTTTGGTTTGTTTGTTTGTTCGTTTGTTGGCTTGTTGGTTTGTTTGCTTGTTGGTTTGTTGGCTAGTTGCTTTGTTGGTTTGTTGGTTTGTTGGCTTGTTGGTTTGTTGGTTTGTTGGTTTGTTGGTTTGTTGGTTTGTTGGTTTGTTGGGTTGTTGGTTTGTTCGTTTGTTGGTTTGTTGGTTCGTTGGTTTGCTGGTTTGTTGGCTTGTTGGCTTGTTGGTTTGTCGGTTTGTTCGTTTGTTGGTTTGTTGGTTTGCTGTTTTGTTGGTTTGTTGGTTTGTTGGCTTGTTGGCTTGTTGGTTTATTGGTTTGTTGGTTTGTTGGTTTGTTGGCTTGTTGACTTGTTGGTTTATTGGTTTGTTCGTTTGTTGGTTTGTTGGTTTGTTGGTTTTTTGGTTTGTTGGCTTGTTGGTTTGTTGGTTTGTTGGTTTGTTGGTTTGTTGGTTTGTTGGTTTGTTGGTTTGTTCGTTTGTTGGTTTTTTGGTTTGTTGGTTTGTTGGTTTGTTGGTTTGTTGGCATGTTGGTTTGTTGGCTTGTTGGTTTGTTGGTTTGTTGGTTTGTTGGTTTGTTGGCTTGTTGGTTTGGTGGTTTGTTGGTTTCTTGGTTTGTTGGTTTGTTCGTTTGTTGGTTTGTTGGTTTTTTTGTTTGTTGGTTTGTTCGTTTGTTGGCTTATTGGTTTGTTGGTTTGTTGGCTTGTTGGTTTATTGGTTTTTTGGTTTGTTTGTTTGTTCGTTTGTTTGTTTGTTGGTTCGTTGGCTTGTTGGTTTGTTGGTTTGTTGGCTTATTGGTTTATTGGTTTGTTGGTTTGTTGGTTTGTTGGTTTGTTGGTTTGTTGGTTTGTTGGTTAGTTGGCTTGTTGGGTTGTTGGTTTGGTGGTTTGTTGGCTTGTTGGTTTGTTGGTTTTTTGGTTTATTGGCTTGTTGATTTGGTGGTTTGTTGGTTTCTTGGTTTGTTGAGTTGTTCGTTTGTTGGTTTGTTCGTTTGTTGGTTTGTTTGTTTGTTTGTTTGTTCGTTTGTTGGTTTTTTGGTTTGTTGGCTTATTGGTTTGTTGGTTTGTTGGCTTGTTGGTTTGTTAGTTTGTTAATTTGTCGGTTTGTTCGTTTGTTGGCTTATTGGTTTGTTGGCTTGTTGGCTTGTTGGCTTGTTGGTTTGTTGGTTTGTTGGTTTATTTGTTTGTTCGTTTGTTGGTTTGTTGGTTTGTTGGCTTGTTGGTTTGTTGGTTTGTTGGCTTATTGGTTTGTTGGTTTGTTGGTTTGTTGGTTTGTTCGTTTGTTGGCTTGTTGGTTTGTTGGCTTGTTGGCTTGTTGGTTTGTTGGCTTGTTGGCTTGTTGGTTTGTTGGTTTGTTGGTTTGTTGGTTTGTTGGTCTGTTGGTTTGTTGGTTAGTTGGCTTGTTGGCTTGTTGGTTTGGTGGTTTGTTGGCTTGTTGGTTTGTTGGTTTTTTGGTTTATTGGCTTGTCGGTTTGGTGGTTTGTTGGTTTCTTGGTTTGTTGGTTTGTTGGTTTGTTCGTTTGTTGGTTTGTTCGTTTTTCGGTTTGTTTGTTTGTTCGTTTGTTGGCTTGTTGGTTTGTTGGCTTATTGGTTTGTTGGTTTGTTGGTTTGTTTGTTTGTTGGTTTGTTGGTTTGTTGGTTTGTTGGCTTATTGGTTTGTTGGTTTGTTGGCTTGTTGGTTTGTTAGTTTGTTAATTTGTTGGTTTGTTCGTTTGTTGGCTTGTTGGTTTGTTGGCTTGTTGGCTTGTTGGCTTGTTGGTTTGTTGGTTTGTTGGTTTGTTGGTATGTTGGTTTGTTGGTTTGTTGGTTAGTTGGCTTGTTGGCTTGTTGGTTTGTTGGTTTGTTGGTTTGTTGGTATGTTGGTTTGTTGGTTTGTTGGTTAGTTGGCTTGTTGGATTTTTGGCTTATTGGTTTGTTGGCTTGTTGGTTTGTTGGCTTGTTGGCTTGTTGGCTTGTTGGTTTGTTGGTTTGTTGGTTTGTTGGTATGTTGGTTTGTTGGTTTGTTGGTTAGTTGGCTTGTTGGCTTGTTGATTTGTTTGTTTATTGGTTTGTTTGTTTGTTGGTTTGTTGGTTTGTTGGTTTAATGGTTTATTGGTTTGTTGGTTTGTTGGTTTGTTGGTTTGTTGGTTTGTTGGTTTGTTCGTTTGTTGGTTTGTTCGTGTTTTTTTTGGTTCGTTTGTTGGTTTGTTGGTTTGTTGGTTTGTTGGTTTGTTGGTTTGTTCGTTTGTTGGTTTGTTTATTTGTTGGTTTGTTGGTTTGTTGGTTTGTTGGTTTGTTGGTTTGTTGGTTTGTTGGCTTGTTGGTTTGTTGGTTTGTTGGTTTGTTGGCTTGTTGGTTTGTTGGCTTGTTGGTTTGTTGGTTTGTTGGTTAGTTGGTTTTTTGGTTGTTTGGGTTGTTGGTTTGTTGGTTTGTTGGTTTGTTGGTTTGTTGGTTTGTTGGGTTGTTGGTTTGTTCGTTTGTTGGTTTGTTGGTTTGCTGGTTTGTTGGCTTGTTGGCTTGTTGTTTTGTTGGTTTGTTCGTTTGTTGGTTTGTTGGTTTGCTGTTTTGTTGGTTTGTTGGTTTGTTGGCTTGTTGGCTTGTTGGTTTATTGGTTTATTGGTTTGTTGGTTTGTTGGCTTGTTGGCTTGTTGGTTTGTTGGTTTGTTCGTTTGTTGGTTTGTTGGTTTATTGGTTTTTTGGTTTGTTGGCTTGTTGGTTTGTTGGTTTGTTGGTTTGTTGGTTTGTTGGTTTGTTGGTTTGTTGGTTTGTTGGTTTGTTCGTTTGTTGGTTTTTTGGTTTGTTGGTTTGTTGGTTTGTTGGCATGTTAGTTTGTTGGCTTGTTGACTTTTAGGCTAATTGGTTTGTTGGCTTGTTGGTTTGTTGGCTTGTTGGCTTGTTGGTTTGTTGTTTTGTTGGTTTGTTCGTTTGTTGGTTTGTTGGCTTGTTGGTTTGGTGGTTTGTTGGTTTCTTGGTTTGTTGGTTTGTTGGTTTGTTCGTTTGTTGGTTTGTTGGTTTGTTTGTTTGTTGGTTTGTTCGTTTGTTGGCTTGTTGGTTTGTTGGCTTATTGGTTTGTTGGTTTGTTGGTTTGTTTGTTTGTTCGTTTGTTGGTTTGTTGGTTCTTTGGCTTGTTGGTTTGTTGGTTTGTTGGCTTATTGGTTTGTTGGTTTGTTGGTTTGTTGGTTTGTTTGTTTGTTGGGTTGTTGGTTTGTTGGTTTGTTGGTTTGTTGGTTTTTGGTTTGTTGGCTTGTTGGCTTGTTGGTTTGTTGGTTTGTTGGTTTGTTGGTTTGTTGGTTTGTTGGTTTGTTGGTTTGTTGGTTTGTTGTTTAGTTGGCTTGTTGGTTTGTTGGTTTGTTGGTTTGTTGGCTTGTTGGTTTGTTGGTTTTTTGGTTTATTGGCTTGTTGGTTTGGTGGTTTGTTGGTTTCTTGGTTTGTTGGTTTGTTGGTTTGTTCGTTTGTTGGTTTGTTCGTTTCTTGGTTTGTTTGTTTGTTGGTTTGTTCGTTTGTTGGCTTGTTGGTTTGTTGGCTTATTGGTTTGTTGGTTTGTTGGTTTGTTGGTTTGTTAATTTCTTGGTTTGTTCGTTTGTTGGCTTGTTGGTTTGTTGGCTTGTTGGCTTGTTGGCTTGTTGGTTTGTTGGTTTGTTGGTTTGTTGGTTTGTTGGTTTGTTGGTTTGTTGGTTAGTTAACTTGTTGGCATGTTGGTTTGTTGGTTTATTGGCTTGTTGTTTTGTTGGTTTTTAGGTTTGTTCGTTTGTTGGTTTATTGGTTTGTTGGTTTGTTGGTTTGTTGGTTTGTTGGTTTGTTGGTTTTATGGTTTTTTGGTTTGTTCATTTGTTGGTTTGTTGGTTAGTTGGATTTTAGGTTTGTTCGTTTGTTGGTTTGTTGGTTTGTTGGTTTGTTGGCTGGTTGGCTTGTTGGTTTGTTGATTTGTTGATTTGTTTGTTTGTTGGTTTGTTCGTTTGTTGGTTTATTGGTTTGTTGGTTTAATGGTTTGTTGGTTTGTTGGTTTGTTGGTTTATTGGTTTGTTGGTTTGTTGGTTTGTTGGTTTGTTGGTTTGTTGGTATGTTGGTTTGTTCGTTTGTTGGTTTGTTCGTTTGTTGGTTTGTTGGCTTGTTGGCTTGTTGGTTTGTTGGTTTGTTGGTTTGTTTTTTTGTTGGTTTGTTCATTTGTTGGTTTGTTGGTTTGTTGGTTTGTTGGTTTATTGGTTTGTTGGTTTGTTGGTTTAGTTCGTTTGTTGGTTTGTTGGTTTGTTGGTTTGTTGGTTTGTTCGTTTGTTGGTTTGTTGGTTTGTTGGTTTGTTGGCTTGTTGGTTTGTTGGTTTGTTGGTTTGTTGGCTTGTTGGTTTGTTGGCTTGTTGGTTTGTTGGTTTGTTGGTTAGTTGGTTTTTTGGTTGTTTGGGTTGTTGGTTTGTTGGTTTGTTGGTTTGTTGGTTTGTTGGTTTGTTGGGTTGTTGGTTTGTTCGTTTGTTTGTTGGTTTGTTGGTTTGTTGGTTTGTTGGTATGTTGGTTTGTTCGTTTGTTGGTTTGTTCGTTTGTTGGTTTGTTGGCTTGTTGGCTTGTTGGTTTGTTGGTTTGTTGGTTTGTTTTTTTGTTGGTTTGTTCATTTGTTGGTTTGTTGGTTTGTTGGTTTGTTGGTTTATTGGTTTGTTGGTTTGTTGGTATAGTTCGTTTGTTGGTTTGTTGGTTTGTTGGTTTGTTGGTTTGTTCGTTTGTTGGTTTGTTGGTTTGTTGGTTTGTTGGTTTGTCGGTTTGTTGGTTTGTTGGTTTGTTGGCTTTTTGGTTTGTTTGTTTGTTCGTTTGTTGGCTTGTTGGTTTGTTTGCTTGTTGGTTTGTTGGCTAGTTGCTTTGTTGGTTTGTTGGTTTGTTGGCTTGTTGGTTTGTTGGGTTGTTGGTTTGTTGGTTTGTTGGTTTGTTGGTTTGTTGGGTTGTTGGTTTGTTCGTTTGTTGGTTTGTTGGTTCGTTGGTTTGCTGGTTTGTTGGCTTGTTGGCTTGTTGGTTTGTCGGTTTGTTCGTTTGTTGGTTTGTTGGTTTGCTGTTTTGTTGGTTTGTTGGTTTGTTGGCTTGTTGGCTTGTTGGTTTATTGGTTTGTTGGTTTGTTGGTTTGTTGGCTTGTTGACTTGTTGGTTTGTTGGTTTGTTCGTTTGTTGGTTTGTTGGTTTGTTGGTTTTTTGGTTTGTTGGCTTGTTGGTTTGTTGGTTTGTTGGTTTGTTGGTTTGTTGGTTTGTTCGTTTGTTGGTTTTTTGGTTTGTTGGTTTGTTGGTTTGTTGGTTTGTTGGCATGTTGGTTTGTTGGCTTGTTGACTTTTTGGCTTATTGGTTTGTTGGCTTGTTGGTTTGTTGGCTTGTTGGCTTGTTGGTTTGTTGGTTTGTTGGTTTGTTGGTTTGTTCGTTTGTTGGTTTGTTGGCTTGTTGGTTTGGTGGTTTGTTGGTTTCTTGGTTTGTTGGTTTGTTGGTTTGTTCGTTTGTTGGTTTGTTGGTTTTTTTGTTTGTTGGTTTGTTCGTTTGTTGGCTTATTGGTTTGTTGGTTTGTTGGCTTGTTGGTTTATTGGTTTTTTGGTTTGTTTGTTTGTTCGTTTGTTTGTTTGTTGGTTCGTTGGCTTGTTGGTTTGTTGGTTTGTTGGCTTATTGGTTTATTGGTTTGTTGGTTTGTTGGTTTGTTCGTTTGTTGGCTTGTTGGTTTGTTGGCTTGTTGGCTTGTTGGTTTGTTGGCTTGTTGGCTTGTTGGTTTGTTGGTTTGTTGGTTTGTTGGTTTGTTGGTTAGTTGGCTTGTTGGGTTGTTGGTTTGGTGGTTTGTTGGCTTGTTGGTTTGTTGGTATTTTGGTTTATTGGCTTGTTGGTTTGGTGGTTTGTTGGTTTCTTGGTTTGTTGAGTTGTTCGTTTGTTGGTTTGTTCGTTTGTTGGTTTGTTTGTTTGTTGGTTTGTTCGTTTGTTGGCTTGTTGGTTTGTTGGCTTATTGGCTTGTTGGTTTGTTGGTTTGTTTGTTTGTTCGTTTGTTGGTTTTTTGGTTTGTTGGCTTATTGGTTTGTTGGTTTGTTGGCTTGTTGGTTTGTTAGTTTGTTAATTTGTCGGTTTGTTCGTCTGTTGGCTTGTTGGTTTGTTGGCTTGTTGGCTTGTTGGCTTGTTGGTTTGTTGGTTTGTTGGTTTATTTGTTCGTTCGTTTGTTGGTTTGTTGGTTTGTTGGCTTGTTGGTTTGTTGGTTTGTTGGCTTATTGGTTTGTTGGTTTGTTGGTTTGTTGGTTTGTTCGTTTGTTGGTTTTTTGGTTTGTTGGTTTGTTGGTTTGTTGGTTTGTTGGTTTGTTGGCATGTTGGTTTGTTGGCTTGTTGACTTTTTGGCTTATTGGTTTGTTGGCTTGTTGGTTTGTTGGCTTGTTGGCTTGTTGGTTTGTTGGTTTGTTGGTTTGTTGGTTTGTTCGTTTGTTGGTTTGTTGGCTTCTTGGTTTGGTGGTTTGTTGGTTTCTTGGTTTGTTGGTTTGTTGGTTTGTTCGTTTGTTGGTTTGTTGGTTTTTTTGTTTGTTGGTTTGTTCGTTTGTTGGCTTATTGGTTTGTTGGTTTGTTGGCTTGTTGGTTTATTGGTTTTTTGGTTTGTTTGTTTGTTCGTTTGTTTGTTTGTTGGTTCGTTGGCTTGTTGGTTTGTTGGTTTGTTGGCTTATTGGTTTATTGGTTTGTTGGTTTGTTGGTTTGTTCGTTTGTTGGCTTGTTGGTTTGTTGGCTTGTTGGCTTGTTGGTTTGTTGGCTTGTTGGCTTGTTGGTTTGTTGGTTTGTTGGTTTGTTGGTTTGTTGGTTAGTTGGCTTGTTAGGTTGTTGGTTTGGTGGTTTGTTGGCTTGTTGGTTTGTTGGTTTTTTTGGTTTATTGGCTTGTTGGTTTGGTGGTTTGTTGGTTTCTTGGTTTGTTGAGTTGTTCGTTTGTTGGTTTGTTGGTTTGTTTGTTTGTTCGTTTGTTGGTTTTTTGGTTTGTTGGCTTATTGGTTTGTTGGTTTGTTGGCTTGTTGGTTTGTTAGTTTGTTAATTTGTCGGTTTGTTCGTCTGTTGGCTTGTTGGTTTGTTGGCTTGTTGGCTTGTTGGCTTGTTGGTTTGTTGGTTTGTTGGTTTATTTGTTCGTTCGTTTGTTGGTTTGTTGGTTTGTTGGCTTGTTGGTTTGTTGGTTTGTTGGCTTATTGGTTTGTTGGTTTGTTGGTTTGTTGGTTTGTTCGTTTGTTGGTTTTTTGGTTTGTTGGTTTGTTGGTTTGTTGGTTTGTTGGTTTGTTGGCATGTTGGTTTGTTGGCTTGTTGACTTTTTGGCTTATTGGTTTGTTGGCTTGTTGGTTTGTTGGCTTGTTGGCTTGTTGGTTTGTTGGTTTGTTGGTTTGTTGGTTTGTTCGTTTGTTGGTTTGTTGGCTTCTTGGTTTGGTGGTTTGTTGGTTTCTTGGTTTGTTGGTTTGTTGGTTTGTTCGTTTGTTGGTTTGTTGGTTTTTTTGTTTGTTGGTTTGTTCGTTTGTTGGCTTATTGGTTTGTTGGTTTGTTGGCTTGTTGGTTTATTGGTTTTTTGGTTTGTTTGTTTGTTCGTTTGTTTGTTTGTTGGTTCGTTGGCTTGTTGGTTTGTTGGTTTGTTGGCTTATTGGTTTATTGGTTTGTTGGTTTGTTGGTTTGTTCGTTTGTTGGCTTGTTGGTTTGTTGGCTTGTTGGCTTGTTGGTTTGTTGGCTTGTTGGCTTGTTGGTTTGTTGGTTTGTTGGTTTGTTGGTTTGTTGGTTAGTTGGCTTGTTAGGTTGTTGGTTTGGTGGTTTGTTGGCTTGTTGGTTTGTTGGTTTTTTTGGTTTATTGGCTTGTTGGTTTGGTGGTTTGTTGGTTTCTTGGTTTGTTGAGTTGTTCGTTTGTTGGTTTGTTCGTTTGTTGGTTTGTTTGTTTGTTGGTTTGTTCGTTTGTTGGCTTGTTGGTTTGTTGGCTTATTGGCTTGTTGGTTTGTTGGTTTGTTTGTTTGTTCGTTTGTTGGTTTTTTGGTTTGTTGGCTTATTGGTTTGTTGGTTTGTTGGCTTGTTGGTTTGTTAGTTTGTTAATTTGTCGGTTTGTTCGTTTGTTGGCTTGTTGGTTTGTTGGCTTGTTGGCTTGTTGGCTTGTTGGTTTGTTGGTTTGTTGGTTTATTTGTTTATTCGTTTGTTGGTTTGTTGGTTTGTTGGCTTGTTGGTTTGTTGGTTTGTTGGCTTATTGGTTTGTTGGTTTGTTGGTTTGTTGGTTTGTTCGTTTGTTGGCTTGTTGGTTTGTTGGCTTGTTGGCTTGTTGGTTTGTTGGCTTGTTGGCTTGTTGGTTTGTTGGTTTGTTGGTTTGTTTGTTTGTTGGTCTGTTGGTTTGTTGGTTAGTTGGCTTGTTGGCTTGTTGGTTTGGTGGTTTGTTGGCTTGTTGGTTTGTTGGTTTTTTGGTTTATTGGCTTGTCGGTTTGGTGGTTTGTTGGTTTCTTGGTTTGTTGGTTTGTTGGTTTGTTCGTTTGTTGGTTTGTTCGTTTGTTGGTTTGTTTGTTTGTTGGTTTGTTCGTTTGTTGGCTTGTTGGTTTGTTGGCTTATTGGTTTGTTGGTTTGTTGGTTTGTTTGTTTGTTGGTTTGTTGTTTTGTTGGTTTGTTGGCTTATTGGTTTGTTGGTTTGTTGGCTTGTTGGTTTGTTAGTTTGTTAATTTGTTGGTTTGTTCGTTTGTTGGCTTGTTGGTTTGTTGGCTTGTTGGCTTGTTGGCTTGTTGGTTTGTTGGTTTGTTGGTTTGTTGGTTTGTTGGTTTGTTGGTTTGTTGGTTTGTTGGTTAGTTGGCTTGTTGGCTTGTTGGTTTGTTGGTTTTATGGCTTGTTGTTTTGTTGGTTTTTAGGTTTGTTCGTTTGTTGGTTTGTTGGTTTGTTGGTTTGTTGGTTTGTTGGTTTGTTGGTTTTTTGGTTTTTTGGTTTTTTGGTTTGTTCGTGTGTTGGTTTGTTGGTTTGTTGGTTTGTTGGTTTGTTCGTTTGTTGGTTTGTTGGTTTGTTGGTTTGTTGGCTTGTTGGCTTGTTGGTGTGTTGATTTGTTGATTTGTTTGTTTATTGGTTTGTTTGTTTGTTGGTTTGTTGGTTTGTTGGTTTAATGGTTTATTGGTTTGTTGGTTTGTTGGTTTGTTGGTTTGTTGGTTTGTTGGTTTGTTCGTTTGTTGGTTTGTTCGTTTATTTTTTGGTTCGTTTGTTGGTTTGTTGGTTTGTTGGTTTGTTCGTTTGTTGGTTTGTTTGTTTGTTGGTTTGTTGGTTTGTTGGTTTGTTGGTTTGTTGGTTTGTTGGTTTGTTGGCTTGTTGGTTTGTTGGTTTGTTGGTTTGTTGGCTTGTTGGTTTGTTGGCTTGTTGGTTTGTTGGTTTGTTGGTTAGTTGGTTTTTTGGTTGGTTGGGTTGTTTGTTTGTTGGTTTGTTGGTTTGTTGGTTTGTTGGTTTGTTGGGTTGTTGGTTTGTTCGTTTGTTGGTTTGTTGGTTTGTTGGTTTGCTGGTTTGTTGGCTTGTTGGCTTGTTGGTTTGTTGGTTTGTTCGTTTGTTGGTTTGTTGGTTTGCTGTTTTGTTGGTTTGTTGGTTTGTTGGCTTGTTGGCTTGTTGGTTTATTGGTTTATTGGTTTGTTGGTTTGTTGGCTTGTTGGCTTGTTGGTTTGTTGGTTTGTTCGTTTGTTGGTTTGTTGGTTTATTGGTTTTTTGGTTTGTTGGCTTGTTGGTTTGTTGGTTTGTTGGTTTGTTGGTTTGTTGGTTTGTTGGTTTGTTGGTTTGTTGGTTTGTTCGTTTGTTGGTGTTTTGGTTTGTTGGTTTGTTGGCATGTTAGTTTGTTGGCTTGTTGACTTTTAGGCTAATTGGTTTGTTGGCTTGTTGGTTTGTTGGCTTGTTGGCTTGTTGGTTTGTTGTTTTGTTGGTTTGTTCGTTTGTTGGTTTGTTGGCTTGTTGGTTTGGTGGTTTGTTGGTTTCTTGGTTTGTTGGTTTGTTGGTTTGTTCGTTTGTTGGTTTGTTGGTTTGTTTGTTTGTTGGTTTGTTCGTTTGTTGGCTTGTTGGTTTGTTGGCTTATTGGTTTGTTGGTTTGTTGGTTTGTTTGTTTGTTCGTTTGTTGGTTTGTTGGTTCTTTGGCTTGTTGGTTTGTTGGTTTGTTGGCTTATTGGTTTGTTGGTTTGTTGGTTTGTGGGTTTGTTTGTTTGTTGGCTTGTTGGTTTGTTGGTTTGTTGGTTTGTTGGTTTTTTGGTTTGTTGGCTTGTTGGATTGTTGGTTTGTTGGTTTGTTGGTTTGTTGGTTTGTTGGTTTGTTGGTTTGTTGGTTTGTTGGTTAGTTGGCTTGTTGGCTTGTTGGTTTGTTGGTTTGTTGGCTTGTTGGTTTGTTGGTTTTTTGGTTTATTGGCTTGTTGGTTTGGTGGTTTGTTGGTTTCTTGGTTTGTTGGTTTGTTGGTTTGTTCGTTTGTTGGTTTGTTCGTTTCTTGGTTTGTTTGTTTGTTGGTTTGTTCGTTTGTTGGCTTGTTGGTTTGTTGGCTTATTGGTTTGTTGGTTTGTTGGTTTGTTTATTTGTTCGTTTGTTGGTTTGTTGGTTTGTTGGCTTGTTGGTTTGTTGGTTTGTTGGTTTGTTGGTTTGTTGGTTTGTTGGTTTGTTGGTTAGTTGGCTTGTTGGCTTGTTGGTTTGTTGGTTTGTTGGTTTGTTGGCTTGTTGTTTTGCTGGTTTTTAGGTTTGTTCGTTTGTTGGTTTATTGGTTTGTTGGTTTGTTGGTTTGTTGGTTTGTTGGTTTGTTGGTTTTTTGGTTTTTTGGTTTGTTCATTTGTTGGTTTGTTGGTTTGTTGGATTTTAGGTTTGTTCGTTTGTTGGTTTGTTGGTTTGTTGGTTTGTTGGCTGGTTGGCTTGTTGGTTTGTTGATTTGTTGATTTGTTTGTTTGTTGGTTTGTTCGTTTGTTGGTTTATTGGTTTGTTGGTTTAATGGTTTGTTGGTTTGTTGGTTTGTTGGTTTATTGGTTTGTTGGTTTGTTTGTTTGTTGGTTTGTTCGTTTTTTGGTTTGTTGGTTTGTTGGTTTGTTGGTTTGTTGGTTTGTTGGTTTGTTGGTTTGTTGGTTTGTTAGTTTGTTGGTTTGTTGGTTTGTTCGCTTGTTGGTTTGTTGGTTTGTTGGCTTGTTGGTTTGTTGGTTTGTTGGTTTGTTGGTTTGTTGGCTTGTTGGTTTGTTGGTTTGTTGGTTTGTTGGCTTGTTGGTTTGTTGGCTTGTTGGTTTGTTGGTTTGTTGGTTTGTTGGTTTTTTGGTTGGTTGGGTTGTTGGTTTGTTCGTTTGTTGGTTTGTTGGTTTGTTGGTTTGTTGGTTTGTTGGTTTGTTCGTTTGTTGGTTTGTTGGTTTGTTGGCGTGTTGGCTTGTTGGTTTTTTGGTTTGTTCGTTTGTTGGTTTGTTGGTTTGTTGGTTTGTTGGCTTGTTGGTTTGTTAGTTTGTTAATTTGTTAATTTGTTGGTTTGTTCGTTTGTTGGCTTGTTGGTTTGTTGGCTTGTTGGCTTGTTGGCTTGTTGGTTTGTTGGTTTGTTGGTTTGTTGGTTTGTTTGTTTGTTCGTTTGTTGGTTTGTTGGTTTATTGGCTTGTTGGTTTGTTGGTTTGTTGGCTTATTGGTTTGTTGGTTTGTTGGTTTGTTGGTTTGTTCGTTTGTTGGCTTGTTGGTTTGTTGGCTTGTTGGCTTGTTGGTTTGTTGGCTTGTTGGTTTGTTGGTTTGTTGGTTTATTGGTTTGGTGGTTTGTTGGTCTGTTGGTTTGTTGGTTAGTTGGCTTGTTGGCTTGTTGGTTTTGCGGTTTGTTGGCTTGTTGGTTCGTCAGTTTGTTAATTTGTTGGTTTGTTCGTTTGTTGGCTTGTTGGTTTGTTGGCTTGTTGGCTTGTTGGCTTGTTGGTTTGTTGGTTTGTTGGTTTGTTTGTTTGTTCGTTTGTTGGTTTGTTGGTTTGTTGGCTTGTTGGTTTGTTGGTTTGTTGGCTTATTGGTTTGTTGGTTTGTTGGTTTGTTGGTTTGTTCGTTTGTTGGCTAGTTGGTTTGTTGGCTTGTTGGCTTGTTGGTTTGTTGGCTTGTTGGTTTGTTGGTTTGTTGGTTTGTTGGTTTGTTGGTTTGTTGGTCTGTTGGTTTGTTGGTTAGTTGGCTTGTTGGCTTGTTGGTTTAGTGGTTTGTTGGCTTGTTCGTTTGTTAGTTTTTTGGTTTATGGGCTTGTTGGTTTGGTGGTTTGTTGGTTTCTTGGTTTGTTGGTTTGTTGGTTTGTTCGTTTGTTGGTTTGTTCGTTTGTTGGTTTGTTTTTTTGTTGGTTTGTTCGTTTGTTGGCTTGTTGGTTTGTTGGCTTATTGGTTTGTTGGTTTGTTGGTTTGTTTGTTTGTTCGTTTGTTGGTTTGTTGGTTTGTTGGCTTATTGGTTTGTTGGCTTGTTGGTTTGTTGGCTTGTTGGCTTGTTGGTTTGTTGGTTTGTTGGTTTGTTGGTTTGTTGGTCTGTTGGTTTGTTGGTTTGTTGGCTTGTTGGCTTGTTGGTTTGGTGGTTTGTTGGCTTGTTGGTTTGTTGGTTTTTTGGTTTATTGGCTTGTTGGTTTGGTGGTTTGTTGGTTTGTTGGTTTGTTGGTTTGTTGGTTTGTTCGTTTGTTGGTTTGTTCGTTTGTTGGTTTGTTTGTTTGTTGGTTTGTTCGTTTGTTGGCTTGTTGGTTTGTTGGCTTGTTGGCTTGTTGGCTTGTTGGTTTGTTGGTTTGTTGGTTTGTTGGTTTGTTGGTTTGTTGGTTTGTTGGTTTGTTGGTTTGTTGGTTAGTTGGCTTGTTGGCTTGTTGGTTTTTTGGTTTGTTGGCTTGTTGTTTTGTTGGTTTTTAGGTTTGTTCGTTTGTTGGTTTGTTGGTTTGTTGGTTTGTTGGTTTGTTGGTTTGTTGGTTTTTTGGTTTTTTGGTTTGTTCGTGTGTTGGTTTGTTGGTTTGTTGGTTTGTTGGTTTGTTCGTTTGTTGGTTTGTTGGTTTGTTGGTTTGTTGGCTTGTTGGCTTGTTGGTTTGTTGATTTGTTGATTTGTTTGTTTATTGGTTTGTTTGTTTATTGGTTTGTTGGTTTGTTGGTTTAATGGTTTGTTGGTTTGTTGGTTTGTTGGTTTGTTGGTTTGTTGGTTTGTTGGTTTGTTGGTTTGTTGGTTTGTTCGTTTGTTGGTTTGTTCGTTTTTTTTTTGGTTCGTTTGTTGGTTTGTTGGTTTGTTGGTTTGTTCGTTTGTTGGTTTGTTTGTTTGTTGGTTTGTTGGTTTGTTGGTTTGTTGGTTTGTTAGTTTGTTGGCTTGTTGGTTTGTTGGTTTGTTGGTTTGTTGGCTTGTTGGCTTGTTGGCTTGTTGGTTTGTTGGTTTGTTGGTTAGTTGGTTTTTTGGTTGGTTGGGTTGTTGGTTTGTTGGTTTGTTGGTTTGTTGGTTTGTTGGTTTGTTGGGTTGTTGGTTTGTTCGTTTGTTGGTTTGTTGGTTTGTTAGTTTGCTGGTTTGTTGGCTTGTTGGCTTGTTGGTTTGTTGGTTTGTTCGTTTGTTGGTTTGTTGGTTTGCTGTTTTGTTGGTTTGTTGGTTTGTTGGCTTGTTGGCTTGTTTGTTTATTGGTTTATTGGTTTGTTGGTTTGTTGGTTTGTTGGCTTGTTGGCTTGTTGGTTTGTTGGTTTGTTCGTTTGTTGGTTTGTTGGTTTATTGGTTTGTTGGTTTGTTGGCTTGTTGGTTTGTTGGTTTGTTGGTTTGTTGGTTTGTTGGTTTGTTGGTTTGTTCGTTTGTTGGTTTTTTGGTTTGTTGGTTTGTTGGTTTGTTGGCATGTTAGTTTGTTGGCTTGTTGACTTTTTGGCTAATTGGTTTGTTGGCTTGTTGGTTTGTTGGCTTGTTGGCTTGTTGGTTTGTTGTTTTGTTGGTTTGTTCGTTTGTTGGTTTGTTGGCTTGTTGGTTTGGTGGTTTGTTGGTTTCTTGGTTTGATGGTTTGTTGGTTTGTTCATTTGTTGGTTTGTTTGTTTGTTGGTTTGTTCGTTTGTTGGCTTGTTGGTTTGTTGGCTTATTGGTTTGTTGGTTTGTTTGTTTGTTCGTTTGTTGGTTTGTTGGTTCTTTGGCTTGTTGGTTTGTTGGTTATTTGGCTTATTGGTTTTTTGGTTTGTTGGTTTGTTGGTTTGTTGGTTTGTTTGTTTGTTGGCTTGTTGGTTTGTTGGTTTGTTGGTTTGTTGTTTTTTTCGTTTGTTGGCTTGTTGGCTTGTCGGTTTGTTGGTTTGTTGGTTTGTTGGTTTGTTGGTTTGTTGGTTTGTTGGTTAGTTGGCTTGTTGGCTTGCTGGTTTCTTGGTTTGTTGGCTTGTTGGTTTGTTGGTTTTTTGGTTTATTGGCTTGTTGGTTTGGTGGTTTGTTGGTTTCTTGGTTTGTTGGTTTGTTGGTTTGTTCGTTTGTTGGTTTGTTTGTTTCTTGGTTTGTTTGTTTGTTGGTTTGTTCGTTTGTTGTCTTGTTGGTTTGTTGGCTTATTGGTTTGTTGGTTTGTTGGTTTGTTTATTTGTTCGTTTGTTGGTTTGTTGGTTTGTTGGTTGTTGGTTTGTTGGTTTGTTGGCTTGTTGGTTTGTTGGTTTGTTAATTTCTTGGTTTGTTCGTTTGTTGGCTTGTTGTTTTGTTGGCTTGTTGGCTTGTTGGCTTGTTGGCATGTTGGTTTGTTGGTTTGTTGGTTTGTTGGTTTGTTGGTTTGTTGGTTTGTTGGTTTGTTGGTTAGTTGGCTTGTTGGCTTGTTGGTTTGTTGGTTTGTTGGCTTGTTGTTTTGTTGGTTTTTAGGTTTGTTCGTTTGTTGGTTTATTGGTTTGTTGGTTTGTTGGTTTGTTGGTTTGTTGGTTTTTTGGTTTTTTGGTTTGTCCATTTGTTGGTTTGTTGGTTTGTTGGATTTTAGGTTTGTTCGTTTGTTTGTTTGTTGGTTTGTTGGTTTGTTGGCTTGTTGGCTTGTTGGTTTGTTGATTTGTTGATTTGTTTGTTTGTTGGTTTGTTCGTTTGTTGGTTTATTGGTTTGTTGGGTTAATGGTTTGTTGGTTTGTTGGTTTGTTGGTTTATTGGTTTGTTGGTTTGTTCGTTTGTTGGTTTGTTCGTTTTTTGGTTTGTTGGTTTGTTGGTTTGTTGGTTTGTTGGTTTGTTGGTTTGTTGGTTTGTTGGTTTGTTAGTTTGTTGGTTTGTTGGTTTGTTCGTTTGTTGGTTTGTTTGTTTGTTGGTTTGTTGGCTTGTTGGTTTGTTGGTTTGTTGGTTTGTTGGTTTGTTTGTTTGTTCGTTTGTTGGTTTGTTGGTTTGTTGGCTTATTGGTTTGTTGGCTTGTTGGTTTGTTGGCTTGTTGGCTTGTTGGTTTGTTGGTTTGTTGGTTTGTTGGTTTGTTCGTTTGTTGGTTTGTTGGCTTGTTGGTTTGGTGGTTTGTTGGTTTCTTGGTTTGTTGGTTTGTTGGTTTGTTCGTTTGTTGGTTTGTTGGTTTTTTTGTTTGTTGGTTTGTTTGTTTGTTGGCTTATTGGTTTGTTGGTTTGTTGGCTTGTTGGTTTATTGGTTTTTTGGTTTGTTTGTTTGTTCGTTTGTTTGTTTATTCGTTTGTTGGCTTGTTGGTTTGTTGGCTTGTTGGCTTGTTGGTTTGTTGGCTTGTTGGCTTGTTGGTTTGTTGGTTTGTTGGTTTGTTGGTTTGTTGGTTAGTTGGCTTGTTGGGTTGTTGGTTTGGTGGTTTGTTGGCTTGTTGGTTTGTTGGTTTTTTGGTTTATTGGCTTGTTGGTTTGGTGGTTTGTTGGTTTCTTGGTTTGTTGAGTTGTTCGTTTGTTGGTTTGTTCGTTTGTTGGTTTGTTTGTTTGTTGGTTTGTTCGTTTGTTGGCTTGTTGGTTTGTTGGCTTATTGGCTTGTTGGTTTGTTGGTTTGTTTGTTTGTTCGTTTGTTGGTTTTTTGGTTTGTTGGCTTATTGGTTTGTTGGTTTGTTGGCTTGTTGGTTTGTTAGTTTGTTAATTTGTCGGTTTGTTCGTCTGTTGGCTTGTTGGTTTGTTGGCTTGTTGGCTTGTTTGCTTGTTGGTTTGTTGGTTTGTTGGTTTATTTGTTTGTTCGTTTGTTGGTTTGTTGGTTTGTTGGGTTGTTGGTTTGTTGGTTTGTTGGCTTATTGGTTTGTTGGTTTGTTGGTTTGTTGGTTTGTTCGTTTGTTGGTTTTTTGGTTTGTTGGTTTGTTGGTTTGTTGGTTTGTTGGCATGTTGGTTTGTTGGCTTGTTGACTTTTTGGCTTATTGGTTTGTTGGCTTGTTGGTTTGTTGGCTTGTTGGCTTGTTGGTTTGTTGGTTTGTTGGTTTGTTGGTTTGTTCGTTTGTTGGTTTGTTGGCTTGTTGGTTTGGTGGTTTGTTGGTTTCTTGGTTTGTTGGTTTGTTGGTTTGTTCGTTTGTTGGTTTGTTGGTTTTTTTGTTTGTTGGTTTGTTCGTTTGTTGGCTTATTGGTTTGTTGGTTTGTTGGCTTGTTGGTTTATTGGTTTTTTGGTTTGTTTGTTTGTTCGTTTGTTTGTTTGTTGGTTCGTTGGCTTGTTGGTTTGTTGGTTTGTTGGCTTATTGGTTTATTGGTTTGTTGGTTTGTTGGTTTGTTCGTTTGTTGGCTTGTTGGTTTGTTGGCTTGTTGGCTTGTTGGTTTGCTGGCTTGTTGGCTTGTTGGTTTGTTGGTTTGTTGGTTTGTTGGTTTGTTGGTTAGTTGGCTTGTTGGGTTGTTGGTTTGGTGGTTTGTTGGCTTGTTGGTTTGTTGGTTTTTTGGTTTATTGGCTTGTTGGTTTGGTGGTTTGTTGGTTTCTTGGTTTGTTGAGTTGTTCGTTTGTTGGTTTGTTCGTTTGTTGGTTTGTTTGTTTGTTGGTTTGTTCGTTTGTTGGCTTGTTGGTTTGTTGGCTTATTGGCTTGTTGGTTTGTTGGTTTGTTTGTTTGTTCGTTTGTTGGTTTTTTGGTTTGTTGGCTTATTGGTTTGTTGGTTTGTTGGCTTGTTGGTTTGTTAGTTTGTTAATTTGTCGGTTTGTTCGTTTGTTGGCTTGTTGGTTTGTTGGCTTGTTGGCTTGTTGGCTTGTTGGTTTGTTGGTTTGTTGGTTTATTTGTTTGTTCGTTTGTTGGTTTGTTGGTTTGTTGGCTTGTTGGTTTGTTGGTTTGTTGGCTTATTGGTTTGTTGGTTTGTTGGTTTGTTGGTTTGTTCGTTTGTTGGCTTGTTGGTTTGTTGGCTTGTTGGCTTGTTGGTTTGTTGGCTTGTTGGCTTGTTGGTTTGTTGGTTTGTTGGTTTGTTTGTTTGTTGGTCTGTTGGTTTGTTGGTTAGTTGGCTTGTTGGCTTGTTGGTTTGGTGGTTTGTTGGCTTGTTGGTTTGTTGGTTTTTTGGTTTATTGGCTTGTCGGTTTTATGGTTTGTTGGTTTCTTGGTTTGTTGGTTTGTTGGTTTGTTCGTTTGTTGGTTTGTTCGTTTGTTGGTTTGTTTGTTTGTTGGTTTGTTCGTTTGTTGGCTTGTTGGTTTGTTGGCTTATTGGTTTGTTGGTTTGTTTGTTTGTTGGTTTGTTGGTTTGTTGGTTTGTTGGCTTATTGGTTTGTTGGTTTGTTGGCTTGTTGGTTTGTTAGTTTGTTAATTTGTTGGTTTGTTCGTTTGTTGGCTTGTTGGTTTGTTGGCTTGTTGGCTTGTTGGCTTGTTGGTTTGTTGGTTTGTTGGTTTGTTGGTTTGTTGGTTTGTTGGTTTATTGGTTTGTTGGTTAGTTGGCTTGTTGGCTTGTTGGTTTGTTGGTTTGTTGGCTTGTTGTTTTGTTGGTTTTTAGGTTTGTTCGTTTGTTGGTTTGTTGGTTTGTTGGTTTGTTGGTTTGTTGGTTTGTTGGTTTGTTGGTTTGTTGGGTTGTTGGTTTGTTCGTTTGTTGGTTTGTTGGTTTGTTGGTTTGCTGGTTTGTTGGCTTGTTGGCTTGTTGGTTTGTTGGTTTGTTCGTTTGTTGGTTTGTTGGTTTGCTGTTTTGTTGGTTTGTTGGTTTGTTGGCTTGTTGGCTTGTTGGTTTATTGGTTTATTGGTTTGTTGGTTTGTTGGCTTGTTGGCTTGTTGGTTTGTTGGTTTGTTCGTTTGTTGGTTTGTTGGTTTATTGGTTTTTTGGTTTGTTGGCTTGTTGGTTTGTTGGTTTGTTGGTTTGTTGGTTTGTTGGTTTGTTGGTTTGTTGGTTTGTTCGTTTGTTGGTGTTTTGGTTTGTTGGTTTGTTGGTTTGTTGGCATGTTAGTTTGTTGGCTTGTTGACTTTTAGGCTTATTGGTTTGTTGGCTTGTTGGTTTGTTGGCTTGTTGGCTTGTTGGTTTGTTGTTTTGTTGGTTTGTTCGTTTGTTGGTTTGTTGGCTTGTTGGTTTGGTGGTTTGTTGGTTTCTTGGTTTGTTGGTTTGTTGGTTTGTTCGTTTGTTGGTTTGTTGGTTTGTTTGTTTGTTGGTTTGTTCGTTTGTTGGCTTGTTGGTTTGTTGGCTTATTGGTTTGTTGGTTTGTTGGTTTGTTTGTTTGTTCGTTTGTTGGTTTGTTGGTTCTTTGGCTTGTTGGTTTGTTGGTTTGTTGGCTTATTGGTTTGTTGGTTTGTTGGTTTGTGGGTTTGTTTGTTTGTTGGCTTGTTGGTTTGTTGGTTTGTTGGTTTGTTGGTTTTTTGGTTTGTTGGCTTGTTGGCTTGTTGGTTTGTTGGTTTGTTGGTTTGTTGGTTTGTTGGTTTGTTGGTTTGTTGGTTTGTTGGTTAGTTGGCTTGTTGGCTTGTTGGTTTGTTGGTTTGTTGGCTTGTTGGTTTGTTGGTTTTTTGGTTTATTGGCTTGTTGGTTTGGTGGTTTGTTGGTTTCTTGGTTTGTTGGTTTGTTGGTTTGTTCGTTTGTTGGTTTGTTCGTTTCTTGGTTTGTTTGTTTGTTGGTTTGTTTGTTTGTTGGCTTGTTGGTTTGTTGGCTTATTGGTTTGTTGGTTTGTTTATTTGTTCGTTTGTTGGTTTGTTGGTTTGTTGGCTTGTTGGTTTGTTGGTTTGTTGGCTTGTTGGTTTGTTGGTTTGTTAATTTTTTGGTTTGTTCGTTTGTTGGCTTGTTGGTTTGTTGGCTTGTTGGCTTGTTGGCTTGTTGGCTTGTTGGTTTGTTGGTTTGTTGGTTTGTTGGTTTGTTGGTTCGTTGGTTTGTTGGTTAGTTGGCTTGTTGGCTTGTTGGTTTGTTGGTTTGTTGGCTTGTTGTTTTGCTGGTTTTTAGGTTTGTTCGTTTGTTGGTTTATTGGTTTGTTGGTTTGTTGGTTTGTTGGTTTGTTGGTTTGTTGGTTTTTTGGTTTTTTGGTTTGTTCATTTGTTGGTTTGTTGGTTTGTTGGATTTTAGGTTTGTTCGTTTGTTAGTTTGTTGGTTTGTTGGTTTGTTGGCTGGTTGGCTTGTTGGTTTGTTGATTTGTTGATTTGTTGATTTGTTTGTTTGTTGGTTTGTTCGTTTGTTGGTTTATTGGTTTGTTGGTTTAATGGTTTGTTGGTTTGTTGGTTTGTTGGTTTATTGGTTTGTTGGTTTGTTTGTTTGTTGGTTTGTTCGTTTTTTGGTTTGTTGGTTTGTTGGTTTGTTGGTTTGTTGGTTTGTTGGTTTGTTGGTTTGTTAGTTTGTTGGTTTGTTGGTTTGTTCGCTTGTTGGTTTGTTGGTTTGTTGGCTTTTTGGTTTGTTGGTTTGTTGGTTTGTTGGTTTGTTGGCTTGTTGGTTTGTTGGTTTGTTGGTTTGTTGGCTTGTTGGTTTGTTGGCTTGTTGGTTTGTTGGTTTGTTGGTTTGTTGGTTTTTTGGTTGGTTGGGTTGTTGGTTTGTTCGTTTGTTGGTTTGTTGGTTTGTTGGTTTGTTGGTTTGTTGGTTTGTTGGTTTGTTGGTTTGTTGGTTTGTTGGTTTGTTGGCGTGTTGGCTTGTTGGTTTTTTGGTTTGTTCGTTTGTTGGTTTGTTGGTTTGTTGGTTTGTTGGCTTGTTGGTTTGTTAGTTTGTTAATTTGTTAATTTGTTGGTTTGTTCGTTTGTTGGCTTGTTGGTTTGTTGGCTTGTTGGCTTGTTGGCTTGTTGGTTTGTTGGTTTCTTGGTTTGTTGGTTTGTTGGTTTGTTTGTTTGTTCGTTTGTTGGTTTGTTGGTTTATTGGCTTGTTGGTTTGTTGGTTTGTTGGCTTATTGGTTTGTTGGTTTGTTGGTTTGTTGGTTTGTTCGTTTGTTGGCTTGTTGGTTTGTTGGCTTGTTGGCTTGTTGGTTTGTTGGCTTGTTGGTTTGTTAGTTTGTTGGTTTGTTGGTTTGGTGGTTTGTTGGTCTGTTGGTTTGTTGGTTAGTTGGCTTGTTGGCTTGTTGGTTTTGCGGTTTGTTGGATTGTTGGTTCGTCAGTTTGTTAATTTGTTGGTTTGTTCGTTTGTTGGCTTGTTGGTTTGTTGGCTTGTTGGTTTGTTGGCTTGTTGGTTTGTTGGTTTGTTGGTTTGTTTGTTTGTTCGTTTGTTGGTTTGTTGGTTTGTTGGCTTGTTGGTTTGTTGGTTTGTTGGCTTATTGGTTTGTTGGTTTGTTGGTTTGTTGGTTTGTTCGTTTGTTGGCTTGTTGGTTTGTTGGCTTGTTGGCTTGTTGGTTTGTTGGCTTGTTGGCTTGTTGGTTTGTTGGTTTGTTGGTTTGTTGGTTTGTTGGTCTGTTGGTTTGTTGGTTAGTTGGCTTGTTGGCTTGTTGGTTTGGTGGTTTGTTGGCTTGTTGGTTTGTTGGTTTTTTGGTTTATTGGCTTGTTGGTTTGGTGGTTTGTTGGTTTCTTGGTTTGTTGGTTTGTTGGTTTGTTCGTTTGTTGGTTTGTTCGTTTGTTGGTTTGTTTGTTTGTTGGTTTGTTCGTTTGTTGGCTTGTTGGTTTGTTGGCTTATTGGTTTGTTGGTTTGTTGGTTTGTTTGTTTGTTCGTTTGTTGGTTTGTTGGTTTGTTGGCTTATTGGTTTGTTGGCTTGTTGGTTTGTTGGCTTGTTGGCTTGTTGGTTTGTTGGTTTGTTGGTTTGTTGGTTTGTTGGTCTGTTGGTTTGTTGGTTAGTTGGCTTGTTGGCTTGTTGGTTTGGTGGTTTGTTGGCTTGTTGGTTTGTTGGTTTTTTGGTTTTTTGGCTTGTTGGTTTGGTGGTTTGTTGGTTTCTTGGTTTGTTGGTTTGTTGGTTTGTTCGTTTGTTGGTTTGTTCGTTTGTTGGTTTGTTTGTTTGTTGGTTTGTTCGTTTGTTGGCTTGTTGGTTTGTTGGCTTGTTGGCTTGTTGGCTTGTTGGTTTGTTGGTTTGTTGGTTTGTTGGTTTGTTGGTTTGTTGGTTTGTTGGTTTGTTGGTTAGTTGGCTTGTTGGCTTGTTGGTTTTTTGGTTTGTTGGCTTGTTGTTTTGTTGGTTTTTAGGTTTGTTCGTTTGTTGGTTTGTTGGTTTGTTGGTTTGTTGGTTTGTTGGTTTGTTGGTTTTTTGGTTTTTTGGTTTGTTCGTGTGTTGGTTTGTTGGTTTGTTGGTTTGTTCGTTTGTTGGTTTGTTGGTTTGTTGGTTTGTTGGCTTGTTGGCTTGTTGGTTTGTTGATTTGTTGATTTGTTTGTTTATTGGTTTGTTTGTTTGTTGGTTTGTTGGTTTGTTGGTTTAATGGTTTGTTGGTTTGTTGGTTTGTTGGTTTGTTGGTTTGTTGGTTTGTTGGTTTGTTGGTTTGTTGGTTTGTTCGTTTGTTGGTTTGTCCGTTTTTTTTTTGGTTCGTTTGTTGGTTTGTTGGTTTGTTGGTTTGTTGGTTTGTTCGTTTGTTGGTTTGTTTGTTTGTTGGTTTGTTGGTTTGTTGGTTTGTTGGTTTGTTGGTTTGTTGGTTTGTTAGTTTGTTGGCTAGCTGGTTTGTTGGTTTGTTGGTTTGTTGGCTTGTTGGCTTGTTGGCTTGTTGGTTTGTTGGTTTGTTGGTTAGTTGGTTTTTTGGTTGGTTGGGTTGTTGGTTTGTTGGTTTGTTGGTTTGTTGGTTTGTTGGTTTGTTGGGTTGTTGGTTTGTTCGTTTGTTGGTTTGTTGGTTTGTTAGTTTGCTGGTTTGTTGACTTGTTGGCTTGTTGGTTTGATGGTTTGTTCGTTTGTTGGCTTGTTGGTTTGCTGTTTTGTTGGTTTGTTGGTTTGTTGGCTTGTTGGCTTGTTTGTTTATTGGTTTATTGGTTTGTTGGTTTGTTGGCTTGTTGGCTTGTTGGTTTGTTGGTTTGTTCGTTTGTTGGTTTGTTGGTTTATTGGTTTGTTGGTTTGTTGGTTTGTTGGCTTGTTGGTTTGTTGGTTTGTTGGTTTGTTGGTTTGTTGGTTTGTTGGTTTGTTGGTTCGTTGGTTTGTTGGTTAGTTGGCTTGTTGGCTTGTTGGTTTGTTGGTTTGTTGGCTTGTTGTTTTGCTGGTTTTTAGGTTTGTTCGTTTGTTGGTTTATTGGTTTGTTGGTTTGTTGGTTTGTTGGTTTGTTGGTTTGTTGGTTTTTTGGTTTTTTGGTTTGTTCATTTGTTGGTTTGTTGGTTTGTTGGATTTTAGGTTTGTTCGTTTGTTAGTTTGTTGGTTTGTTGGTTTGTTGGCTGGTTGGCTTGTTGGTTTGTTGATTTGTTGATTTGTTGATTTGTTTGTTTGTTGGTTTGTTCGTTTGTTGGTTTATTGGTTTGTTGGTTTAATGGTTTGTTGGTTTGTTGGTTTGTTGGTTTATTGGTTTGTTGGTTTGTTTGTTTGTTGGTTTGTTCGTTTTTTGGTTTGTTGGTTTGTTGGTTTGTTGGTTTGTTGGTTTGTTGGTTTGTTGGTTTGTTAGTTTGTTGGTTTGTTGGTTTGTTCGCTTGTTGGTTTGTTGGTTTGTTGGCTTTTTGGTTTGTTGGTTTGCTGGTTTGTTGGTTTGTTGGCTTGTTGGTTTGTTGGTTTGTTGGTTTGTTGGCTTGTTGGTTTGTTGGCTTGTTGGTTTGTTGGTTTGTTGGTTTGTTGGTTTTTTGGTTGGTTGGGTTGTTGGTTTGTTCGTTTGTTGGTTTGTTGGTTTGTTGGTTTGTTGGTTTGTTGGTTTGTTGGTTTGTTGGTTTGTTGGTTTGTTGGTTTGTTGGCGGGTTGGCTTGTTGGTTTTTTGGTTTGTTCGTTTGTTGGTTTGTTGGTTTGTTGGTTTGTTGGCTTGTTGGTTTGTTAGTTTGTTAATTTGTTAATTTGTTGGTTTGTTCGTTTGTTGGCTTGTTGGTTTGTTGGCTTGTTGGCTTGTTGGCTTGTTGGTTTGTTGGTTTCTTGGTTTGTTGGTTTGTTGGTTTGTTTGTTTGTTCGTTTGTTGGTTTGTTGGTTTATTGGCTTGTTGGTTTGTTGGTTTGTTGGCTTATTGGTTTGTTGGTTTGTTGGTTTGTTGGTTTGTTCGTTTGTTGGCTTGTTGGTTTGTTGGCTTGTTGGCTTGTTGGTTTGTTGGCTTGTTGGTTTGTTAGTTTGTTGGTTTGTTGGTTTGGTGGTTTGTTGGTCTGTTGGTTTGTTGGTTAGTTGGCTTGTTGGCTTGTTGGTTTTGCGGTTTGTTGGATTGTTGGTTCGTCAGTTTGTTAATTTGTTGGTTTGTTCGTTTGTTGGCTTGTTGGTTTGTTGGCTTGTTGGTTTGTTGGCTTGTTGGTTTGTTGGTTTGTTGGTTTGTTTGTTTGTTCGTTTGTTGGTTTGTTGGTTTGTTGGCTTGTTGGTTTGTTGGTTTGTTGGCTTATTGGTTTGTTGGTTTGTTGGTTTGTTGGTTTGTTCGTTTGTTGGCTTGTTGGTTTGTTGGCTTGTTGGCTTGTTGGTTTGTTGGCTTGTTGGCTTGTTGGTTTGTTGGTTTGTTGGTTTGTTGGTTTGTTGGTCTGTTGGTTTGTTGGTTAGTTGGCTTGTTGGCTTGTTGGTTTGGTGGTTTGTTGGCTTGTTGGTTTGTTGGTTTTTTGGTTTATTGGCTTGTTGGTTTGGTGGTTTGTTGGTTTCTTGGTTTGTTGGTTTGTTGGTTTGTTCGTTTGTTGGTTTGTTCGTTTGTTGGTTTGTTTGTTTGTTGGTTTGTTCGTTTGTTGGCTTGTTGGTTTGTTGGCTTATTGGTTTGTTGGTTTGTTGGTTTGTTTGTTTGTTCGTTTGTTGGTTTGTTGGTTTGTTGGCTTATTGGTTTGTTGGCTTGTTGGTTTGTTGGCTTGTTGGCTTGTTGGTTTGTTGGTTTGTTGGTTTGTTGGTTTGTTGGTCTGTTGGTTTGTTGGTTAGTTGGCTTGTTGGCTTGTTGGTTTGGTGGTTTGTTGGCTTGTTGGTTTGTTGGTTTTTTGGTTTTTTGGCTTGTTGGTTTGGTGGTTTGTTGGTTTCTTGGTTTGTTGGTTTGTTGGTTTGTTCGTTTGTTGGTTTGTTCGTTTGTTGGTTTGTTTGTTAGTTGGTTTGTTCGTTTGTTGGCTTGTTGGTTTGTTGGCTTGTTGGCTTGTTGGCTTGTTGGTTTGTTGGTTTGTTGGTTTGTTGGTTTGTTGGTTTGTTGGTTTGTTGGTTTGTTGGTTAGTTGGCTTGTTGGCTTGTTGGTTTTTTGGTTTGTTGGCTTGTTGTTTTGTTGGTTTTTAGGTTTGTTCGTTTGTTGGTTTGTTGGTTTGTTGGTTTGTTGGTTTGTTGGTTTGTTGGTTTGTTGGTTTTTTGGTTTTTTGGTTTGTTCGTGTGTTGGTTTGTTGGTTTGTTGGTTTGTTCGTTTGTTGGTTTGTTGGTTTGTTGGTTTGTTGGCTTGTTGGCTTGTTGGTTTGTTGATTTGTTGATTTGTTTGTTTATTGGTTTGTTTGTTTGTTGGTTTGTTGGTTTGTTGGTTTAATGGTTTGTTGGTTTGTTGGTTTGTTGGTTTGTTGGTTTGTTGGTTTGTTGGTTTGTTGGTTTGTTGGTTTGTTCGTTTGTTGGTTTGTCCGTTTTTTTTTTGGTTCGTTTGTTGGTTTGTTGGTTTGTTGGTTTGTTGGTTTGTTGGTTTGTTCGTTTGTTGGTTTGTTTGTTTGTTGGTTTGTTGGTTTGTTGGTTTGTTGGTTTGTTGGTTTGTTGGTTTGTTAGTTTGTTGGCTAGCTGGTTTGTTGGTTTGTTGGTTTGTTGGCTTGTTGGCTTGTTGGCTTGTTGGTTTGTTGGTTTGTTGGTTAGTTGGTTTTTTGGTTGGTTGGGTTGTTGGTTTGTTGGTTTGTTGGTTTGTTGGTTTGTTGGTTTGTTGGGTTGTTGGTTTGTTCGTTTGTTGGTTTGTTGGTTTGTTAGTTTGCTGGTTTGTTGTTTTGTTGGCTTGTTGGTTTGATGGTTTGTTCGTTTGTTGGCTTGTTGGTTTGCTGTTTTGTTGGTTTGATGGTTTGTTGGCTTGTTGGCTTGTTTGTTTATTGGTTTATTGGTTTGTTGGTTTGTTGGCTTGTTGGCTTGTTGGTTTGTTGGTTTGTTCGTTTGTTGGTTTGTTGGTTTATTGGTTTGTTGGTTTGTTGGCTTGTTGGTTTGTTGGTTTGTTGGTTTGTTGGTTTGTTGGTTTGTTGGTTTGCTCGTTTGTTGGTTTTTTGGTTTGTTGGTTTGTTGGTTTGTTGGCATGTTAGTTTGTTGGCTTGTTGACTTTTTGGCTAATTGGTTTGTTGGCTTGTTGGTTTGTTGGCTTGTTGGCTTGTTGGTTTGTTGTTTTGTTGGTTTGTTCGTTTGTTGGTTTGTTGGCTTGTTGGTTTGGTGGTTTGTTGGTTTCTTGGTTTGATGGTTTGTTGGTTTGTTCGTTTGTTGGTTTGTTGGTTTGTTTGTTTGTTGGTTTGTTCGTTTGTTGGCTTGTTGGTTTGTTGGCTTATTGGTTTGTTGGTTTGTTGGTTTGTTTGTTTGTTCGTTTGTTGGTTTGTTGGTTCTTTGGCTTGTTGGTTTGTTGGTTTGTTGGCTTATTGGTTTTTTGGTTTGTTGGTTTGTTGGTTTGTTTGTTTGTTGGCTTGTTGGTTTGTTGGTTTGTTGGTTTGTTGGTTTTTTCGTTTGTTGGCTTGTTGGCTTGTCGGTTTGTTGGTTTGTTGGTTTGTTGGTTTGTTGGTTTGTTGGTTAGTTGGCTTGTTTGCTTGCTGGTTTCTTGGTTTGTTGGCTTGTTGGTTTGTTGGTTTTTTGGTTTATTGGCTTGTTGGTTTGGTGGTTTGTTGGTTTCTTGGTTTGTTGGTTTGTTGGTTTGTTCGTTTGTTGGTTTGTTTGTTTCTTGGTTTGTTTGTTTGTTGGTTTGTTCGTTTGTTGTCTTGTTGGTTTGTTGGCTTATTGGTTTGTTGGTTTGTTGGTTTGTTTATTTGTTCGTTTGTTGGTTTGTTGGTTTGTTGGTTGTTGGTTTGTTGGTTTGTTGGCTTGTTGGTTTGTTGGTTTGTTAATTTCTTGGTTTGTTCGTTTGTTGGCTTGTTGGTTTGTTGGCTTGTTGGCTTGTTGGCTTGTTGGCATGTTGGTTTGTTGGTTTGTTGGTTTGTTGGTTAGTTGGTTTGTTGGTTTGTTGGTTTGTTGGTTAGTTGGCTTGTTGGCTTGTTGGTTTGTTGGTTTGTTGGCTTGTTGTTTTGTTGGTTTTTAGGTTTGTTCGTTTGTAGGTTTATTGGTTTGTTGGTTTGTTGGTTTGTTGGTTTTTTGGTTTTTTGGTTTGTCCATTTGTTGGTTTGTTGGTTTGTTGGATTTTAGGTTTGTTCGTTTGTTTGTTTGTTGGTTTGTTGGTTTGTTGGCTTGTTGGCTTGTTGGTTTGTTGATTTGTTGATTTGTTTGTTTGTTGGTTTGTTCGTTTGTTGGTTTATTGGTTTGTTGGGTTAATGATTTGTTGGTTTGTTGGTTTGTTGGTTTATTGGTTTGTTGGTTTGTTCGTTTGTTGGTTTGTTCGTTTTTTGGTTTGTTGGTTTGATGGTTTGTTGGTTTGTTGGTTTGTTGGTTTGTTGGTTTGTTGGTTTGTTAGTTTGTTGGTTTGTTGGTTTGTTCGTTTGTTGGTTTGTTTGTTTGTTGGTTTGTTGGCTTGTTGGTTTGTTGGTTTGTTGGTTTGTTGGTTTGTTGGCTTGTTGGTTTGTTGGTTTGTTGGTTTGTTGGCTTGTTGGTTTGTTGGCTTGTTGGTTTGTTGGTTTGTTGGTTTGTTGGTTTTTTGGTTGGTTGGGTTGTTGGTTTGTTGGTTTGTTGGTTTGTTGGTTTGTTGGTTTGTTGGTTTGTTGGTTTGTTGGTTTGTTGGTTTGTTGGTTTGTTGGTTTGTTGGCGTGTTGGCTTGTTGGTTTTTTGGTTTGTTCGATTGTTGGTTTGTTGGTTTGTTGGTTTGTTGGCTTGTTGGTTTGTTAGTTTGTTAGTTTGTTAATTTGTTGGTTTGTTCGTTTGTTGGCTTGTTGGTTTGTTGGCTTGTTGGCTTATTGGCTTGTTGGTTTGTTGGTTTGTTGGTTTGTTTGTTTGTTCGTTTGTTGGTTTGTTGATCTATTGGCTTGTTGGTTTGTTGGTTTGTTGGCTTATTGGTTTGTTGGTTTGTTGGTTTGTTGGTTTGTTCGTTTGTTGGCTTGTTGGTTTGTTGGCTTGTTGGCTTGTTGGTTTGCTGGCTTGTTGGCTTGTTGGTTTGTTGGTTTGTTGGTTTGTTGGTTTGTTGGTCTGTTGGTTTGTTGGTTAATTGGCTTGTTGGCTTGTTGGTTTGGCGGTTTGTTGGCTTGTTGATCTGTTGGTTTTTTGGTTTATTGGCTTGTTGATTTGGTGGTTTGTTGGTTTCTTGGTTTGTTGTTTTGTTGGTTTGTTCGTTTGTTGGTTTGTTCGTTTGTTGGCTTGTTGGTTTGTTGGCTTATTGGTTTGTTGGTTTGTTGGTTTGTTTGTTTGTTCGTTTGTTGGTTTGTTGGTTTGTTGGCTTATTGGTTTGTTGGTTTGTTGGCTTGTTGGTTTGTTAGTTTGTTAATTTGTTGGTTTGTTCGTTTGTTGGCTTGTTGGTTTGTTGGCTTGTTGGCTTGTTGGCCTGTTGGTTTGTTGGTTTGTTGGTTTGTTGGTTTGTTGGTTTGTTGGTTTGTTGGTTAGTTGGCTTGTTGGCTTATTGGTTTGTTGATTTATTGGTTTGTTGGTTTGTTCGTTTGTTGGTTTGTTCGTTTTTTGGTTTGTTGGTTTGTTGGTTTGTTGGTTTGTTGGTTTGTTGGTTTGTTGGTTTGTTGGTTCGTTAGTTTGTTGGTTTGTTGGTTTGTTCGTTTGTTGGTTTGTTTGTTTGTTGGTTTGTTGGCTTGTTGGTTTGTTGGTTTGTTGGTTTGTTGGTTTGTTGGCTTGTTGGTTTGTTGGTTTGTTGGTTTGTTGGCTTGTTGGTTTGTTGGCTTGTTGGTTTGTTGGTTTGTTGGTTTGTTGGTTTTTTGGTTGGTTGGGTTGTTGGTTTGTTCGTTTGTTGGTTTGTTGGTTTGTTGGTTTGTTGGTTTGTTGGTTTGTTGGTTTGTTGGTTTGTTGGTTTGTTGGTTTGTTGGTTTGTTGGTTTGTTGGTTTGTTGGCGTGTTGGCTTGTTGGTTTTTTGGTTTGTTCGTTTGTTGGTTTGTTGGTTTGTTGGTTTGTTGGCTTGTTGGTTTGTTAGTTTGTTAGTTTGTTAATTTGTTGGTTTGTTCGTTTGTTGGCTTGTTGGTTTGTTGGCTTGTTGGCTTGTTGGCTTGTTGGTTTGTTGGTTTGTTGGTTTGTTTGTTTGTTCGTTTGTTGATTTGTTGGTCTATTGGCTTGTTGGTTTGTTGGTTTGTTGGCTTATTGGTTTGTTGGTTTGTTGGTTTGTTGGTTTGTTCGTTTGTTGGCTTGTTGGTTTGTTGGCTTGTTGGCTTGTTGGTTTGCTGGCTTGTTGGCTTGTTGGTTTGTTGGTTTGTTGGTTTGTTGGTTTGTTGGTCTGTTGGTTTGTTGGTTAATTGGCTTGTTGGCTTGTTGGTTTGGCGGTTTGTTGGCTTGTTGATCTGTTGGTTTTTTGGTTTATTGGCTTGTTGATTTGGTGGTTTGTTGGTTTCTTGGTTTGTTGGTTTGTTGGTTTGTTCGTTTGTTGGTTTGTTCGTTTGTTGGCTTGTTGGTTTGTTGGCTTATTGGTTTGTTGGTTTGTTGGTTTGTTTGTTTGTTCGTTTGTTGGTTTGTTGGTTTGTTGGCTTATTGGTTTGTTGGTTTGTTGGCTTGTTGGTTTGTTAGTTTGCTAATTTGTTGGTTTGTTCGTTTGTTGGCTTGTTGGTTTGTTGGCTTGTTGGCTTGTTGGCTTGTTGGTTTGTTGGTTTGTTGGTTTGTTGGTTTGTTGGTTTGTTGGTTTGTTGGTTTGTTGGTTAGTTGGCTTGTTGGCTTGTTGGTTTGTTGGTTTGTTGGCTTGTTGTTTTGTTGGTTTTTAGGTTTGTTTGTTTGTTGGTTTGTTGGTTTGTTGGTTTGTTGGTTTGTTGGTTTGTTGGTTTTTTGGTTTTTTGGTTTGTTCGTGTGTTGGTTTGTTGGTTTGTTGGTTTGTTGCTTTGTTGGTTTGTTGGTTTGTTCGTTTGTTGGTTTGTTGGTTTGTTGGTTTGTTGGCTTGTTGGCTTGTTGGTTTGTTGATTTGTTGATTTGTTTGTTTATTGGTTTGTTTGTTTGTTGGTTAGTTGGTTTGTTGGTTTAATGGTTTGTTGGTTTGTTGGTTTGTTGGTTTGTTAGTTTGTTGGTTTGTTGGTTTGTTCGTTTGTTGGTTTGTTCGTTTTTTTTTTGGTTCGTTTGTTGGTTTGTTGGTTTGTTGGTTTGTTGGTTTGTTCGTTTGTTGGTTTGTTTGTTTGTTGGTTTGTTGGTTTGTTGGTTTGTTGGTTTGTTGGTTTGTTAGCTTGTTGGTTTGTTGGTTTGTTGGTTTGTTGGCTTGTTGGCTTGTTGGCTTGTTGGTTTGTTGGTTTGTTGGTTAGTTGGTTTTTTTAATTGATTGGGTTGTTGGTTTGTTGGTTTGTTGGTTTGTTGGTTTGTTGGTTTGTTGGGTTGTTGGTTTGTTCGTTTGTTGGTTTGTTGGTTTGTTCGTTTGCTGGTTTGTTGGCTTGTTGGCTTGTTGGCTTGTTGGTTTGTTCGTTTGTTGGTTTGTTGGTTTGCTGTTTTGTTGGTTTGTTGGTTTGTTGGTTTGTTGGCTTGTTGGCTTGTTGGTTTATTGGTTTATTGGTTTGTTGGTTTGTTGGCTTGTTGGCTTATTGGTTTGTTGGTTTGTTCGTTTGTTGGTTTGTTGGTTTATTGGTTTTTTGGTTTGTTGGCTTGTTGGCTTGTTGGTTTGTTGGTTTGTTGGTTTGTTGGTTTGTTAGTTTGTTCGTTTGTTGGTTTTTTGGTTTGTTGGTTTGTTGGTTTGTTGGCATGTTAGTTTGTTGGCTTGTTGACTTTTTGGCTAATTGGTTTGTTGGCTTGTTGGTTTGTTGGCTTGTTGGCTTGTTGGTTTGTTGTTTTGTTGGTTTGTTCGTTTGTTGGTTTGTTGGCTTGTTGGTTTAGTGGTTTGTTGGTTTCTTGGTTTGTTGGTTTGTTGGTTTGTTCGTTTGTTGGCTTGTTGGTTTGTTGGCTTATTGGTTTGTTGGTTTGTTGGTTTGTTTGTTTGTTCGTTTGTTGGCTTGTTGGTTTGTTGGCTTATTGGTTTGTTGGTTTCTTGGTTTGTTGGTTTGTTGGCTTATTGGTTTGTTGGTTTGTTGGTTTATTTGTTTGTTGGCTTGTTGGTTTGTTGGTTTGTTGGTTTGTTGGTTTTTTGGTTTGTTGGCTTGTTGGCTTGTTGGTTTGTTGGTTTGTTGGTTTGTTGATTTGTTGGTTTGTTGGTTTGTTGGTTAGTTGGCTTGTTGGCTTGTTGGTTTGTTGGTTTGTTGGCTTGTTGGTTTGTTGGTTTTTTGGTTTATTGGCTTGTTGGTTTGGTGGTTTGTTGGTTTCTTGGTTTGTTGGTTTGTTGGTTTGTTCGTTTGTTGGTTTGTTCGTTTCTTGGTGTGTTTGTTTGTTGGTTTGTTCGTTTGTTGGCTTGTTGGTTTGTTGGCTTATTGGTTTGTTGGTTTGTTGGTTTGTTTATTTGTTCGTTTGTTGGTTTGTTGGTTTGTTGGCTTGTTGGTTTGTTGGCTTGTTGGTTTGTTGGCTTGTTGGCTTGTTGGCTTGTTGGTTTGTTGGTTTGTTGGTTTGTTGGTTTGTTGGTTTGTTGGTTTGTTGGTTAGTTGGCTTGTTGGCTTGTTGGTTTGTTGGTTTGTTGGCTTGTTGTTTTGTTGGTTTTTAGGTTTGTTCGTTTGTGGGTTTATTGGTTTGTTGGTTTGTTGGTTTGTTGGTTTGTTGGTTTGTTGGTTTGTTGGTTTTTTGGTTTTTTGGTTTGTTCATTTGTTGGTTTGTTGGTTTGTTGGATTTTAGGTTTGTTCGTTTGTTAGTTTGTTGGTTTGTTGGTTTGTTGGCTTGTTGGCTTGTTGGTTTGTTGATTTGTTGATTTGTTTGTTTGTTGGTTTGTTCGTTTGTTGGTTTATTGGTTTGTTGGTTTAATGGTTTGTTGGTTTGTTGGTTTGTTGGTTTATTGGTTTGTTGGTTTGTTCGTTTGTTGGTTTGTTCGTTTTTTGGTTTGTTGGTTTGTTGGTTTGTTGGTTTGTTGGTTTGTTGGTTTGTTGGTTTGTTGGTTTGTTAGTTTGTTGGTTTGTTGGTTTGTTCGTTTGTTGGTTTGTTTGTTTGTTGGTTTGTTGGCTTGTTGGTTTGTTGGTTTGTTGGTTTGTTGGTTTGTTGGTTTGTTGGCTTGTTGGTTTGTTGGTTTGTTGGCTTGTTGGTTTGTTGGCTTGTTGGTTTGTTGGTTTGTTGGTTTGTTGGTTTTTTGGTTGGTTGGGTTGTTGGTTTGTTCGTTTGTTGGTTTGTTGGTTTGTTGGTTTGTTGGTTTGTTGGTTTGTTGGTTTGTTGGTTTGTTGGTTTGTTGGCGTGTTGGCTTGTTGGTTTTCTGGTTTGTTCGTTTGTTGGTTTGTTGGTTTGTTGGTTTGTTGGTTTATTGGTTTGTTGGTTTGTTGGTTTGTTGGTTTGTTGGTTTGTTGGTTTGTTGGTTTGTTGGCGTGTTGGCTTGTTGGTTTTTTGGTTTGTTCGTTTGTTGGTTTGTTGGCTTGTTGGTTTGTTGGCTTGTTGATTTGTTGGTTTGTTGGCGTGTTGACTTGTTGGTTTGTTGGTTTGTTTGTTTGTTGGTTTGTTGGTTTGTTGATTTGTTGGTTTGTTGGTTTGTTGGTTAGTTGGCTTGTTGGCTTGTTGGTTTGTTGGTTTGTTGGCTTGTTGGTTTGTTGGTTTTTTGGTTTATTGGCTTGTTGGTTTGGTGGTTTGTTGGTTTCTTGGTTTGTTGGTTTGTTGGTTTGTTCGTTTGTTGGTTTGTTCGTTTCTTGGTGTGTTTGTTTGTTGGTTTGTTCGTTTGTTGGCTTGTTGGTTTGTTGGCTTATTGGTTTGTTGGTTTGTTGGTTTGTTTATTTGTTCGTTTGTTGGTTTGTTGGTTTGTTGGCTTGTTGGTTTGTTGGTTTGTTGGCTTGTTGGTTTGTTGGTTTGTTGGTTTGTTAATTTCTTGGTTTGTTCGTTTGTTGGCTTGTTGGTTTGTTGGCTTGTTGGGTTGTTGGCTTGTTGGTTTGTTGGTTTGTTGGTTTGTGGGTTTGTTGGTTTGTTGGTTTGTTGGTTTGTTGGTTAGTTGGCTTGTTGGCTTGTTGGTTTGTTGGTTTGTTGGCTTGTTGTTTTGTTGGTTTTTAGGTTTGTTCGTTTGTGGGTTTATTGGTTTGTTGGTTTGTTGGTTTGTTGGTTTGTTGGTTTGTTGGTTTGTTGGTTTTTTGGTTTTTTGGTTTGTTCATTTGTTGGTTTGTTGGTTTGTTGGATTTTAGGTTTGTTCGTTTGTTGGTTTGTTGGTTTGTTGGTTTGTTGGCTTGTTGGCTTGTTGGTTTGTTGATTTGTTGATTTGTTTGTTTGTTGGTTTGTTCGTTTGTTGGTTTATTGGTTTGTTGGTTTAATGGTTTGTTGGTTTGTTGGTTTGTTGGTTTATTGGTTTATTGGTTTGTTGGTTTGTTCGTTTGTTGGTTTGTTCGTTTTTTGGTTTGTTGGTTTGTTGGTTTGTTGGTTTGTTGGTTTGTTGGTTTGTTGGTTTGTTGGTTTGTTAGTTTGTTGGTTTGTTGGTTTGTTCGTTTGTTGGTTTGTTTGTTTGTTGGTTTGTTGGCTTGTTGGTTTGTTGGTTTGTTGGTTTGTTGGTTTGTTGGCTTGTTGGTTTGTTGGTTTGTTGGTTTGTTGGCTTGTTGGTTTGTTGGCTTGTTGGTTTGTTGGTTTGTTGGTTTGTTGGTTTTTTGGTTGGTTGGGTTGTTGGTTTGTTCGTTTGTTGGTTTGTTGGTTTGTTGGTTTGTTGGTTTGTTGGTTTGTTGGTTTGTTGGTTTGTTGGTTTGTTGGTTTGTTGGCGTGCTGGCTTGTTGGTTTTTTGGTTTGTTCGTTTGTTGATTTGTTGGTTTGTTGGTTTGTTGGTTTATTGGTTTGTTGGTTTGTTGGTTTGTTGGTTTGTTGGTTTGTTGGTTTGTTGGTTTGTTGGTTTGTTGGCGTGTTGGCTTGTTGGTTTTTTGGTTTGTTCGTTTGTTGGGTTGTTGGCTTGTTGGTTTGTTGGCTTGTTGATTTGTTGGTTTGTTGGCGTGTTGACTTGTTGGTTTGTTGGTTTGTTTGTTTGTTGGTTTGTTCGTTTGTTGGTGTGTTGGTTAGTTGGTTTGTTGGTTTATTGGTTTGTTGGTTTGTTGGTTTGTTCGTTCGTTGGTTTGTTGGTTTGTTGGTTTGTTGGTTTGTTGGTTTGTTGGTTTGTTGGTTTGTTGGGTTGTTGGTTTGTTGGTTTGTTGGTTTGTTGGTTTGTTGGTTTGTTGGTTTGTTGGTTTGTTGGTTTGTTGGTATGTTGGTTTGCTGGCTTTTTGGTTTGTTGGTTTGTTGGTTTGTTGGTTGTTGGCTTGTTGGTTTGTTGGCTTGTTAGTTTGTTGGCTAGTTGCTTTGTTGGTTTGTTGTTTTGTTGATTTGTTGGTTTGTTGGCTTGTTGGCTTGTTGGCTTGTTGGTTTGTTGGTTTGTTCATTTGTTGGTTTGTTGGTTTGTTGGTTTATTGGTTTGTTGGCTTGTTGGCTTCTTGGTTTATTGGTTTGTTGGTTTGTTGGTTTGTTGGTTTGTTGGCTTGTTGTTTTGTTGGTTTGTTGGTTTGTTCGTTTGTTGGTTTATGGATTTGTTGGCTTGTTGGTTTGTTGGTTTGTTGGTTTATTGGTTTGTTGGTTTGTTCGTCTGTTGGTTTTTTGGTTTGTTGGTTTGTTGGTTTGTTGGCATGTTGGTTTGTTGGCTTGTTGACTTGTTGGCTTATTGGTTTGTTGGCTTGTTGGTTTGTTGGCTTGTTGGTTTGTTGGTTTGTTGGTTGTTGGTTTGTGGGTTTGTTGGTTTGTTCGTTGGTTAATTTGTTGGTTTGTTTGTTTGTTGGTTTGTTCATTTGTCGGCTTATTGGTTTGTTGGCTTATTGGTTTGTTGGTTTGTTGGTTTGTTTGTTTGTTCGTTTGTTGGTTAGTTGGTTGGTTGGCTTGTTGGTCTGTTGGTTTGTTGGCTTATTGGTTTGTTGGTTTGTTCGTTTGTTGGTTTGTTGGTTTGTTGGTTTGTTGGCTTGTTGGTTTGTTGGCTTGTTGGTTTGTTGGTTTGTTGGTTTGTTTGTTTGTTAGTTTGTTCGTCTGTTGGTTTTTTGGTTTGTTGGTTTGTTGGTTTGTTGGTTTCTTAGTTTGTGGATTTGTTGGTTTGTTCGTTGGTTAATTTGTTGGTTTGTTTGTTTGTTGGTTTGTTCATTTGTTGGCTTGTTGGTTTGTTGGCTTATTGGTTTGTTGGTTTCTTGGTTTGTTTGTTTGTTCGTTTGTTGGTTAGTTGGTTGGTTGGCTTGTTGGTTTGTTGGCTTATTGGTTTGTTGGTTTGTTCGTTTGTTGGTTTGTTGGTTTGTTGGTTTGTTGGCTTGTTGGCTTGTTGGCTTGTTGGTTTGTTGGTTTGTTGGTTTGTTTGTTTGTTGGTTTGTCCGTTTGTTGGTTTGTTGGCTTGTTGGTTTGTTGGTTTGTTGGTTTGTTGGTTTGTTGGTTTGTTGGTTTGTTGGTTTGTTCGTTTGTTGGTTTGTTTGTTTGTTGGTTTGTTGGCTTGTTGGTTTGTTGGTTTGTTGGTTTGTTGGTTTGTTGGCTTGTTGGTTTGTTGGTTTGTTGGTTTGTTGGTTTGTTGGTTTGTTCGTTTGTTAGTTTGTTGGTTTGTTGGTTTGTTGGTTTGCTAGCGTGTTGGCTTGTTGGTTTTTTGGTTTGTTCGTTTGTTGGTTTGTTGGTTTGGTGGTTTGTTGGTTTGTTGGTTTGTTGGTTTGTTGGTTTGTTGGTTTGTTGGTTTGTTGGTTTGTTAGTTTGTTGGTTTGTTGGTTTGTTGGTTTGTTGGTTTGTTGGTTTGTTGGTTTTTTGTTTTGTTGGTTTGGTCGTTTGTTGATTTGTTGGTTTGTTTGTTTGTTGGCTTGTTGGTTTGTTGGTTTGTTTTTTTGTTGGTTTGTTCATTTCTTGGTTTGTTGGTTTGTTGGTTTGTTGGTTTATTGGTTTGTTGGTTTGTTGGTTTGTTCGTTTGTTGGTTTGTTGGTTTGTTGGTTTGTTGGTTTGTTGGTTTGTTGGTTTGTTCGTTTGTTGGGTTGTTGGTTTGTTGGTTTGTTGGTTTGTTGGTTTGTCGGTTTGTTGGTTTGTTGGTTTGTTGGCTTTTTGGTTTGTTGGTTTGTTCGTTTGTTGGCTTGTTGGCTTGTTGGCTTGTTGGTTTGTTTGTTTGTTGGTTTGTTGGCTAGTTGCTTTGTTAGTTTGTTGGTTTGTTGGTTTGTTGGTTTGTTGGGTTGTTGGTTTGTTGGTTTGTTGGTTTGTTGGTTTGTTGGATTGTTGGGTTGTTGGTTTGTCCGTTTGTTGGTTTGTTGGTTTGTTGGTTTACTGGTTTGTTGGCTTGTTGGCTTGTTGGTTTGTTGGTTTGTTCGTTTGTTGGTTTGTTGGTTTGCTGTTTTTTTTCGTTTGTTGGTTTGTTGGCTTGTTGGCTTGTTGGTTTATTGGTTTGTTGGTTTGTTGGTTTGTTGGCTTGTTGGCTTGTTGGTTTGTTGGTTTTTTCGTTTGTTGGTTTGTTGGTTTGTTGGTTTTTTGGTTTGTTGGCTTGTTGGTTCGTTGGCTTGTTGGTTTGTTGGTTTGTTGGCTTATTGGTTTATTGGTTTGTTGGTTTGTTGGTTTGTTCGTTTGTTGGCTTGTTGGTTTGTTGGTTTGTTGGTTTGTTGGTTTTTTGGTTTGTTAGCTTGTTGGCTTGTTGGTTTGTCGGTTTGTTGGTTTGTTGGTTTGTTGGTTTGTTGGTTTGTTGGTTAGTTGGCTTGTTGGCTTGTTGGTTTGTTGGTTTGTTGGCTTGTTGGTTTGTTGGTTTTTTGGTTTATTGGCTTGTTGGTTTGGTGGTTTGTTGGTTTCTTGGTTTGTTGGTTTGTTGGTTTGTTCGTTTGTTGGTTTGTTCGTTTCTTGGTTTGTTTGTTTGTTGGTTTGTTCGTTTGTTGGCTTGTTGGTTTGTTGGCTTACTGGTTTGTTGGTTTGTTGGTTTGTTTATTTGTTCGTTTGTTGATTTGTTGGTTTGTTGGTTTGTTGGTTTGTTGGTTTGTTGGCCTGTTGGTTTGTTGGTTTGTTAATTTCTTGGTTTGTTCGTTTGTTGGCTTATTGGTTTGTTGGCTTGTTGGCTTGTTGGTTTGTTGGTTTGTTGGTTTGTTGGTTTGTTGGTTAGTTGGCTTGTTGGCTTGTTGGTTTGTTAGTTTGTTGGCTTGTTGTTTTGTTGGTTTTTAGGTTTGTTCGTTTGTTGGTTTATTGGTTTGTTGGTTTGTTGGTTTGTTGGTTTGTTGGTTTGTTGGTTTGTTGGTTTTTTGGATTTTTGGTTTGTTCATTTGTTGGTTTGTTGGTTTGTTGGATTTTAGGTTTGTTCGTTTGTTGGTTTCATGGATTGTTGGTTTGTTGGCTTGTTGGGTTGTTGGTTTGTTGATTTGTTTGTTTGTTGGTTTGTTCGTTTGTTGGTTTATTGGTTTGTTGGTTTAATGGTTTGTTGGTTTGTTGGTTTGTTGATTTATTGGTTTGTTGGTTTGTTGGTTTGTTGGTTTGTTGGTTTGTTCGTTTTTTTTTTTTTTGGTTTGTTGGTTTGTTGGTTTGTTGGTTTGTTGGTTTGTTGGTTTGTTAGTTTGTTGGTTTGTTGGTTTGTTCGTTTGTTGGTTTGTTTGTTTGTTGGTTTGTTGGCTTGTTGGTTTGTTGGTTTGTTGGTTTGTTAGTTTGTTGGTTTGGTTGGCTTGTTGGTTTGTTGGTTTGTTGGTTTGTTGGCTTGTTGGTTTGTTGGCTTGTTGGTTTGTTGGTTTGTTGGTTTGTTGGTTTTTTGGTTAGTTGGGTTGTTGGTTTGTTCGTTTGATGGTTTGTTGGTTTGTTGGTTTATTGGTTTGTTGGTTTGATGGTTTGTTGGTTTGTTGGTTTGTTGGTTTGTTGGCGTGTTGGCTTGTTGGTTTTTTGGTTTGTTCGTTTGTTGGTTTGTTGGTTTGTTGGTTTGGTCATTTGTTGGTATGTTGGTTTGTTGGTTTGTTGGTTTGTTGGTTTGTTGGTTTGTTGGTTTTTTGGTTTGTTGGTTTGTTGGTTTGTTGGCGTGTTGGCTTGTTGGTTTTTTGGTTTGTTCGTTTGTTGGTTTGTTGGTTTGTTGGTTTGTTGGCTTTTTGATTTGTTGGTTTGTTGGCGTGTTGACTTGTTGGTTTGTTGGTTCGTTGGTTTGTTTGTTTGTTGGTTTGTTCGTTTGTTGGTTTGCTGGTTAGTTGGTTTGTTGGTTTGTTGGTTTGTTGGTTTATTGGTTTGTTGGTTTGATGGTTTGTTCGTTCGATGGTTTGTTGGTTTGTTGGTTTGTTGGTTTGTTCGTTTGTTGGTTTGTTGGTTTGTTGGTTTGTTGGTTTGTTGGTTTGTTGGTTTGTTGGTTTGTTGGTTTGTTGGTTTGTTGGTTTGTTGGTTTGTTGGTTTGTTGGTTTGTTGGTTTGTTGGTTTGTTGGTTTGTTGGTTTGTTGGTTTGTTGGTTTGTTGGCTTTTTGGTTTGTTGGTTTGTTGGTTTGTTGGCTTGTTGGTTTGTTGGCTTGTTAGTTTGTTGGCTAAGTGCTTTGTTGGTTTGTTGGTTTGTTGATTTGTTGGTTTGTTGGTGTGTTGGCTTTTTGGTTTGTTGGCTTGTTGGCTTGTTGGTTTGTTGGTTTGTTCATTTGTTGGTTTGTTGGTTTGTTGGTTTATTGGTTTGTTGGCTTGTTGGCTTGTTGGTTTATTGGTTTGTTGGTTTGTTGGTTTGTTGGTTTGTTGGCTTGTTGGCTTGTTGGTTTGTTGGTTTGTTCGTTTGTTGGTTTATTGATTTGTTGGTTTTTTGGTTTGTTGGCTTGTTGGTTTGTTGGTTTGTTGGTTTATTGGTTTGTTGGTTTGTTCGTCTGTTGGTTTTTTGGTTTGTTGGTTTGTTGGCATGTTGGTTTGTTGGCTTGTTGACTTGTTGGCTTATTGGTTTGTTGGCTTGTTGGTTTGTTGGCTTGTTGGCTTGTTGGTTTATTGGTTTGTTGGTTTGTTCGTTTGTTGGTTTGTTGGCTTGTTGGTTTGGTGGTTTGTTGGTTTCTTGGTTTGTGGGTTTGTTGGTTTGTTCGTTGGTTAATTTGTTGGTTTCTTTGTTTGTTGGTTTGTTCATTTGTCGGCTTGTTGGTTTGTTGGCTTATTGGTTTGTTGGTTTGTTGGTTTGTTTGTTTGTTCGTTTGTTGGTTAGTTGGTTGGTTGGCTTGTTGGTTTGGTGGTTTGTTGGCTTATTGGTTTGTTGGTTTGTTCGTTTGTTGGTTTGTTGGTTTGTTGGTTTGTTGGCTTGTTGGCGTGTTGGCTTGTTGGTTTGTTGGTTTGTTGGTTTGTTTCTTTGTTGGTTTGTTCGTCAGTTGGTTTTTTGGTTTGTTGGTTTGTTGGTTTGTTGGCATGTTGGTTTGTTGGCTTGTTGACTTGTTGGCTTTTGGTTTGTTGGCTTGTTGGTTTGTTGGCTTGTTGGCTTGTTGGTTTATTAGTTTGTTGGTTTGTTCGTTTGTTGGTTTGTTGGCTTGTTGGTTTGGTGGTTTGTTGATTTCTTGGTTTGTGGGTTTGTTGGTTTGTTCGTTGGATAATTTGTTGGTTTGTTTGTTTGTTGGTTTGTTCATTTGTTGGCTTGTTGGTTTGTTGGCTTATTGGTTTGTTGGTTTGTTGGTTTGTTTGTTTGTTCGTTTGTTGGTTAGTTGGTTGGTTGGCTTGTTGGTTTGTTGGTTTGTTGGCTTATTGGTTTGTTGGTTTGTTCGTTTGTTGGTTTGTTGGTTTGTTGGTTTGTTGGCTTGTTGGCTTGTTGGCTTGTTGGTTTGTTGGTTTGTTGGTTTGTTTGTTTGTTGGTTTGTTCGTTTGTTGGTTTGTTGGCTTGTTGGTTTGTTGGTTTGTTGGTTTGTTGGTTTGTTGGTTTGTTGGTTTGTTGGTTTGTTGGTTTGTTGGTTTGTTGGTTTGTTGGTTTGTTGGTTTGTTGGTTTGTTCGTTTGTTGTTTTGTTCGTTTGTTGGTTTGTTGGTTTGTTGGTTTGTTGGTTTGTTGGTTTGTTCGTTTGTTGGTTTGTTTGTTTGTTGGTTTGTTGGTTTGTTGGTTTGTTGGCTTGTTGGCTTGTTGGTTTGTTGGTTTGTTGGTTTGTTGGCTTGTTGGTTTGTTGGCTTGTTGGTTTGTTGGTTTGTTGGTTTGTTGGTTTGTTGGTTTATTCGTTTGTTAGTTTGTTGGTTTGTTGGTTTGTTGGTTTGTTGGTTTGTTAGCGTGTTGGCTTGTTGGTTTTTTGGTTTGTTCGTTTGTTGGTTTGTTGGCTAGTTGCTTTGTTGGTTTGTTGGTTTGTTGGTTTGTTGGTTTGTTGGTTTGTTGGTTTGTTAGTTTGTTGGTTTGTTGGTTTGTAGGCTTGTTGGCTTGTTGGTTTGTTGGTTTGTTGGTTTTTTGTTTTGTTGGTTTGGTCGTTTGTTGGTTTGTTTGTTTGTTGGCTTGTTGGTTTGTTGGTTTGTTGGCTTGTTGGCTTGTTGGTTTGTTGGTTTGTTGGTTTGTTTTTTTGTTGGTTTGTTCATTTGTTGGTTTGTTGGTTTGTTGGTTTGTTGGTTTATTGGTTTGTTGGTTTGGTGGTTTGTTCGTTTGTTGGTTTGTTGGTTTGTTGGTTTGTTGGTTTGTTGGTTTGTTTGTTTGTTGGTTTGTTGGTTTGTTGGTTTGTTGGTTTGTTGGTTTGTCGGTTTGCTGGTTTGTTGGTTTGTTGGATTTTTGGTTTGTTGGTTTGTTCGTTTGTTGGCTTGTTGGCTTGTTGGCTTGTTGGCTTGTTGGTTTTTTTGCTTGTTGGTTTGTTGGCTAGTTGCTTTGTTGGTTTGTTGGTTTGTTTGTTGTTGGTTTGTTCGTTTGTTGGTTTGTTGGCTTGTTGGTTTGTTGGTTTGTTGGTTTGTTGGTTTGTTGGTTTGTTGGTTTGTTGGTTTGTTGGGTTGTTTTTTTGTTGGTTTGTTCATTTGTTGGTTTGTTGGTTTGTTGGTTTATTGGTTTGTTGGTTTGGTGGTTTGTTCGTTTGTTGGTTTGTTGGTTTGTTGGTTTGTTGGTTTGTTGGTTTGTTGGTTTGTTTGTTTGTTGGTTTGTTGGTTTGTTGGTTTGTTGGTTTGTTGGTTTGTTGGTTTGTCGGTTTGCTGGTTTGTTGGTTTGTTGGATTTTTGGTTTGTTGGTTTGTTCGTTTGTTGGCTTGTTTGTTGGTTTGTTGGCTTGTTGGTTTGTTGGTTTGTTGGTTTGTTGGCTTGTTGGCTTGTTGGTTTGTTGGTTTGTTGGTTTGTTTTTTTGTTGGTTTGTTCATTTGTTGGTTTGTTGGTTTGTTGGTTTGTTGGTTTATTGGTTTGTTGGTTTGGTGGTTTGTTCGTTTGTTGGTTTGTTGGTTTGTTGGTTTGTTGGTTTGTTGGTTTGTTGGTTTGTTTGTTTGTTGGTTTGTTGGTTTGTTGGTTTGTTGGTTTGTTGGTTTGTTGGTTTGTTGGTTTGTCGGTTTGCTGGTTTGTTGGTTTGTTGGATTTTTGGTTTGTTGGTTTGTTCGTTTGTTGGCTTGTTGGCTTGTTGGCTTGTTGGCTTGTTGGTTTTTTTGCTTGTTGGTTTGTTGGCTAGTTGCTTTGTTGGTTTGTTGGTTTGTTGGTTTGTTGGGTTGTTGGTTTGTTGGTTTGTTGGTTTGTTGGTTTGTTGGTTTGTTCGGTTGTTGGGTTGTTGGTTTGTCCGTTTGTTGGTTTGTTGGTTTGTTGGTTTACTGGTTTGTTGGCTTGTTGGCTTGTTGGTTTGTTGGTTTGTTCGTTTGTTGGTTTGTTGGTTTGCTGTTTTTTTCGTTTGTTGGTTTGTTGGTTTGTTGGCTTGTTGGCTTGTTGGCTTGTTGGTTTGTTGGTTTGTTGGTTTGCTGGCTTGTTGGCTTGTTGGTTTATTGGTTTGTTGGTTTGTTGGTTTGTTGGCTTGTTGGCTTGTTGGCTTGTTGGTTTGTTGGTTTGTTCGCTTGTTGGTTTGTTGGTTTGTTGGCATGTTGGTTTGTTGGCTTGTTGACTTTTTGGCTTATTGGCTTGTTGGCTTGTTGGTTTGTAGGCTTGTTGGTTTGTTGGCTAGTTGCTTTGTTGGTTTGTTGGTTTGTTGGTTTGTTGGGTTGTTGGTTTGTTGGTTTGTTGGTTTGTTGGTTTGTTGGTTTGTTGGGTTGTTGGGTTGTTGGTTTGTCCGTTTGTTGGTTTGTTGGTTTGTTGGTTTACTGGTTTGTTGGCTTGTTGGCTTGTTGGTTTGTTGGTTTGTTCGTTTATTGGTTTGCTGTTTATTTCGTTTGTTGGTTTGTTGGTTTGTTGGTTTGTTGGCTTGTTGGCTTGTTGGTTTGTTGGTTTGTTGGTTTGTTGGCTTGTTGGCTTGTTGGTTTATTGGTTTGTTGGTTTATTGGTTTGTTGGCTTGTTGGCTTGTTGGTTTGTTGGTTTGTTCGTTTGTTGGTTTGTTGGTTTGTTGGGTTGTTGGGTTGTTGGTTTGTCCGTTTGTTGGTTTGTTGGTTTGTTGGTTTACTGGTTTGTTGGCTTGTTGGCTTGTTGGTTTGTTGGTTTGTTCGTTTGTTGGTTTGTTGGTTTGCTGTTTTTTTCGTTTGTTGGTTTGCTGGTTTGTTGGCTTGTTGGCTTGTTGGGTTGTTGGTTTGTTGATTTGTTGGCTTGTTAGCTTGTTGGTTTATTGGTTTGTTGGTCTGTTGGTTTGTTGGCTTGTTGGCTTGTTGGTTTGTTGGTTTGTTCGTTTGTTGGTTTGTTGGTTTGTTGGTTTTTTGGTTTGTTGGCTTGTTGGTTTGTTGGTTTGTTGGTTTGTTGGTTTGTTGGTTTGTTCGTTTGTTGGTTTTTTGGTTTGTTGGTTTGTTGGTTTGTTGGCATGTTGGTTTATTGGCTTGTTGACTTTTTGGCTTATTGGCTTGTTGGCTTGTTGGTTTGTAGGCTTGTTGGTTTGTTGGCTAGTTGCTTTGTTGGTTTGTTGGTTTGTTGGTTTGTTGGTTTGTTGGGTTGTTGGTTTGTTGGTTTGTTGGTTTGTTGGTTTGTTGGGTTGTTGGGTTGTTGGTTTGTCCGTTTGTTGGTTTGTTGGTTTGTTGGTTTACCGGTTTGTTGGCTTGTTGGCTTGTTGGTTTGTTGGTTTGTTCGTTTGTTGGTTTGTTGGTTTTTTGGTTTTTTGGTTTGTTCGTTTGTTGGTTTGTTGGTTTGTTGGTTTGTTGGTTTGTTGGTTTGTTCGTTTGTTGTTTTGTTGGTTTGTTGGCTTGTTGGCTTGTTGGTTTGTTGATTTGTTGATTTGTTTGTTTGTTGGATTGTTCGTTTGTTGGTTTGTTGGTTTGTTGGCTTAGTGGTTTGTTGGTTTGTTGGTTTGTTGGTTTGTTCGTTTTTTGGTTTGTTGGTTTGTTCTTTTATTGGTTTGTTCGTTTTTTGGTTTGTTGGTTTGTTGGTTTGTTGGTTTGTTGGTTTGTTGGTTTGTTCGTTTGTTGGTTTGTTTGTTTGTTGGTTTGCTGGCTTGTTGGTTTGTTGGTTTGTTGGTTTGTTGGTTTGTTGGTTTATTGGCTTGTTGGTTTGTTGGCTTGTTGGTTTGTTGGTTTGTTGGTTTGTTGGTTTTTTGGTTGATTGGGTTGTTGGTTTGTTCGTTTGTTGGTTTCTTGGTTTGTTGGTTTGTTGGTTTGTTGGTTTGTTGGTTTGTTGGTTTGTGGGCTTGTTGGTTTGTTGGGTTGTTGGTTTGTTGGTTTGTTGGTTTGTTGGTTTTTTGGGTTGTTGGTTTGTTCGTTTGTTGGTTTGTTGGTTTGTTGGTTTGCTGGTTTGTTGGCTTGTTTGATTTTTGGTTTGTTGGTTTGTTCGTTTGTTGGTTTGTTGGTTTGCTGTTTTGTTGGTTTGTTGGTTTGTTGGCTTGTTGGCTTGTTGGTTTATTGGTTTGTTGGTTTGTTGGTTTGTTGGCTGGTTGGCTTGTTGGTTTGTTGGTTTGTTCGTTTGTTGGTTTGTTGGTTTGTTGGTTTGTTGGTTTTTTGGTTTGTTGGCTTGTTTGTTTGTTGGTTTGTTGGTTTGTTGGTTTGTTGGTTTGTTGGTTTGTTGTTTTGTTCGTTTGTTGGTTTTTTGGTTTGTTGGTTTGTTGGTTTGTTGGCATGTTGGTTTGTTGGCTTGTTGACTTTTTGGCTTATTGGTTTGTTGGCTTGTTGGTTTGTTGGTTTGTTGGTTTGTTGGTTTGTTGGTTTGTTGGTTTGTTCGTTTGTTGGTTTGTTGGCTTGTTGGTTTGGTGGTTTGTTGGTTTGTTGGTTTGTTGGTTTGTTGGTTTGTTGGTTTGTTGGTTTGTTCGTTTGTTGGTTTGTTGGTTTGTTTGTTTGTTGGTTTGTTCGTTTGTTGGCTTGTTGGTTTGTTGGCTTATTGGTTTGTTAATTTGTTGGTTTGTTTGTTTGTTCGTTTGTTGGTTTGTTGGTTCGTTGGCTTGTTGGTTTGTTGGTTTGTTGGCTTATTAGTTTGTTGGTTTGTTGGTTTGTTCGTTTGTTGGCTTGTCGGTTTGTTGGCTTGTTGGCTTGTTGGTTTTTTGGTTTGTTGGCTTGTTGGTTTGTTGGTTTGTTGGTTTGTTGGTTTGTTGGGTTGTTCGTTTGTTGGTTTTTTGGTTTGTTGGTTTGTTGGTTTGTTGGCATGTTGGCTTGTTGGTTTGTTGGTTTGTTGGTTTGTTCGTTTGTTGGTTTGTTGGCTTGTTGGTTTGGTGGTTTGCTGGTTTGTTGGTTTGTTGGTTTGTTGGTTTGTTGGTTAGTTGGCTTGTTGGCTTGTTGGTTTGTTGGTTTGTTGGTTTATTGGTTTGTTGGTTTTTTGGTTTATTGGCTTGTTGGTTTGGTGGTTTGTTGGTTTGTTGGCTTGTTGGCTTGTTGGCTTGTTGGTTTGTTGGTTTGTTGGTTTGTTGGTTTGTTGGTTTGTTGGTTAGTTTGCTTGTTGGCTTGTTGGTTTGTTGGCTTGTTGTTTTGTTGGTTTTTAGGTTTGTTCGTTTTTTGGTTTGTTGGTTTGTTGGTTTTTTGGTTTGTTGGTTTGTTGGTTTGTTGGCATGTTGGTTTGTTGGCTTGTTGACTTTTTGACTTATTGGTTTGTTGGCTTGTTGGTTTGTTGGTTCGTTGGCTTGTTGGTTTGTTGGTTTGTTGGCTTATTAATTTGTTGGTTTGTTGGTTTGTTGGTTTGTTCGTTTGTTGGCTTGTCGGTTTGTTGGCTTGTTGGCTTGTTGGTTTTTTGGTTTGTTGGCTTGTTGGTTTGTTTGTTTGTTGGTTTGTTCGTTTGTTGGCTTGTTGGTTTGTTGGCTTATTAGTTTGTTAGTTTGTTGGTTTGTTGGCATGTTGGTTTGTTGGCTTGTTGACTTTTTGGCTTATTGGTTTGTTGGCTTGTTGGTTTGTTGGCTTGTTGGCTTGTTGGTTTGTTGGTTTGTTCGTTTGTTGGCTTGTCGGTTTGTTGGCTTGTTGGCTTGTTGGTGTTTTGGTTTGTTGGCTTGTTGGTTTGTTGGTTTGTTGGTTTGTTGGTTTGTTGGTTTGTTCGTTTGTTGGTTTTTTGGTTTGTTGGTTTGTTGGTTTGTTGGTTTTTTGGTTTATTGGCTTGTTGGTTTGGTGGTTTGTTGGCATGTTGGTTTGTTGGCTTGTTAACTTTTTGGCTTATTGGTTTGTTGGCTTGTTGGTTTGTTGGCTTGTTGGCTTGTTGGTTTGTTGGTTTGTTCGTTTGTTGGCTAGTCGGTTTGTTGGCTTGTTGGCTTGTTGGTTTTTTGGTTTGTTGGCTTGTTGGTTTGTTGGTTTGTTGGTTTGTTGGTTTGTTGGTTTGTTCGTTTGTTGGTTTTTTGGTTTGTTGGTTTGTTGGTTTGTTGGTTTTTTGGTTTATTGGCTTGTTGGTTTGGTGGTTTGTTGGTTTCTTGGTTTGTTGGTTTGTTGGTTTGTTCGTTTGTTGGTTTGTTCGTTTGTTGGCTTGTCGGTTTGTTGGCTTGTTGGCTTGTTGGTTTTTTGGTTTGTTGGCTTGTTGGTTTGTTGGTTTGTTGGTTTGTTGATTTGTTGGTTTGTTCGTTTGTTGGTTTGTTGGCTTGTTGGTTTGGTGGTTTGCTGGTTTGTTGGTTTGTTGGTTTGTTGGTTTGTTGGTTAGTTGGCTTGTTGGCTTGTTGGTTTGTTGGTTTGTTGGTTTATGTGTTTGTTGGTTTTTTGGTTTATTGGCTTGTTGGTTTGGTGGTTTGTTGGTTTGTTGGCTTGTTGGCTTGTTGGCTTGTTGGTTTGTTGGTTTGTTGGTTTGTTGGTTTGTTGGTTTGTTGGTTAGTTTGCTTGTTGGCTTGTTGGTTTGTTGGCTTGTTGTTTTGTTGGTTTTTAGGTTTGTTCGTTCTTTGGTTTGTTGGTTTGTTGGTTTTTTGGTTTGTTGGTTTGTTGGTTTGTTGGCATGTTGGTTTGTTGGCTTGTTGACTTTTTGACTTATTGGTTTGTTGGCTTGTTGGTTTGTTGGTTCGTTGGCTTGTTGGTTTGTTGGTTTGTTGGCTTATTAGTTTGTTGGTTTGTTGGTTTGTTGGTTTGTTGGTTTGTTGGTTTGTTCGTTTGTTGGCTTGTCGGTTTGTTGGCTTGTTGGCTTGTTGGTTTTTTGGTTTGTTGGCTTGTTGGTTTGTTTGTTTGTTGGTTTGTTCGTTTGTTGGCTTGTTGGTTTGTTGGCTTATTGGTTTGTTAGTTTGTTGGTTTGTTGGCATGTTGGTTTGTTGGCTTGTTGACTTTTTGGCTTATTGGTTTGTTGGCTTGTTGGTTTGTTGGCTTGTTGGCTTGTTGGTTTGTTGGTTTGTTCGTTTGTTGGCTTGTCGGTTTGTTGGCTTGTTGGCTTGTTGGTTTTTTGGTTTGTTGGCTTGTTGGTTTGTTGGTTTGTTGGTTTGTTGGTTTGTTGGTTTGTTCGTTTGTTGGTTTTTTGGTTTGTTGGTTTGTTGGTTTGTTGGTTTTTTGGTTTATTGGCTTGTTGGTTTGGTGGTTTGTTGGTTTCTTGGTTTGTTGGTTTGTTGGTTTGTTCGTTTGTTGGTTTGTTCGTTTGTTGGTTTGTTTGTTTGCTGGTTTGTTCGTTTGTTGGCTTGTTGGTTTGTTGGCTTATTGGTTTGTTGGTTTGTTGGTTTGCTTGTTTGTTGGTTTGTTTGTTTGTTGGCTTAATGGTTTGTTGGTTTGTTGGCTTGTTGGTTTGTTGGTTTGTTAATTTGTTGGTCTGTTCATTTGTTGGCTTGTTGGTTTGCTGGCTTGTTGGCTTGTTGGCTTGTTGGTTTGTTGGTTTGTTGGTTTGTTGGTTTGTTGGTTTGTTGGTTAGTTGGCTTGTTGGCTTGTTGGTTTGTTGGCTTGTTGTTTTGTTGGTTTTCAGGTTTGTTCGTTTGTTGGTTTGTTGGTTTGTTGGTTTGTTGGTTTGTTGGTTTGTTGGTTTGTTGGTTTGCTGGTTTTTTGGTTTGTTGGTTTGTTGGTATGTGGGTTTGTTGGTTTGTTCGTTTGTTGGTTTGTTGCTTTGTTGGTTTTTTGGCTTGTTGGCTTGTTGGTTTGTTGATTTGTTGATTTGTTTGTTTGTTGGTTTGTTCGCTTGTTGGTTTGTTGGTTTGTTGGTTTAATGGTTTGTTGGTTTGTTGGTTTGTTGGTTTGTTGGTTTGTTGGTTTGTTGGTTTGTTGGTTTGTTCGTTTGTTGGTTTGTTCGTTTTTTGGTTTGTTGGTTTGTTGGTTTATTGGTTTGTTGGTTTGTTGGTTTGTTCGTTTATTGGTTTGTTTGTTTGTTGGTTTGTTGGCTTGTTGGTTTGTTGGTTTGTTGGTTTGTTGGTTTGTTGGTTTGTTGGCTTGTTGGTTTGTTGGTTTGTTGGTTTGTTGGCTTGTTGGTTTGTTGGCTTGTTGGTTTGTTGGTTTGTTGGTTTGTTGGTTTTTTGGTTGGTTGGGTTGTTGGCTTGTTGGTTTGTTGGTTTGTTGGTTTGTTGGTTTGTTGGTTTGTTGGTTTGTTGGTTTGTTGGCGTGTTGGCTTGTTGATTTTTTGGTTTGTTCGTTTGTTGCTTTGTTGGTTTGTTGGTTTGGTCGTTTGTTGGTTTGTTGGTTTGTTGGTTTGTTGGTTTGTTGGTTCGTTGGTTTGTTGGTTTGTTGGCGTGTTGGCTTGTTGGTTTTTTGGTTTGTTCGTTTGTTGGTTTGCTGGTTTGTTGGTTTGTTGGCTTGTTGATTTGTTGGTTTGTTGGCTTGTTGGCTTGTTGGTTTGTTGGTTTGTTGGTTTGTTTGTTTGTTGGTTTGTTCGTTTGTTGGTTTGTTGGTTTGTTGGTTTGTTGGTTTGTTGGTTTGTTGGTTTGTTGGTTTATTGGTTTGTTGGTTTGTTGGTTTGGTCGTTTGTTGGTTTGTTGGTTTGTTGGTTTGATGGTTTGTTGGTTTGTTCGTTTGTTGGTATGTTGGTTTGTTGGTTTGTTGGTTTGTTGGTTTGTTGGTTTGTTGGTTTGTTGGTTTGTTGGTTTGTTGGTTTGTTGGTTTGTTGGCTTTTTGGTTTGTTGGTTTATTGGTTTGTTGGTTTGTTGGCTTGTTGGTTTGTTGGCTTGTTGGTTTGTTGGCTAGTTGCTTTGTTGGTTTGTTGGTTTGTTGATTTGTTGGTTTGTTGGTTTGTTGGCTTGTTGGTTTGTTGGCTTGTTGGCTTGTTGGTTTGTTGGTTTGTTCATTTGTTGGTTTGTTGGTTTATTGGTTTGTTGGCTTGTTGGCTTGTTGGTTTATTGGTTTGTTGGTTTGTTGGTTTGTTGGTTTGTTGGCTTGTTGGCTTGTTGGTTTGTTGGTTTGTTCGTTTGTTGGTTTATTGGTTTGTTGGTTTTTTGGTTTGTTGGGTTGTTGGTTTGTTGGTTTGTTGGTTTGTTGGTTTGTTGGTTTGTTCGTTTGTTGGTTTTTGGTTTGTTGGATTGTTGGTTTGTTGGCATGTTGGTTTGTTGGCTTGTTGACTTGTTGGATTATTGGTTTATTGGCTTGTTGGTTTTTTGGCTTGTTGGCTTGTTGGTTTGATGTTTGTTGGTTTGTTGGTTTGTTGGTTTGTTGGTTTGTTGGTTTGTTCGTTTGTTGGTTTTTGGTTTGTTGGTTTGTTGGTTTGTTGGCATGTTGGTTTGTTGGCTTGTTGACTTGTTGGATTATTGGTTTATTGGCTTGTTGGTTTTTTGGCTTGTTGGCTTGTTGGTTTGATGTTTGTTGGTTTGTTCGTTTGTTGGTTTGTTGGCTTGTTGGTTTGGTAGTTTGTTGGTTTCTTGGTTTGTGGGTTTGTTGGTTTGTTCGTTGGTTAATTTGTTGGTTTGTTTGTTTGTTGGTTTGTTCATTTGTTGGCTTGTTGGTTTGTTGGCTTATTGGTTTGTTTGTTTGTTGGTTTGTTTGTTGGTTCGTTTGTTGGTTAGTTGGTTTGTTGGCTTGTTGGTTTGTTGGTTTGTTGGCTTATTGGTTTGTTGGTTTGTTCGTTTGTTGGTTTGTTGGTTTGTTGGTTTGTTGGCTTGTTGGCTTGTTGGTTTGTTGGTTTGTTGGTTTGTTTGTTTGTTGGTTTGTTCGTTTGTTGGTTTGTTGGTTTGTTGGTTTGTTGGTTTGTTGGTTTGTTGGTTTGTTGGTTTGTTGGTTTGTTGGTTTGTTGGTTTGTTGGTTTGTTGGTTTGTTGGTTTGTTGGTTGGTTGGTTTGTTTGTTTGTTGGTCTTTTTGGTTTATTGGTTTGTTGGTTTGTTGGTTTGTTGGTTTGTTGGCTTATTGGTTTGTTGGTTTGTTTGTTTGTTCGTTTGTTGGTTTGTTGGTTCGTTGGCTTGTTGGTTTGTTGGTTTGTTGGCTTATTGGTTTGTTGGTTTGTTGGTTTGTTGGTTTGTTGGTTTGTTGGTTTGTTGGCTTGTCGGTTTGTTGGCTTGTTGGCTTGTTGGTTTGTTCCCTTGTTGGCTTGTTGGTTTGTTGGCTTGCTGGTTTGTTGGTTTGTTGGTTTGTTGGTTTGTTAGTTAGTTGGTTAGTTGGTTTGTTCGTTTGTTGGTTTTTTCGTTTGTTGGTTTGTTTGTTTGTTGGTTTGTTCGTTTGTTGGCTTGTTGGTTTGTTGGCTTATTGGTTTGTTGGTTTGTTGGTTTGTTTGTTTGTTCGTTTGTTGGTTTGTTGGTTTAATGGTTTGTTGGTTTGTTGGCTTGTTGGTTTGTTGGTTTGTTAATTTGTTGGTTTGTTCGTTTGTTGGCTTGTTGGTTTGTTGGCTTGTTGGCTTGTTGGCTTGTTGGCTTGTTGGTTTGTTGGTTTGATGGTTTGTTGGTTTGTTGGCTTATTGGTTTGTTGGTTTGTTGGTTTGTTCGTTTGTTCGTTTGTTGGTTTGTTGGTTTGTTGGTTTGTTGGCGTGTTGGCTTGTTGGTTTTTTGGTTTGTTGGCTTGTTGATTTGTTGGTTTGTTGGCTTGTTGGCTTGTTGGTTTGTTGGTTTGTTGGTTTGTTGGTTTGTTGATTTGTTGGTTTGTTGGCGTGTTGGCTTTTTGGTTTTTTGGTTTGTTCGTTTGTTGGTTTGTTAGTTTTTTGGTTTGGTCGTTTGTTGGTTTGTTGGTTTGTTGGTTTGTTCGTTTGTTGGTTTGTTGGTTTGTTGGTTTGTTGGTTTGTTGGTTTGTTGGTTTGTTGGTTTGTTGGCTTGTTGTTTTGTTGGTTTGTTGGCTTGTTAGCTTTTTGGTTTGTTGGCTTTTTGGTTTGTTGGTTTGTTGGTTTGTTGGTTTGTTGGTTTGTTGGCTTGTTGGTTTGTTGGTTTGTTGGTTTGTTGGCTTGTTGGTTTGTTGGCTTGTTGGTTTGTTGGTTTGTTGGTTTGTTGGTTTTTTGGTTGGTTGGGTTGTTGGTTTGTTGGTTTGTTGGTTTGTTGGTTTGTTGGTTTGTTGGTTTGTTGGTTTGTTGGTTTGTTGGTTTGTTGATTTGTTGGTTTGTTGGCGTGTTGGCTTGTTGGTTTTTTGGTTTGTTCGTTTGTTGGTTTGTTGGTTTTTTGGTTTGGTCGTTTGTTGGTTTGTTGGTTTGTTGGTTTGTTCGTTTGTTGGTTTGTTGGTTTGTTGGTTTGTTGGCGTGTTGGCTTGTTGGTTTTTTGGTTTGTTGGCTTGTTGATTTGTTGGTTTGTTGGCTTGTTGCCTTGTTGGTTTGTTGGTTTGTTGGTTTGTTGGTTTGTTGATTTGTTGGTTTGTTGGCGTGTTGGCTTTTTGGTTTTTTGGTTTGTTCGTTTGTTGGTTTGTTAGTTTTTTGGTTTGGTCGTTTGTTGGTTTGTTGGTTTGTTGGTTTGTTCGTTTGTTGGTTTGTTGGTTTGTTGGTTTGTTGGTTTTTTGGTTTGTTGGTTTGTTGGTTTGTTGGTTTTTTGGTTTATTGGCTTGTTGGTTTGGTGGTTTGTTGGTTTCTTGGTTTGTTGGTTTGTTGGTTTGTTCGTTTGTTGGTTTGTTTGTTTGCTGGTTTGTTCTTTTGTTGGCTTGTTGGTTTGTTGGCTTATTGGTTTGTTGGTTTGTTGGTTTGCTTGTTTGTTGGTTTGTTTGTTTGTTGGCTTAATGGTTTGTTGGTTTGTTGGCTTGTTGGTTTGTTGGTTTGTTAATTTGTTGGTCTGTTCATTTGTTGGCTTGTTGGTTTGCTGGCTTGTTGGCTTGTTGGCTTGTTGGTTTGTTGGTTTGTTGGTTTGTTGGTTTGTTGGTTTGTTGGTTAGTTGGCTTGTTGGCTTGTTGGTTTGTTGGCTTGTTGTTTTGTTGGTTTTTAGGTTTGTTCGTTTGTTGGTTTGTTGGTTTGTTGGTCTGTTCATTTGTTGGCTTGTTGGTTTGCTGGCTTGTTGGCTTGTTGGCTTGTTGGTTTGTTGGTTTGTTGGTTTGTTGGTTTGTTGGCTTGTTGGTTTGTTGATTTGTTGATTTGTTTGTTTGTTGGGTTGTTCGCTTGTTGGTTTGTTGGCTTGTTGGTTTGTTGGTTTGTTGGTTTGTTGGCTTGTTGGTGTGTTGGCTTGTTGGTTTGTTGGTTTGTTGGTTTGTTGGTTTTTTGGTTGGTTGGGTTGTTGGCTTGTTGGTTTGTTGGTTTGTTGGTTTGTTGGTTTGTTGGTTTGTTGGTTTGTTGGTTTGTTGGCGTGTTGGCTTGTTGATTTTTTGGTTTGTTCGTTTGTTGCTTTGTTGGTTTGTTGGTTTGGTCGTTTGTTGGTTTGTTGGTTTGTTGGTTTGTTGGTTTGTTGGTTTGTTGGTTCGTTGGTTTGTTGGTTTGTTGGCGTGTTGGCTTGTTGGTTTTTTGGTTTGTTCGTTTGTTGGTTTGCTGGTTTGTTGGTTTGTTGGCTTGTTGATTTGTTGGTTTGTTGGCTTGTTGGCTTGTTGGTTTGTTGGTTTGTTGGTTTGTTTGTTTGTTGGTTTGTTCGTTTGTTGGTTTGTTGGTTTGTTGGTTTGTTGGTTTGTTCGTTTGTTGGTTTGTTGGTTTGTTGGTTTGTTGGTTTGTTGGTTTGTTGGTTTGTTGGTTTGTTGGTTTGTTGGTTTGTTGGTTTGTTGGTTTGTTGGTTTGTTGGCTTTTTGGTTTGTTGGTTTATTGGTTTGTTGGTTTGTTGGCTTGTTGGTTTGTTGGCTTGTTGGTTTGTTGGCTAGTTGCTTTGTTGGTTTGTTGGTTTGTTGATTTGTTGGTTTGTTGGTTTGTTGGTTTGTTGGCTTGTTGGTTTGTTGGCTTGTTGGCTTGTTGGTTTGTTGGTTTGTTCATTTGTTGGTTTGTTAATTTGTTGGTTTATTGGTTTGTTGGCTTGTTGGCTTGTTGGTTTATTGGTTTGTTGGTTTGTTGGTTTGTTGGTTTGTTGGCTTGTTGGCTTGTTGGTTTGTTGGTTTGTTCGTTTGTTGGTTTATTGGTTTGTTGGTTTTTTGGTTTGTTGGGTTGTTGGTTTGTTGGTTTGTTGGTTTGTTGGTTTGTTGGTTTGTTCGTTTGTTGGTTTTTGGTTTGTTGGTTTGTTGGTTTGTTGGCATGTTGGTTTATTGGCTTGTTGAGTTGTTGGATTATTGGTTTATTGACTTGTTGGTTTTTTGGCTTGTTGGCTTGTTGGTTTGATGTTTGTTGGTTTGTTCGTTTGTTGGTTTGTTGGCTTGTTGGTTTGGTAGTTTGTTGGTTTCTTGGTTTGTGGGTTTGTTGGTTTGTTCGTTGGTTAATTTGTTGGTTTGTTTGTTTGTTGGTTTGTTCATTTGTTGGCTTGTTGGTTTGTTGGCTTATTGGTTTGTTTGTTTGTTGGTTTGTTTGTTGGTTCGTTTGTTGGTTAGTTGGTTTGTTGGCTTGTTGGTTTGTTGGTTTGTTGGCTTATTGGTTTGTTGGTTTGTTCGTTTGTTGGTTTGTTGGTTTGTTGGTTTGTTGGCTTGTTGGCTTGTTGGTTTGTTGGTTTGTTGGTTTGTTTGTTTGTTGGTTTGTTCGTTTGTTGGTTTGTTGGTTTGTTGGTTTGTTGGTTTGTTGGTTTGTTGGTTTGTTGGTTTGTTGGTTTGTTGGTTTGTTGGTTTGTTGGTTTGTTGGTTTGTTGGTTTGTTTGTTTGTTGGTCTTTTTGGTTTATTGGTTTGTTGGTTTGTTGGTTTGTTGGTTTGTTGGCTTATTGGTTTGTTGGTTTGTTTGTTTGTTCGTTTGTTGGTTTGTTGGTTCGTTGGCTTGTTGGTTTGTTGGTTTGTTGGCTTATTGGTTTGTTGGTTTGTTGGTTTGTTGGTTTGTTGGTTTGTTGGTTTGTTGGCTTGTCGGTTTGTTGGCTTGTTGGCTTGTTGGTTTGTTCCCTTGTTGGCTTGTTGGTTTGTTGGCTTGCTGGTTTGTTGGTTTGTTGGTTTGTTGGTTTGTTAGTTAGTTGGTTAGTTGGTTTGTTCGTTTGTTGGTTTTTTCGTTTGTTGGTTTGTTTGTTTGTTGGTTTGTTGGTTTGTTGGCTTGTTGGTTTGTTGGCTTATTGGTTTGTTGGTTTGTTGGTTTGTTTGTTTGTTCGTTTGTTGGTTTGTTGGTTTGTTGGCTTAATGGTTTGTTGGTTTGTTGGCTTGTTGGTTTGTTGGTTTGTTAATTTGTTGGTTTGTTCGTTTGTTGGCTTGTTGGTTTGTTGGCTTGTTGGCTTGTTGGCTTGTTGGTTTGTTGGTTTGATGGTTTGTTGGTTTGTTGGTTTGTTGGCTTGTTGGTTTGTTGGTTTGTTTGTTTGTTGGTTTGTTGGTTTGTTGGCTTGTTGGTTTGTTGGTTTGTTGGTTTATTGGCTTGTTGGTTTGTTGGCTTGTTGGTTTGTTGGTTTGTTGGTTTGTTGGTTTTTTGGTTGGTTGGGTTGTTGGTTTGTTGGTTTGTTGGTTTGTTGGTTTGTTGGTTTGTTGGTTTGTTGGTTTGTTGGTTTATTGATTTGTTGGTTTGTTGGCGTGTTGGCTTGTTGGTTTTTTGGTTTGTTCGTTTGTTGGTTTGTTGGTTTTTTGGTTTGGTCGTTTGTTGGTTTGTTGGTTTGTTGGTTTGTTCGTTTGTTGGCTTGTTGGTTTGTTGGTTTGTTGGCGTGTTGGCTTGTTGGTTTGTTGGTTTGATGGTTTGTTGGTTTGTTGGTTTGTTGGCTTGTTGGTTTGTTGGTTTGTTGGTTTGTTGGTTTGTTGGTTTGTTGGCTTGTTGGTTTGTTGGTTTGTTGGTTTGTTGGCTTGTTGGTTTGTTGGCTTGTTGGTTTGTTGGTTTGTTGGTTTGTTGGTTTTTTGGTTGGTTGGGTTGTTGGTTTGTTGGTTTGTTGGTTTGTTGGTTTGTTGGTTTGTTGGTTTGTTGGTTTGTTGGTTTGTCGGTTTGTTGATTTGTTGGTTTGTTGGCGTGTTGGCTTGTTGGTTTTTTGGTTTGTTCGTTTGTTGGTTTGTTGGTTTTTTGGTTTGGTCGTTTGTTGGTTTGTTGGTTTGTTGGTTTGTTCGTTTGTTGGTTTGTTGGTTTGTTGGTTAGTTGGCTTGTTGATTTGTTGGTTTGTTGGCTTCTTGGCTTGTTGGTTTGTTGGTTTGTTGGTTTGTTTGTTTGTAGGTTTGTTCGTTTGTTGGTTTGTTGGTTTGTTGGTTTGTTGGTTTGTTGGTTTGTTGGTTTGTTGGTTTGTTGGTTTGTTGGTTTGTTGGTTTATTGGTTTGTTGGTTTGTTGGTTTGTTCGTTTGTTGGTTTGTTGGTTTGTTGGTTTGTTGGTTTGTTGGTTTGTTCGTTTGTTGGTTTGCTGGTTTGTTGGTTTGTTGGTTTGTTGGTTTGTTGGTTTGTTGGTTTGTTGGTTTGTTGGTTTGTTGGTTTGTTGGTTTGTTGGTTTGTTGGTTTGTTGGCTTTTTAGTTTGTTGGTTTATTGGTTTGTTGGTTTGTTGGCTTGTTGGTTTGTTGGCTTGTTGGTTTGTTGGCTAGTTGCTTTGTTGGTTTGTTGGTTTGTTGATTTGTTGGTTTGTTGGTTTGTTGGCTTGTTGGTTTGTTGGCTTGTTGACTTGTTGGTTTGTTGGTTTGTTCATTTGTTGGTTTGTTGGTTTGTTGGTTTATTGGTTTGTTGGCTTGTTGGCTTGTTGGTTTATTAGTTTGTTGGTTTGTTGGTTTGTTGGCTTGTTGGCTTGTTGGTTTGTTGGTTTGTTCGTTTGTTGGTTTATTGGTTTGTTGGTTTTTTGGTTTGTTGGGTTGTTGGTTTGATGTTTGTTGGTTTGTTCGTTTGTTGGTTTGTTGGCTTGTTGGTTTGGTAGTTTGTTGGTTTCTTGGTTTGTGGGTTTGTTGGTTTGTTCGTTGGTTAATTTGTTGGTTTGTTTGTTTGTTGGTTTGTTCATTTGTTGGCTTGTTGGTTTGTTGGCTTATTGGTTTGTTTGTTTGTTGGTTTGTTTGTTGGTTCGTTTGTTGGTTAGTTGGTTTGTTGGCTTGTTGGTTTGTTGGTTTGTTGGCTTATTGGTTTGTTGGTTTGTTCGTTTGTTGGTTTGTTGGTTTGTTGGTTTGTTGGTTTGTTGGCTTGTTGGCTTGTTGGTTTGTTGGTTTGTTGGTTTGTTTGTTTGTTGGTTTGTTCGTTTGTTGGTTTGTTGGTTTGTTGGTTTGTTGGTTTGTTGGTTTGTTGGTTTGTTGGTTTGTTGGTTTGTTGGTTTGTTGGTTTGTTGGTTTGTTGGTTTGTTTGTTTGTTGGTCTTTTTGGTTTATTGGTTTGTTGGTTTGTTGGTTTGTTGGTTTGTTGGCTTATTGGTTTGTTGGTTTGTTTGCTTGTTCGTTTGTTGGTTTGTTGGTTCGTTGGCTTGTTGGTTTGTTGGTTTGTTGGCTTATTGGTTTGTTGGTTTGTTGGTTTGTTGGTTTGTTGGTTTGTTGGTTTGTTGGCTTGTCGGTTTGTTGGCTTGTTGGCTTGTTGGTTTGTTCCCTTGTTGGCTTGTTCGTTTGTTGGTTTGTTGGTTTGTTGGTTTGTTGGTTTGTTGGTTTGTTGGTTTGTTGGTTTGTTGGTTTGTTGGTTTGTTGGTTTGTTTGTTTGTTGGTTTGTTCGTTTGTTGGTTTGTTGGTTTGTTGGTTTGTTGGTTTGTTCGTTTGTTGGTTTGTTGGTTTGTTGGTTTGTTGGTTTGTTGGTTTGTTGGTTTGTTGGTTTGTTGGTTTGTTGGTTTGTTGGTCTGTTGGTTTGTTGGTTTGTTGGCTTTTTGGTTTGTTGGTTTATTGGTTTGTTGGTTTGTTGGCTTGTTGGTTTGTTGGCTTGTTGGTTTGTTGGCTAGTTGCTTTGTTGGTTTGTTGGTTTGTTGATTTGTTGGTTTGTTGGTTTGTTGGCTTGTTGGTTTGTTGGCTTGTTGGCTTGTTGGTTTGTTGGTTTGTTCATTTGTTGGTTTGTTGGTTTGTTGGTTTATTGGTTTGTTGGCTTGTTGGCTTGTTGGTTTATTGGTTTGTTGGTTTGTTGGTTTGTTGGTTTGTTGGCTTGTTGGCTTGTTGGTTTGTTGGTTTGTTCGTTTGTTGGTTTATTGGTTTGTTGGTTTTTTGGTTTGTTGGGTTGTTGGTTTGTTGGTTTGTTGGTTTGTTGGTTTGTTGGTTTGTTGGTTTGTTCGTTTGTTGGTTTTTGGTTTGTTGGTTTGTTGGTTTGTTGGCATGTTGGTTTGTTGGCTTGTTGAGTTGTTGGATTATTGGTTTATTGGCTTGTTGGTTTTTTGGCTTGTTGGTTTGATGTTTGTTGGTTTGTTCGTTTGTTGGTTTGTTGGCTTGTTGGTTTGGTAGTTTGTTGGTTTCTTGGTTTGTGGGTTTGTTGGTTTGTTCGTTGGTTAATTTGTTGGTTTGTTTGTTTGTTGGTTTGTTCATTTGTTGGCTTGTTGGTTTGTTGGCTTATTGGTTTGTTTGTTTGTTGGTTTGTTTGTTGGTTCGTTTGTTGGTTAGTTGGTTTGTTGGCTTGTTGGTTTGTTGGTTTGTTGGCTTATTGGTTTGTTGGTTTGTTCGTTTGTTGGTTTGTTGGTTTGTTGGTTTGTTGGCTTGTTGGCTTGTTGGTTTGTTGGTTTGTTGGTTTGTTTGTTTGTTGGTTTGTTCGTTTGTTGGTTTGTTGGTTTGTTGGTTTGTTGGTTTGTTGGTTTGTTGGTTTGTTGGTTTGTTGGTTTGTTGGTTTGTTGGTTTGTTGGTTTGTTGGTTTGTTTGTTTGTTGGTCTTTTTGGTTTATTGGTTTGTTGGTTTGTTGGTTTGTTGGTTTGTTGGCTTATTGGTTTGTTGGTTTGTTTGTTTGTTCGTTTGTTGGTTTGTTGGTTCGTTGGCTTGTTGGTTTGTTGGTTTGTTGGCTTATTGGTTTGTTGGTTTGTTGGTTTGTTGGTTTGTTGGTTTGTTGGCTTGTCGGTTTGTTGGCTTGTTGGCTTGTTGGTTTGTTCCCTTGTTGGCTTGTTGGTTTGTTGGCTTGCTGGTTTGTTGGTTTGTTGGTTTGTTGGTTTGTTAGTTAGTTGGTTAGTTGGTTTGTTCGTTTGTTGGTTTTTTCGTTTGTTGGTTTGTTTGTTTGTTGGTTTGTTGGTTTGTTGGCTTGTTGGTTTGTTGGCTTATTGGTTTGTTGGTTTGTTGGTTTGTTTGTTTGTTCGTTTGTTGGTTTGTTGGTTTGTTGGCTTAATGGTTTGTTGGTTTGTTGGCTTGTTGGTTTGTTGGTTTGTTAATTTGTTGGTTTGTTCGTTTGTTGGCTTGTTGGTTTGTTGGCTTGTTGGCTTGTTGGCTTGTTGGTTTGTTGGTTTGATGGTTTGTTGGTTTGTTGGTTTGTTGGCTTGTTGGTTTGTTGGTTTGTTGGTTTGTTGGTTTGTTGGTTTGTTGGCTTGTTGGTTTGTTGGTTTGTTGGTTTGTTGGCTTGTTGGTTTGTTGGCTTGTTGGTTTGTTGGTTTGTTGGTTTGTTGGTTTTTTGGTTGGTTGGGTTGTTGGTTTGTTGGTTTGTTGGTTTGTTGGTTTGTTGGTTTGTTGGTTTGTTGGTTTGTTGGTTTATTGATTTGTTGGTTTGTTGGCGTGTTGGCTTGTTTGTTTTTTGGTTTGTTCGTTTGTTGGTTTGTTGGTTTTTTGGTTTGGTCGTTTGTTGGTTTGTTGGTTTGTTGGTTTGTTCGTTTGTTGGCTTGTTGGTTTGTTGGTTTGTTGGCGTGTTGGCTTGTTGGTTTGTTGGTTTGATGGTTTGTTGGTTTGTTGGTTTGTTGGCTTGTTGGTTTGTTGGTTTGTTGGTTTCTTGGTTTGTTGGTTTGTTGGCTTGTTGGTTTGTTGGTTTGTTGGTTTGTTGGCTTGTTGGTTTGTTGGCTTGTTGGTTTGTTGGTTTGTTGGTTTGTTGGTTTTTTGGTTGGTTGGGTTGTTGGTTTGTTGGTTTGTTGGTTTGTTGGTTTGTTGGTTTGTTGGTTTGTTGGTTTGTTGGTTTGTTGATTTGTTGGTTTGTTGGCGTGTTGGCTTGTTGGTTTTTTGGTTTGTTCGTTTGTTGGTTTGTTGGTTTTTTGGTTTGGTCGTTTGTTGGTTTGTTGGTTTGTTGGTTTGTTCGTTTGTTGGTTTGTTGGTTTGTTGGTTAGTTGGCTTGTTGATTTGTTGGTTTGTTGGCTTCTTGGCTTGTTGGTTTGTTGGTTTGTTGGTTTGTTTGTTTGTAGGTTTGTTCGTTTGTTGGTTTGTTGGTTTGTTGGTTTGTTGGTTTGTTGGTTTGTTGGTTTGTTGGTTTGTTGGTTTGTTGGTTTGTTGGTTTGTTGGTTTGTTGGTTTATTGGTTTGTTGGTTTGTTGGTTTGTTCGTTTGTTGGTTTGTTGGTTTGTTGGTTTGTTGGTTTGTTGGTTTGTTCGTTTGTTGGTTTGTTGGTTTGTTGGTTTGTTGGTTTGTTGGTTTGTTGGTTTGTTGGTTTGTTGGTTTGTTGGTTTGTTGGTTTGTTGGTTTGTTGGTTTGTTGGTTTGTTGGCTTTTTAGTTTGTTGGTTTATTGGTTTGTTGGTTTGTTGGCTTGTTGGTTTGTTGGCTTGTTGGTTTGTTGGCTAGTTGCTTTGTTGGTTTGTTGGTTTGTTGATTTGTTGGTTTGTTGGTTTGTTGGCTTGTTGGTTTGTTGGCTTGTTGACTTGTTGGTTTGTTGGTTTGTTCATTTGTTGGTTTGTTGGTTTGTTGGTTTATTGGTTTGTTGGCTTGTTGGCTTGTTGGTTTATAAGTTTGTTGGTTTGTTGGTTTGTTGGCTTGTTGGCTTGTTGGTTTGTTGGTTTGTTCGTTTGTTGGTTTATTGGTTTGTTGGTTTTTTGGTTTGTTGGGTTGTTGGTTTGATGTTTGTTGGTTTGTTCGTTTGTTGGTTTTTTGGCTTGTTGGTTTGGTAGTTTGTTGGTTCCTTGGTTTGTGGGTTTGTTGGTTTGTTCGTTGGTTAATTTGTTGGTTTGTTTGTTTGTTGGTTTGTTCATTTGTTGGCTTGTTGGTTTGTTGGCTTATTGGTTTGTTTGTTTGTTGGTTTGTTTGTTGGTTCGTTTGTTGGTTAGTTGGTTTGTTGGCTTGTTGGTTTGTTGGTTTGTTGGCTTATTGGTTTGTTGATTTGTTCGTTTGTTGGTTTGTTGGTTTGTTGGTTTGTTGGTTTGTTGGCTTGTTGGCTTGTTGGTTTGTTGGTTTGTTGGTTTGTTTGTTTGTTGGTTTGTTCGTTTGTTGGTTTGTTGGTTTGTTGGTTTGTTGGTTTGTTGGTTTGTTGGTTTGTTGGTTTGTTGGTTTGTTGGTTTGTTGGTTTGTTGGTTTGTTGGTTTGTTTGTTTGTTGGTCTTTTTGGTTTATTGGTTTGTTGGTTTGTTGGTTTGTTGGTTTGTTGGCTTATTGGTTTGTTGGTTTGTTTGCTTGTTCGTTTGTTGGTTTGTTGGTTCGTTGGCTTGTTGGTTTGTTGGTTTGTTGGCTTATTGGTTTGTTGGTTTGTTGGTTTGTTGGTTTGTTGGTTTGTTGGTTTGTTGGCTTGTCGGTTTGTTGGCTTGATGGCTTGTTGGTTTGTTCCCTTGTTGGCTTGTTGGTTTGTTGGCTTGCTGGTTTGTTGGTTTGTTGGTTTGTTGGTTTGTTAGTTAGTTGGTTAGTTGGTTTGTTCGTTTGTTGGTTTTTTCATTTGTTGGTTTGTTTGTTTGTTGGTTTGTTCGTTTGTTGGCTTGTTGGTTTGTTGGCTTATTGGTTTGTTGGTTTGTTGGTTTGTTTGTTTGTTCGTTTGTTGGTTTGTTGGTTTGTTGGCTTAATGGTTTGTTGGTTTGTTGGCTTGTTGGTTTGTTGGTTTGTTAATTTGTTGGTTTGTTCGTTTGTTGGCTTGTTGGTTTGTTGGCTTGTTGGCTTGTTGGCTTGTTGGTTTGTTGGTTTGATGGTTTGTTGGTTTGTTGGCTTATTGGTTTGTTGGTTTGTTGGTTTGTTGGTTTGTTCGTTTGTTGGCTTGTCGGTTTGTTGGCTTGTTGGTTTGTTGGTTTGTTGGCTTGTTGGCTTGTTGGCTTGTTGGTTTGTTGGTTTGCTGGTTTGCTGGTTTGTTGGTTTGTTGGCTTGTTGGTTTGTTGGTTTGTTGGTTTGTTGGTTTGTTGGTTTGTTGGCTTGTTGGTTTGTTGGTTTGTTGGTTTGTTGGCTTGTTGGTTTGTTGGCTTGTTGGTTTGTTGGTTTGTTGGTTTGTTGGTTTTTTGGTTGGTTGGGTTGTTGGTTTGTTGGTTTGTTGGTTTGTTGGTTTGTTGGTTTGTTGGTTTGTTGGTTTGTTGGTTTGTTGGTTTGTTGATTTGTTGGTTTGTTGGCGTGTTGGCTTGTTGGTTTTTTGGTTTGTTCGTTTGTTGGTTTGTTGGTTTTTTGGTTTGGTCGTTTGTTGGTTTGTTGGTTTGTTGGTTTGTTCGTTTGTTGGCTTGCTGGTTTGTTGGTTTGTTGGCGTGTTGGCTTGTTGGTTTTTTGGTTTGTTCGTTTGTTGGTTTGTTGGTTTGTTGGTTAGTTGGCTTGTTGATTTGTTGGTTTGTTGGCTTCTTGGCTTGTTGGTTTGTTGGTTTGTTGGTTTGTTTGTTTGTTGGTTTGTTCGTTTGTTGGTTTGTTGGTTTATTGGTTTGTTGGTTTGTTGGTTTGTTGGTTTGTTGGTTTGTTGGTTTGTTGGTTTATTGGTTTGTTGGTTTGTTGGTTTGTTCGTTTGTTGGTTTGTTGGTTTGTTGGTTTGTTGGTTTGTTAGTTTGTTCGTTTGTTGGTTTGTTGGTTTGTTGGTTTGTTGGTTTGTTGGTTTGTTGGTTTGTTGGTTTGTTGGTTTGTTGGTTTGTTGGTTTGTTGGCTTGTCGGTTTGTTGGCTTGTTGGCTTGTTGGTTTGTTCCCTTGTTGGCTTGTTGGTTTGTTGGCTTGCTGGTTTGTTGGTTTGTTGGTTTGTTGGTTTGTTCGTTTGTTGGTTTTTTCATTTGTTGGTTTGTTTGTTTGTTGGTTTGTTCGTTTGTTGGCTTGTTGGTTTGTTGGCTTATTGGTTTGTTGGTTTGTTGGTTTGTTTGTTTGTTCGTTTGTTGGTTTGTTGGTTTGTTGGCTTAATGGTTTGTTGGTTTGTTGGCTTGTTGGTTTGTTGGTTTGTTAATTTGTTGGTTTGTTCGTTTGTTGGCTTGTTGGTTTGTTGGCTTGTTGGCTTGTTGGCTTGTTGGTTTGTTGGTTTGATGGTTTGTTGGTTTGTTGGCTTATTGGTTTGTTGGTTCGTTGGTTTGTTGGTTTGTTCGTTTGTTGGCTTGTCGGTTTGTTGGCTTGTTGGTTTGTTGGTTTGTTGGTTTGTTGGCTTGTTGGTTTGTTGGTTTGCTGGTTTGCTGGTTTGTTGGTTTGTTGGCTTGTTGGTTTGTTGGTTTGTTGGTTTGTTGGTTTGTTGGTTTGTTGGCTTGTTGGTTTGTTGGTTTGTTGGTTTGTTGGCTTGTTGGTTTGTTGGCTTGTTGGTTTGTTGGTTTGTTGGTTTGTTGGTTTTTTGGTTGGTTGGGTTGTTGGTTTGTTGGTTTGTTGGTTTGTTGGTTTGTTGGTTTGTTGGTTTGTTGGTTTGTTGGTTTGTTGATTTGTTGGTTTGTTGGCGTGTTGGCTTGTTGGTTTTTTGGTTTGTTCGTTTGTTGGTTTGTTGGTTTTTTGGTTTGGTCGTTTGTTGGCTTGTTGGTTTGTTGGTTTGTTGGCGTGTTGGCTTGTTGGTTTTTTGGTTTGTTCGTTTGTTGGTTTGTTGGTTTGTTGGTTAGTTGGCTTGTTGATTTGTTGGTTTGTTGGCTTCTTGGCTTGTTGGTTTGTTGGTTTGTTGGTTTGTTTGTTTGTAGGTTTGTTCGTTTGTTGGTTTGTTGGTTTATTAGTTTGTTGGTTTGTTGGTTTGTTGGTTTGTTGGTTTGTTGGTTTGTTGGTTTATTGGTTTGTTGGTTTGTTGGTTTGTTCGTTTGTTGGTTTGTTGGTTTGTTGGTTTGTTGGTTTGTTGGTTTGTTCGTTTGTTGGTTTGTTGGTTTGTTGGTTTGTTGGTTTGTTGGTTTGTTGGTTTGTTGGTTTGTTGGTTTGTTGGTTTGTTGGTTTGTTGGTTTGTTGGTTTGTTGGTTTGTTGGTTTGTTGGCTTTTTAGTTTGTTGGTTTATTGGTTTGTTGGTTTGTTGGCTTGTTGGTTTGTTGGCTTGTTGGTTTGTTGGCTAGTTGCTTTGTTGGTTTGTTGGTTTGTTGATTTGTTGGTTTGTTGGTTTGTTGGCTTGTTGGTTTGTTGGCTTGTTGACTTGTTGGTTTGTTGGTTTGTTCATTTGTTGGTTTGTTGGTTTGTTGGTTTATTGGTTTGTTGGCTTGTTGGCTTGTTGGTTTATTAGTTTGTTGGTTTGTTGGTTTGTTGGTTTGTGTGTTTGTTGGCTTGTTGGCTTGTTGGTTTGTTGGTTTGTTCGTTTGTTGGTTTATTGGTTTGTTGGTTTTTTGGTTTGTTGGGTTGTTGGTTTGTTGGTTTGTTGGTTTGTTGGTTTGTTGGTTTGTTCATTTGTTGGTTTGTTCGTTGTTAATTTGTTGGTTTGTTTGTTTGTTGGTTTGTTCATTTGTTGGCTTGTTGGTTTGTTGGCTTATTGGTTTGTTGGTTTGTTGGTTTGTTGGTTTGTTTGTTTGTTCGTTTGTTGGTTAGTTGGTTTGTTGGCTTGTTGGTTTGTTGGTTTGTTGGCTTATTGGTTTGTTGGTTTGTTCGTTTGTTGGTTTGTTGGTTTGTTGGTTTGTTGGCTTGTTGGCTTGTTGGTTTGTTGGTTTGTTGGTTTCTTTGTTTGTTGGTTTGTTCGTTTGTTGGTTTGTTGGTTTGTTGGTTTGTGGGTTTGTTGGTTTGTTGGTTTGTTGGTTTGTTGGTTTGTTGGTTTATTGGTTTGTTGGTTTGTTGGTTTTTTGGTTTGTTGGTTTGTTTGTTTGTTGGTCTTTTTGGTTTGTTGGTTTGTTGGTTTGTTGGTTTGTTGGCTTATTGGTTTGTTGGTTTGTTTATTTGTTCGTTTGTTGGTTTGTTGGTTCGTTGGCTTGTTGGTTTGTTGGTTTGTTGGTTTGTTGGCTTATTGGTTTGTTGGTTTGTTGGTTTGTTGGTTTGTTGGCTTATTGGTTTGTTGGTTTGTTTGCTTGTTCGTTTGTTGGTTTGTTGGTTCGTTGGCTTGTTGGTTTGTTGGCTTGTCGGTTTGTTGGCTTGTTGGCTTGTTGGTTTGTTCCCTTGTTGGCTTGTTGGTTTGTTGGCTTGCTGGTTTGTTGGTTTGTTGGTTTGTTGGTTTGTTAGTTAGTTGGTTAGTTGGTTTGTTCGTTTGTTGGTTTTTTCATTTGTTGGTTTGTTTGTTTGTTGGTTTGTTCGTTTGTTGGCTTGTTGGTTTGTTGGCTTATTGGTTTGTTGGTTTGTTGGTTTGTTTGTTTGTTCGTTTGTTGGTTTGTTGGTTTGTTGGCTTAATGGTTTGTTGGTTTGTTGGCTTGTTGGTTTGTTGGTTTGTTAATTTGTTGGTTTGTTCGTTTGTTGGTTTGTTGGTTCGTTGGTTTGTTGGTTTGTTGGTTTGTTGGCTTTTTAGTTTGTTGGTTTATTGGTTTGTTGGTTTGTTGGCTTGTTGGTTTGTTGGCTTGTTGGTTTGTTGGCTAGTTGCTTTGTTGGTTTGTTGGTTTGTTGATTTGTTGGTTTGTTGGTTTGTTGGCTTGTTGGTTTGTTGGCTTGTTGACTTGTTGGTTTGTTGGTTTGTTCATTTGTTGGTTTGTTGGTTTGTTGGTTTATTGGTTTGTTGGCTTGTTGGCTTGTTGGTTTATTAGTTTGTTGGTTTGTTGGTTTGTTGGTTTGTTGGTTTGTTGGCTTGTTGGCTTGTTGGTTTGTTGGTTTGTTCGTTTGTTGGTTTATTGGTTTGTTGGTTTTTTGGTTTGTTGGGTTGTTGGTTTGTTGGTTTGTTGGTTTGTTGGTTTGTTGGTTTGTTCATTTGTTGGTTTGTTCGTTGTTAATTTGTTGGTTTGTTTGTTTGTTGGTTTGTTCATTTGTTGGCTTGTTGGTTTGTTGGCTTATTGGTTTGTTGGTTTGTTGGTTTGTTGGTTTGTTTGTTTGTTCGTTTGTTGGTTAGTTGGTTTGTTGGCTTGTTGGTTTGTTGGTTTGTTGGCTTATTGGTTTGTTGGTTTGTTCGTTTGTTGGTTTGTTGGTTTGTTGGTTTGTTGGCTTGTTGGCTTGTTGGTTTGTTGGTTTGTTGGTTTCTTTGTTTGTTGGTTTGTTCGTTTGTTGGTTTGTTGGTTTGTTGGTTTGTGGGTTTGTTGGTTTGTTGGTTTGTTGGTTTGTTGGTTTGTTGGTTTATTGGTTTGTTGGTTTGTTGGTTTTTTGGTTTGTTGGTTTGTTTGGTCGTTTGTTGGTTTGTTTGTTTGTTGGTTTGTTCATTTGTTGGCTTGTTGGTTTGTTGGCTTATTGGTTTGTTGGTTTGTTGGTTTGTTGGTTTGTTTGTTTGTTCGTTTGTTGGTTAGTTGGTTTGTTGGCTTGTTGGTTTGTTGGTTTGTTGGCTTATTGGTTTGTTGGTTTGTTCGTTTGTTGGTTTGTTGGTTTGTTGGTTTGTTGGCTTGTTGGCTTGTTGGTTTGTTGGTTTGTTGGTTTGTTTGTTTGTTGGTTTGTTCATTTGTTGGCTTGTTGGTTTGTTGGCTTATTGGTTTGTTGGTTTGTTGGTTTGTTGGTTTGTTTGTTTGTTCGTTTGTTGGTTAGTTGGTTTGTTGGCTTGTTGGTTTGTTGGTTTGTTGGCTTATTGGTTTGTTGGTTTGTTCGTTTGTTGGTTTGTTGGTTTGTTGGTTTGTTGGCTTGTTGGCTTATTGGTTTGTTGGTTTGTTGGTTTGTTGGTTTGTTGGTTTGTTGGTTTGTTGGCTTGTCGGTTTGTCGGCTTGTTGGCTTGTTGGTTTGTTCCCTTGTTGGCTTGTTGGTTTGTTGGCTTGCTGGTTTGTTGGTGTGTTGGTTTGTTGGTTTGTTAGTTAGTTGGTTAGTTGGTTTGTTCGTTTGTTGGTTTTTTCATTTGTTGGTTTGTTTGTTTGTTGGTTTGTTCCCTTGTTGGCTTGTTGGTTTGTTGGCTTGCTGGTTTGTTGGTTTGTTGGTTTGTTGGTTTGTTAGTTAGTTGGTTAGTTGGTTTGTTCGTTTGTTGGTTTTTTCATTTGTTGGTTTGTTTGTTTGTTGGTTTGTTCGTTTGTTGGCTTGTTGGTTTGTTGGCTTATTGGTTTGTTGGTTTGTTGGTTTGTTTGTTTGTTCGTTTGTTGGTTTGTTGGTTTGTTGGCTTAATGGTTTGTTGGTTTGTTGGCTTGTTGGTTTGTTGGTTTGTTAATTTGTTGGTTTGTTCGTTTGTTGGCTTGTTGGTTTGTTGGCTTGTTGGCTTGTTGGCTTGTTGGTTTGTTGGTTTGATGGTTTGTTGGTTTGTTGGCTTATTGGTTTGTTGGTTTGTTGGTTTGTTGGTTTGTTCGTTTGTTGGCTTGTCGGTTTGTTGGCTTGTTGGTTTGTTGGTTTGTTGGTTTGTTGGCTTGTTGGTTTGTTGGTTTGCTGGTTTGCTGGTTTGTTGGTTTGTTGGCTTGTTGGTTTGTTGGTTTGTTGGTTTGTTGGTTTGTTGGTTTGTTGGCTTGTTGGTTTGTTGGTTTGTTGGTTTGTTGGCTTGTTGGTTTGTTGGCTTGTTGGTTTGTTGGTTTGTTGGTTTGTTGGTTTTTTGGTTGGTTGGGTTGTTGGTTTGTTGGTTTGTTGGTTTGTTGGTTTGTTGGTTTGTTGGTTTGTTGGTTTGTTGGTTTGTTGATTTGTTGGTTTGTTGGCGTGTTGGCTTGTTGGTTTTTTGGTTTGTTCGTTTGTTGGTTTGTTGGTTTTTTGGTTTGGTCGTTTGTTGGTTTGTTGGTTTGTTGGTTTGTTCGTTTGTTGGCTTGTTGGTTTGTTGGTTTGTTGGCGTGTTGGCTTGTTGGTTTTTTGGTTTGTTCGTTTGTTGGTTTGTTGGTTTGTTGGTTAGTTGGCTTGTTGATTTGTTGGTTTGTTGGCTTCTTGGCTTGTTGGTTTGTTGGTTTGTTGGTTTGTTTGTTTGTAGGTTTGTTCGTTTGTTGGTTTGTTGGTTTATTGGTTTGTTGGTTTGTTGGTTTGTTGGTTTGTTGGTTTGTTGGCTTAATGGTTTGTTGGTTTGTTGGCTTGTTGGTTTGTTGGTTTGTTAATTTGTTGGTTTGTTCGTTTGTTGGCTTGTTGGTTTGTTGGCTTGTTGGCTTGTTGGCTTGTTGGTTTGTTGGTTTGATGGTTTGTTGGTTTGTTGGCTTATTGGTTTGTTGGTTTGTTGGTTTGTTGGTTTGTTCGTTTGTTGGCTTGTCGGTTTGTTGGCTTGTTGGTTTGTTGGTTTGTTGGTTTGTTGGCTTGTTGGTTTGTTGGTTTGCTGGTTTGCTGGTTTGTTGGTTTGTTGGCTTGTTGGTTTGTTGGTTTGTTGGTTTGTTGGTTTGTTGGTTTGTTGGCTTGTTGGTTTGTTGGTTTGTTGGTTTGTTGGCTTGTTGGTTTGTTGGCTTGTTGGTTTGTTGGTTTGTTGGTTTGTTGGTTTTTTGGTTGGTTGGGTTGTTGGTTTGTTGGTTTGTTGGTTTGTTGGTTTGTTGGTTTGTTGGTTTGTTGGTTTGTTGGTTTGTTGATTTGTTGGTTTGTTGGCGTGTTGGCTTGTTGGTTTTTTGGTTTGTTCGTTTGTTGGTTTGTTGGTTTTTTGGTTTGGTCGTTTGTTGGTTTGTTGGTTTGTTGGTTTGTTCGTTTGTTGGCTTGTTGGTTTGTTGGTTTGTTGGCGTGTTGGCTTGTTGGTTTTTTGGTTTGTTCGTTTGTTGGTTTGTTGGTTTGTTGGTTAGTTGGCTTGTTGATTTGTTGGTTTGTTGGCTTCTTGGCTTGTTGGTTTGTTGGTTTGTTGGTTTGTTTGTTTGTAGGTTTGTTCGTTTGTTGGTTTGTTGGTTTATTGGTTTGTTGGTTTGTTGGTTTGTTGGTTTGTTGGTTTGTTGGTTTGTTGGTTTATTGGTTTGTTGGTTTGTTGGTTTGTTCGTTTGTTGGTTTGTTGGTTTGTTGGTTTGTTGGTTTGTTGGTTTGTTCGTTTGTTGGTTTGTTGGTTTGTTGGTTTGTTGGTTTGTTGGTTTGTTGGTTTGTTGGTTTGTTGGTTTGTTGGTTTGTTGGTTTGTTGGTTTGTTGGTTTGTTGGTTTGTTGGCTTTTTAGTTTGTTGGTTTATTGGTTTGTTGGTTTGTTGGCTTGTTGGTTTGTTGGCTTGTTGGTTTGTTGGCTAGTTGCTTTGTTGGTTTGTTGGTTTGTTGATTTGTTGGTTTGTTGGTTTGTTGGCTTGTTGGTTTGTTGGCTTGTTGACTTGTTGGTTTGTTGGTTTGTTCATTTGTTGGTTTGTTGGTTTGTTGGTTTATTGGTTTGTTGGCTTGTTGGCTTGTTGGTTTATTAGTTTGTTGGTTTGTTGGTTTTTTGGTTTGTTGGTTTGTTGGCTTGTTGGCTTGTTGGTTTGTTGGTTTGTTCGTTTGTTGGTTTATTGGTTTGTTGGTTTTTTGGTTTGTTGGGTTGTTGGTTTGTTGGTTTGTTGGTTTGTTGGTTTGTTGGTTTGTTCATTTGTTGGTTTGTTCGTTGTTAATTTGTTGGTTTGTTTGTTTGTTGGTTTGTTCATTTGTTGGCTTGTTGGTTTGTTGGCTTATTGGTTTGTTGGTTTGTTGGTTTGTTGGTTTGTTTGTTTGTTCGTTTGTTGGTTAGTTGGTTTGTTGGCTTGTTGGTTTGTTGGTTTGTTGGCTTATTGGTTTGTTGGTTTGTTCGTTTGTTGGTTTGTTGGTTTGTTGGTTTGTTGGCTTGTTGGCTTGTTGGTTTGTTGGTTTGTTGGTTTCTTTGTTTGTTGGTTTGTTCGTTTGTTGGTTTGTTGGTTTGTTGGTTTGTGGGTTTGTTGGTTTGTTGGTTTGTTGGTTTGTTGGTTTGTTGGTTTATTGGTTTGTTGGTTTGTTGGTTTTTTGGTTTGTTGGTTTGTTTGTTTGTTGGTCTTTTTGGTTTGTTGGTTTGTTGGTTTGTTGGTTTGTTGGCTTATTGGTTTGTTGGTTTGTTTATTTGTTCGTTTGTTGGTTTGTTGGTTCGTTGGCTTGTTGGTTTGTTGGTTTGTTGGTTTGTTGGCTTATTGGTTTGTTGGTTTGTTGGTTTGTTGGTTTGTTGGCTTATTGGTTTGTTGGTTTGTTTGCTTGTTCGTTTGTTGGTTTGTTGGTTCGTTGGCTTGTTGGTTTGTTGGTTTGTTGGCTTATTGGTTTGTTGGTTTGTTGGTTTGTTGGTTTGTTGGTTTGTTGGTTTGTTGGCTTGTCGGTTTGTTGGCTTGTTGGCTTGTTGGTTTGTTCCCTTGTTGGTTTGTTGGCTTGCTGGTTTGTTGGTTTGTTGGTTTGTTGGTTTGTTAGTTAGTTGGTTAGTTGGTTTGTTCGTTTGTTGGTTTTTTCATTTGTTGGTTTGTTCGTTGTTAATTTGTTGGTTTGTTTGTTTGTTGGTTTGTTCATTTGTTGGCTTGTTGGTTTGTTGGCTTATTGGTTTGTTGGTTTGTTGGTTTGTTGGTTTGTTGGTTTGTTGGTTTGTTGGTTTGTTGGCTTATTGGTTTGTTGGTTTGTTGGTTTGTTTGTTTGTT
>CATQJD010000015.1:120000-123439 GCA_958298945.1 Atherix ibis | reverse complement strand
ATTTTAACAATATAAAGTTAACTGAAATGTATCTTTATAGTGTTATTAGGATCAAACTAATAGGGTTAATAATGAAAAATGTTGAAAAATATATATTTTATTTTAGGTTGTTAAATACCCTTTTTCAGCTTCTAGATAGACCTAAAATTTATATTAAAATAATATAAATTATATGTTAAAATTTACCAAATCGACTTAAATTTTTTTGATTTATTATTAATTTATATTTTTATACATAAATATTGAAAAATATTATGAAATTTGTTGTGTTTTGAAAAAAGTGCAAAAAAAGGACCAATCCTACTTTTTTTTAAAAACTGATATAAGTTTAGGTCTCGACTATCTCTTTTTTAAAAATGGTCTATTTTCATATGTTTTGAATATACAAAACATACTTGTGCTTTCAAAAAAAATAATTTTAAAAATTGACTATTTTATAGTATCAATTTGATATGTTGTTAATATGAATGTGAACCAAAAATAAATTGGTACAAAATACCATATAAAAACAAGGTTATACACAATATAGTAAATGTATATACATAATGTTATACATAAATTAAAATGCTTTTATAAAATAATATAATTATATAATATTCTGGTTGATCCTGCCAGTAGTTATATGCTTGTCTCAAAGATTAAGCCATGCATGTCTAAGTACATACATAAATAAAGTGAAACCGCAAAAGGCTCATTATATCAGTTATGGTTTATTAGATCATAAACAGTTACTTGGATAACTGTGGCAATTCTAGAGCTAATACATGCAATGATAACACGGACCTTTTGGAACGTGTGCTTTTATTAGGCCAAAAACCAAGCGATTATTTATAATCGTATAATATGGTTGAACTCTAGATAATTTGCCGATCGTACGGTCTTAGTACCGACGACGACAGATCTTTCAAATGTCTGCCCTATCAACTATTGATGGTAGTATCTTGGACTACCATGGTTGCAACGGGTAACGGGGAATCAGGGTTCGATTCCGGAGAGGGAGCCTGAGAAACGGCTACCACATCTAAGGAAGGCAGCAGGCGCGTAAATTACCCACTCCCAGTACGGGGAGGTAGTGACGAAAAATAACAATACAGGACTCATATCCGAGGCCCTGTAATTGGAATGAGTACACTTTAAATCCTTTAACAAGGACCTATTGGAGGGCAAGTCTGGTGCCAGCAGCCGCGGTAATTCCAGCTCCAATAGCGTATATTAAAGTTGTTGCGGTTAAAACGTTCGTAGTTGAATTTGTGCTTCACACGGGTAGTACACCTAAAATATAGGTTAGTACATTACCTTGTGTGCTAGCGTATTACTGGAGGGCTATTGCTTATATATTTATATGTTTGTAATAGCCCTATATAAAGCTGCTATAATGCTCTTTATTGAGTGTTATTGTGGACAGTACAATTACTTTGAACAAATTAAAGTGCTTAAAGCAGGCTTTAAATGCCTGAATATTTTGTGCATGGAATAATGGAATAAGACCTCTGTTCTACTTTCATTGGTTTTTAGATCAAGAGGTAATGATTAATAGAAGCAGTTGGGGGCATTAGTATTACGACGCGAGAGGTGAAATTCTTGGACCGTCGTAAGACTAACTTAAGCGAAAGCATTTGCCAAAGATGTTTTCATTAATCAAGAACGAAAGTTAGAGGTTCGAAGGCGATCAGATACCGCCCTAGTTCTAACCATAAACGATGCCAGCTAGCAATTGGGTATAGCTACTACTATGGCTTTCTCAGTCGCTTCCCGGGAAACCAAAGCTTTTGGGCTCCGGGGGAAGTATGGTTGCAAAGCTGAAACTTAAAGGAATTGACGGAAGGGCACCACCAGGAGTGGAGCCTGCGGCTTAATTTGACTCAACACGGGAAAACTTACCAGGTCCGAACATAAATGAGTAAGACAGATTGATAGCTCTTTCTCGAATCTATGGGTGGTGGTGCATGGCCGTTCTTAGTTCGTGGAGTGATTTGTCTGGTTAATTCCGATAACGAACGAGACTCAAATATATTAAATAGATGCTTTCAGGATTATGGCGTTGAAGCTTTGCATAGCTTTCATTCATAATACTTTTATAGTATTTGATTGTATATGCTAATGTGAGTGGAGTCGTACCTGTTTGTTTGTTCTATAAAAAAAGAACGATTGCTTCTTAAATGGACAAGTTGCGTTTAGCAATAATGAGATTGAGCAATAACAGGTCTGTGATGCCCTTAGATGTCCTGGGCTGCACGCGCGCTACAATGAAAGTATCAACGTGTATTTCCTAGACCGAGAGGTCCGGGTAAACCGCTGAATCACTTTCATGCTTGGGATTGTGAACTGAAACTGTTCACATGAACTTGGAATTCCCAGTAAGTGCGAGTCATTAACTCGTATTGATCAAGTCCCTGCCCTTTGTACACACCGCCCGTCGCTACTACCGATTGAATTATTTAGTGAGGTCTCCGGACGTGATTGCTGTGACGCTATATGTGTTACGGTTATATCGCAAAAGTTGACCAAACTTGATTATTTAGAGGAAGTAAAAGTCGTAACAAGGTTTCCGTAGGTGAACCTGCGGAAGGATCATTAATGATACCTTATATAAAATAAAATACTATATATTTAAAGTATATAGAAAAAAAGAGTATTAAAAATGAAATTATATAAAAAATATATATTTATTTATATTATAAATAAATTGTAAAAGAGACCAACCAATTCTGTACTTAAAATTTTAAGTAATAGTTCAATGATGAACTAGACGTTCGCAGAAGAAGGTTGTTTTTCTTTTTAATATTCTTATAAAAATATTGATTTGATATAAAAATGCTCATTTATATAATGTGTATTTAAAATTTATAAACTCTAAGCGGTGGATCACTTGGCTCATGGGTCGATGAAGAACGCAGCAAACTGTGCGTCATCGTGTGAACTGCAGGACACATGAACATCGACAATTTGAACGCATATTACAGTCTATGCTATATGTATATCTTTAGATATATTGCATAGACTACATATGGTTGAGGGTTGTATGATTACGCTAACTTGACTCGATTTTATGATGAAAATTATAAAATTGGCATTTTGTGTTATAAAATTTTAACATTGCTTAGAATTTTTAACATTAACAATTATTATATTCATTAAAATATTATTATTATATAAAATATAATTTCAAAATAAAAAAACTATTTTATACAAGTAAAAAATTTGAAATATTTATTATTTACAAATTAATAAAAAAAAAATGTATAAAAATATAAAAAAAATATGAAATATTATTACAATATAATAAAATATTAAAAAAATGATATAATATTAGCATTATTATATAGCAGAAAAAATTACTGACTATAATAATAAAAAATTTAAAAATTTATTTATAACCTCAACTCATATGAGACTACTCCCTGAATTTAAGCATATTAATGAGGGAAGGAAAAGAAAC
>CATQJD010000015.1:90000-100000 GCA_958298945.1 Atherix ibis | reverse complement strand
CGATATTTTCTCCTCGGGCCTTGAAAATTTATGGTAAGGAAACGCAAACTTCTTAACAGGCCGTACCTATATCCGCAGCTGGTCTCCAAGGTGAAGAGTCTCTAGTCGATAGAATAATGTAGGTAAGGGAAGTCGGCAAATTAGATCCGTAACTTCGGGATAAGGATTGGCTCTGAAGATTGAGATAGTCGGGCTTGATTGGAAAGTAATAAAATGGTTTTATGTACTCGTTCTGGGTAAAGAGATGATTTTTTAAATTGTTGATTTCCCGGATAGAAGTTTACGTAACCAAATTACGGAACTTTCTTGCTAATAATTTATAAAATTTACTTTTTATATATTTATAACGACTATCAATTAACAATCAATTCAGAACTGGCACGGACTTGGGAAATCCGACTGTCTAATTAAAACAAAGCATTGTGATGGCCCCAACGGGTGTTGACACAATGTGATTTCTGCCCAGTGCTCTGAATGTCAAAGTGAAGAAATTCAAGTAAGCGCGGGTAAACGGCGGGAGTAACTATGACTCTCTTAAGGTAGCCAAATGCCTCGTCATCTAATTAGTGACGCGCATGAATGGATTAACGAGATTTCTTCTGTCCCTATCTACTCAGTAGTGTTTGAATTCTCGAACAGTGCGGTTGTGTTTCGATTCTATGCGAAAAAACGAAGTATTTAGCAGTAATTGTATTTTTACGACTATATCTATTGAAATTGATTGTGAGTTAGAAAAACATTGAAAAAAGACTAAGATAGACTGTTTTTTGAACGGCTAGGGTAAAAAAAGGCAAGAGGCTGTGTCTGCCAAAGTGTAGCCGAAAATTCAGATAAAAAAACGTTACTAATAGCGAGAAAACAGCAAAAACAGTTTACGTACATACGTTAATTTTACGTACATAAGTGAAATTTGGCCTGTAGTTTGGGTGAAAATATCGTGCGTGCAAGTGAAAAATCTGTGCATAGAAAAGCGGACAGACGGTCATAAGAGACCACAAAAAAATTTCGCTAGTTAAATTCCCATAAGCAGAGGCTGCATAGCGGTACTCTGCTTGTGCGGAAATTTGATTGGCCAGCTGCAGTGAACATCTGGTGTGGCCTGATATTGAGAGGCTGTAGCAGTGACTAGACGAGTCCAGTTGGGACCGAAAAATCGCCGGCGAGCGACCGAATAATTTTTTATTCACCGACGCATTTCGTCGACGGCCGCCATTTTTTTTTTTTTTTTTTTTTTTTTTTTTTTTTTTTTTTTTTTTTTTTTTTTTTTTTTTTTTTTTTTTTTTTGAAAAAAAAAAAAAAAAATTTTTTTTTTTTTGCGTACTTTTAAACAAAACTTAAAGAAAAAATAAAATTATTATTATTTCGATATTTTGGGGACTCTAGATTTTTAGGAACGAATCTTGGTTTGCGATTTTGTGTAAAATATTTTTATTTGCTTTTCACGTATTTCGTGATTTCGTATTTTGTGGCGCCCCGCAAGTATGAAGACGGAGAAAAAGAAGCGCCCATCGGAGAAGAAGAGGCGTCTTCTTCTTGATGAGGTAGAGGCGGATCTGGTGTCCGCATCTATTTTTAAAGCTGATGCTGTGGACGATTGTGCGTCTGAGGTTGGTGTGCCAGAGGTTCCGATGACGGATCCCAAGCAATTTGACGTACCGGAAGCTGCTGTCCGTGAAGAGCTATCGCCTGATAGTGCCACTAGACGGCGTAAAAAGCCAGCCAGCGTGTCTTCAGTGCGAGACGCGCTGAAATGTGCTGTGCAGCGTATTGCTGGCCTGGCGACGGGTCATGCAATTACAGCCGCCCAGCTGGGTGCGGTGCTGCTTGCTGTAGGAGATATCGGCGACGCCGTCTCCGCGTTGGAGATGGAAAATGCCTGCAACAAAGGCAAGGTTGAGATCTTGGCAGCTGAGAATGCCTACCTCAAGGGCAGGCTGGAGAGCTTGGCGAAAGTCACTCCGCCCTCGGGTCTTGCTGCAGCTGCAGTGCCCAACCGTAGCGCTCGCCCGATCCGTGATGGGAAGGTGGTTGGGGCCACCACAGTGGCTGGGGCCACAGCGGTGGCAGCCGTTACGGCGGGACCATGGATTACGCCGCGACCGACTCCAAGGCCGAGAAAGCTGGTCGCTTTGCCTCCTCCTGCGGCAAGAACGTATGCGTTGGTTGTGAAGGCCGTCGCTGCGGGTGTGCCTACGGATGAGGTGAAGAAAAGGGTCTTGGAGGCAGGAAAGGCGCTGGCGGATGTTCGCGTCCGTGCTGTACGGCGACTGCAGGAAGGCGTTGCGGTGGAGGTGTGCAGCAGCAGTGAGTTGCAGCGAGTTGCGCAGTCAGCTGAACTAGCTAAGGCTGGCCTAGTGACGAGTGAGCCGAAGAGGGCTAGGCCAAAGCTCGTTATTCACGCTGTGCCGACTGAGGTAACCAACGTGGAGCTCGTGCAGCAGCTGAAGGAGAAAAATATGCGCGGCATATCGGAGGAGACGGACAAGGAGATATCTGTACTGAGAAGGACGACAGGAAAGGATGGTAAGAATATGGTAGTGATTGAAGTAAGTAGCAGGGTGAAGGAGAAAATGTTGAGTGAGAGGCGTGTTTTCGTGGGTTGGTTGTGCTTGCCGCCGATTCGTGAGTACGAATTGGTACGCAGGTGCCACGGTTGCCTGGATTTCGGGCACCTTCGGGATGGCTGTAGGCGGGCTGGAAGGCTCTGCAGCAGGTGCGGTAGTGGTGACCATCTCGCTCGGGAATGCCCGAACGTAGAGTGTTGCCGAAACTGCCATCTGCGGGGACTTCCGGGCGCGCACTCCGTCATGTCGGAGGACTGCCCGGTGTATGTTAGGTTGTGCGAAAGAGAACGAATGAGGATTGTCGCCTAAAATGATTAGGTGCATCCAAATAAATGGGAATGCGTCTGCTGCGGTTATGAATGAGTTGAGTGTATATATGTGCGAGAATGAGGTAGATATAGCACTGATCCAGGAGCCATACTCCCATGATGGATCGGTGTGCGGATTGGGAAGATCCGCCAGGACTTTCACCAGTGCCAGGGTCGGGGGCAAAATTGACTCGGCCGTCTCTGTTGTTGGCGTGGGAATGGATGTTGTTCGTGTGGATGAATGTTCTAATGAATTCGGTGTGTGCGTGTATATCAAGAAGGGGGGAATAGAGCTGTACGCTGTATCGGTGTACTGTAGGTTCGGATCTGAAATAGAGCCGTACCTGCGGTATCTTGATGCAGTGTTGGCTAAGTGTGGACGTTCGCCTGTACTGATTGGTATGGATGCGAATGCTGTTTCTCCTCTCTGGTATAGTAAGAGGGGGGATACTGGCCAACCGAGTTGTGTGAGGGGCAGGCAGCTCGAGGAGTGGATTCTGGCCGGTAGTATGAATGTACTGAATGTTCCGAGTGAATGGTATACTTTCAGCGGACCGAATGGGCAGAGTGACATCGATGTCACACTGTGCAATCGTGCTGCTGACTGTTACGAGTATGAGTGGAGAATATTGCCTGAGTGGGGGGTGAGCGATCACAACCTCATTGAGCTGGTGGTGACTGCACCAGTGGATGACCATTGCGGGGTTTCTGCCCGTGGTAGACGGTGGCATACCGGTGGGGTAGACTGGATGGTCTACGGGGAAGAGGTCGCGGCTGAGATCTGTGAGTTGGTGAGGTTTCAGTCGATGCGGTTGGAGGAAAAGGTGGTTGAGCTGAGTAGGTGTGTGAATGCGGTGAATGACAGATGCATGAGTAAAAGAGTAGAGGGGCGTAGGAAAGTGGCTCCGTGGTGGAACCGGGAGCTAGGGGTGGAAAGAAGAAAAGTTGGTAGGTTGCGTAGAATCTACCAACGTTGTAGACGCCGTGGTGTAGATGCGCACACTGAAGGTGTGACCTTCAGGGCGGCCAGAGCTGAGTATGTGGCAAATATAAGATTTGCCAAGGAAAAGCACTGGCAGAAGTATGTGGATGAAATTGGAAATGCGGATGTATGGGGTCCGGTGTATCGTTTATGTATGCGTAAAGGTGCTCGGAATGATATTTCGAGTATCAGAGTAAATGACGGGTACACAAGCAATTGGGAGGACAGTGTGAATGCACTGATGAATGATTTCTTTCCTGGGATGGAACGGCAGGAAGAGGTGAATGTAGGCAGGCGGTACCCCCTGCCATTTGAATGGGGAGAGATCGATCAATCTGTGTGGAGCACGAAGGTGCGAAGTGCCCCAGGATTGGATGGCGTGACTGGTAAGATGATGAGAAGTGTCTGGCGGACTATTCCCGCACATGTGAGTAGCCTTTACGGTGAATGCCTGGAGAGTGGTGTGTTTCCGCGTGAATGGAAAGTAGGAGACGTGGTCATCCTTCCTAAGTCTCCGGACGGGATTCGGACTGACCCGTCCTCCTACAGGCCGATATGTTTACTGCCAGTATTCGGCAAGGTCCTCGAGCGAATGATGGTACACCGGTTGAATGTGAAGTTGGCAGACTTCAATGTGTCCGGCTCTCAGTATGGATTTACGAAAGGTAAATCGACTGAGGATGCCTGGATGCGTGTACGACAGTATGTGGATGGAAGTGTGAGTAAGTATGTATGCGGTGTGTTTGTGGATTTCAAGTCTGCGTTCAACTGCTTACGATGGGACCGCATCTTTGAGCGACTGGAAGAGGTTTCGTGTGAGGAGGCTCCGCTATGGCGAAGCTACTTCCACGAAAGGTATGCAGTGGTGTGTGGGAGCAATGGGAGAATTGTTCGCCAGATGGTGCGTGGCTGTCCGCAGGGATCTGTGGCCGGCCCTGCCATCTGGAATATGATGATGAATGGTCTCCTGGTTCAGTTGGAGGAGGCCGGTTGTGTTGTGGTCGCATATGCGGATGATCTTCTACTCTTGATTGAGGGGGGGAGTAGGTCCGCGGTGGAGGTGGCGGGAAGCCGCTACATGCGTATGGTTTGTGAATGGGGAGAAAGGATGGGTGTGAAAGTTTCCGAAAGGAAAACTGAATGTATGCTTCTGAAGGGATCCTTGGCGGCCAGTAGGCCGCCCAATATTCGTATGGAGGCGGTTGGGGTCCGATACGCGCGTGAAGTGAAGTACCTTGGACTTAAGGTTGGAGAGAGGCTGAGCTTTCGGCCTCACTTGCAACGTCTAAGGGGGCGCGTAGCCGGTTTGGTTGGTATGCTGGTGCGGGTGCTCCGCAAGGAATGGGGGCTCCAAGCCAGAGTGGTGAGAGTCCTGTATAGGAGTGTGTTTGTTCCGTGTGCTATGTATGCATCGTGTGTGTGGGCTGATACTATGCGCCACCAGTACGCGAGGGTGGGCATAAATTCGGTCCAGCGTTTGGTTCTGTATGCGTGTTTAAATGTGTGTAGAACCGTTTCAACTGAGGCGATGCAGGTTCTCATGGGAGAAATTCCATGGGACTTGGAGGTGCTTCGTGGAAGCATCCACTACCGTCTACGGCGGGGCATCCCGCTTGAAGGTTGTGCGGTTATGAATGATGATGTTCGGAATCTCAGTCCGCGCCATCAGCGTGTACTGGTTCTGAACAAGATGCGTGAGATATGGCAGCAACGATGGGATGAGAGTGTGAATGGCAGATGGACGCATATGTTCATCCCGAATGTGTGCTTTGCATCTGCGTATGGATTTGAGTTTGGTCTGTCCCTTGGGTATTTGCTCACGGGGCATGGCAGTATGAATGGGTTCCTGTGCAGGCGTGGACTGGCCACGGAGGCTAGATGCCCATGCGGGGCGGCGGAGGAGAGTGCTAAGCACCTTCTCGTAGAGTGTAGCCTGTATGGGGATTTGCGTGACTTAGGTGCTTGTGGGATCGTAGTGAATGGTGATAGTGTGGATGTGAGTGGTGTATTGAGCGTGAGAGAAAGGTATGAATGCTTGAATGCGTTTGCCGTGGCACTTTTTGAGAGAAGAATGAGAATGGTGCGTGAATGAGTGCGTGAATGACACGCAGGGTGGCTACAACCGGGTGAAAGACCAAGGTCGATTCCGGTTGTACCTTCGGGTTTTGGCGAACCCGCGTACCTGAGCTGGCCTAGCGGTGCCTAGGAATTTACAAGATTCCTTACCGTAGCTTTAACGAGCGGAGTACAAACCAAAGTACTCTTAAAACAAAAATGGGTACCACGGGGATCGGGAGCCCCACAGTAGAATATACTGTGCCCGATCGAGGTGAGGCGCCATTTGGCAGCAACGTGGTGGTTGTGGTTAATACCCATGTCGCGGGTACGGTCTTCGGATCGCAGGTGTGAGGTAACTGGCAAATGTAGCAATGCATTGCACTTATCTCGGGCACTGTCACTGCTTATGACAGTAGAGGTTTAGATAATCCTCGCCACCAGCAGGTGGAGAGTCAGCTTGTAACTGATTCTATCTGCTAACTGCCAGTAATGGTGGTGCGTTGATTGAGCGTATCTCGATCCCTATAGTCGTAGGCGACTCGTGGTCTAAAGCATTGGCAACAAAATCACGTTAAATAATAACCTTTCACTGTCCCTATCTACTATCTAGCGAAACCACAGCCAAGGGAACGGGCTTGGAATAATTAGCGGGGAAAGAAGACCCTGTTGAGTTTGACTCTAATCTGGCAATGTAAGGAGACCTAAGAGGTGTAGCATAAGTGGGAGATATTAAATTTCGATTTAATATCAACAATGAAATACCACTACTCTTATTGTTTCCTTACTTACTTGATTAAATGGAACGTGTATTATATACATAGCCATTCTTAAAATGTATTTATATGTTTTTATGGTGTTTTGTTTTGATACAAGTTTCTTGTTTGAAATATTATGAGTTTGTTATACATACCAAACAAATTATAATGAAATTATAATTTTTGCTTTTGTGAATTTTAAAATATTAGTTTAATTCGGTATAACTCTTATACTTAGATATGATCCAATTCAAGGACATTTCCAGGTAGGGAGTTTGACTGGGGCGGTACATCTCTCAAATAATAACGGAGGTGTCCCAAGGCCAGCTCAGTGCGGACAGAAACCACACATAGAGCAAAAGGGCAAATGCTGACTTGATCTCGGTATTCAGTACATACAGAGACAGCAAAAGCTCGGCCTATCGATCCTTTTGGTTTAAAGAGTTTTTAACAAGAGGTGTCAGAAAAATTACCACAGGGATAACTGGCTTGTGGCGGCCAAGCGTTCATAGCGACGTCGCTTTTTGATCCTTCGATGTCGGCTCTTCCTATCATTGTGAAGCAAAATTCACCAAGCGTTGGATTGTTCACCCATACAAGGGAACGTGAGCTGGGTTTAGACCGTCGCGAGACAGGTTAGTTTTACCCTACTGATGACAAATATAGTTATTACAACAGCATTCCTGCGTAGTACGAGAGGAACCGCAGGTACGGACAATTGGTACAATACTTGTTCGAGAGAACAGTGGTATGATGCTACGTCCGCTGGATTATGCCTGAACGCCTCTAAGGTCGTATCCGTGCTGGATTGTAATAATAGTAATGGGGTTAATTATATTATATGGTAATATGACGTTGTAAGCTAGACTACATAAGTAATTTAGCGAAAATGTTTTTTACCGAAACCAATTAGTAATATAATATGGGTAATGTGTTTCTTATTATGCACGAGATTCATGTTAAGTGCCAATTATATAATACAAATTGTTTTCATATATAATGTAATACCTTGAATCAATTGTAAACGACTTTGGTATCGGGCAAGGTGTTGTTAATGGAAGAGCAGCTACCATACTGCGATCCACTGAAACTTAACCTATGCTCGATGATTCGAATATTTACTATGCAGATATATAAATATATATATATGTGTATTAAATATAAGGTAGCATGTATAATATTTATACTTGTTATGCATTAATAATTATTTATTAGTTGCGGAGGATGGGTGATGGATATATGATGTATTATATACTTATAAGAAAAAGTATTAATAAGTATTTACACTTATATTAATTATGGCTTTAAAAAATAATATAATATTATATATTTTTTTAAAAAGAACTTATCATAATAATAATAATTATATGATATAATATATAAAATCATTTTGATAAAAGTTTTTAACTTTAACATATTGATATTGTATTGTTGGTTGTTGTGTTGGAATAATAAGTATTTACTAATTTATATTTCTATTTTTGGTTTAATGTATAAATATACTTATAATTATGAGAACTTAATATGATATATATAAGATCTTATATATGATCATTTTGATGAATGGTTGAAATAAACATTAACATATTATTATTGTCATTTATAATTGTTGGGTAATATATACTTATATAAATAAGAATTTAATATGAAATATAATAAAATCATTTTGATGGATAGAAGAAAGAAGGTGGCAATAAACTTTAACATTAAAGTATATTGATATTGTATTGGATCATTATATATCTCTATACATAAGATCAATTAGTTGGATGGATGGTGGGCAATAAGCATTAACTTATTTTTAGTTAATGTATAAATAATGAGAACTTAATATGAAATATAATATATAAAATCATTATTAGATGGACGTTAGCAAAAAATATTCACATTAACGTATATTGATATTGTATAAATATTCTTATAATATAGAACTTATCATAAAAATTTTAAAATATATATAATTTAATAAATTGTATATGATCATTTTATATGATATTAATATGTGGAATAAGCATTTTAGGTTTTTTGTTGAACAAATGGATGGTATAACTAATAATAAAATGGCTTATAAAAGTTGGTGGTTAGAAAAAAATTTTAGTAAACTGAAATGTATCTTTACAATGTTATTAGGGTTAATAATGAAAAATGTTTAAAAAAATATATTTTATTTTAGGTTGTTAAATACCCTTTTTCAGCTTCTAGATAGACCAAAAGTTTTCTTTTCGTATTGTTATAAATTATAATTTTAACAATATAAAGTTAACTGAAATGTATCTTTATAGTGTTATTAGGATCAAACTAATAGGTTAATAATGAAAAATGTTGAAAAAAATATATTTTATTTTAGGTTGTTAAATACCCTTTTTCAGCTTCTAGATAGACCAAAAGTTTTCTTTTCGTATTGTTATAAATTATAATTTTAACAATATAAAGTTAACTGAAATATATCTTTATAGTGTTATTAGGATCAAACTAATAGGTTAATAATGAAAAATGTTGAAAAAAATATATTTTATTTTAGGTTGTTAAATACCCTTTTTCAGCTTCTAGATAGACCAAAAGTTTTCTTTTCGTATTGTTATAAATTATAATTTTAACAATATAAAGTTAACTGAAATGTATCTTTATAGTGTTATTAGGATCAAACTAATAGGGTTAATAATGAAAAATGTTGAAAAATATATATTTTATTTTAGGTTGTTAAATACCCTTTTTCAGCTTCTAGATAGACCTAAAATTTATATTAAAATAATATAAATTATATGTTAAAATTTACCAAATCGACTTAAATTTTTTTGATTTATTATTAATTTATATTTTTATACATAAATATTGAAAAATATTATGAAATTTGTTGTGTTTTGAAAAAAGTGCAAAAAAAGGACCAATCCTACTTTTTTTTAAAAACTGATATAAGTTTAGGTCTCGACTATCTCTTTTTTAAAAATGGTCTATTTTCATATGTTTTGAATATACAAAACATACTTGTGCTTTCAAAAAAAATAATTTTAAAAATTGACTATTTTATAGTATCAATTTGATATGTTGTTAATATGAATGTGAACCAAAAATAAATTGGTACAAAATACCATATAAAAACAAGGTTATACACAATATAGTAAATGTATATACATAATGTTATACATAAATTAAAATGCTTTTATAAAATAATATAATTATATAATATTCTGGTTGATCCTGCCAGTAGTTATATGCTTGTCTCAAAGATTAAGCCATGCATGTCTAAGTACATACATAAATAAAGTGAAACCGCAAAAGGCTCATTATATCAGTTATGGTTTATTAGATCATAAACAGTTACTTGGATAACTG
>CATQJD010000015.1:75000-87500 GCA_958298945.1 Atherix ibis | reverse complement strand
AAATATAAAAAAAATATGAAATATTATTACAATATAATAAAATATTAAAAAAATGATATAATATTAGCATTATTATATAGCAGAAAAAATTACTGACTATAATAATAAAAAATTTAAAAATTTATTTATAACCTCAACTCATATGAGACTACTCCCTGAATTTAAGCATATTAATGAGGGAAGGAAAAGAAACTAACAAGGATTTTCTTAGTAGCGGCGAGCGAAAAGAAAATAGTTCAGCACTAAGTTATTTTGTATATTATTTACAAATATAAGATGCAGTGTATAGAATGTCTATAATTTAGTATTAAATATTAATAGTTTAAGTCCTTCTTAAAGGGGGCCAATTACCCAAAGAGGGTGCCAGGCCCGTAAAACATTAATATATACTAAAAGACATTTCTTAAGAGTCGTGTTGCTTGATAGTGCAGCACTAATTGGGTGGTAAACTCCATCTAAAACTAAATATGACCATGAGACCGATAGCAAACAAGTACCGTGAGGGAAAGTTGAAAAGAACTCTGAATAGAGAGTTAAAAAGTACGTGAAACTGTTTAGAGGTTAAGCCTGATGAATCTAAATATCAATTGCGGAAAAGTCATCAATAAGCATATAGTTTTAATATAAAATATATAATTATTGTGCATTTTTTCCGTAAAAGACATTGTAATCTGTTATAAACAAAATTTATCATAAGGTATTAAAGTAAAAAAGTTTATATATGTATTAGCTGTTATGGCTTATATTTTATAAAATTGCAAATATAATACTGGATAAATATATAACAGCACATAAATATATAATGCTAACATCAATGAAGATGTTGTAAATATATATGTATATATTTTATAAATATATATATTATAAGCATTTATATTATTGACAATGCTTTAGATTTAGAATACCTTCGGGACCCGTCTTGAAACACGGACCAAGAAGTCTAACATATGTGCAAGTCATTAGGTATTATTTAAAACCTAAAGGCGTAATTAACTTAAATGTTAATATTGGATTATTTTATATTTAATATTTACTATTATTATAAAGTTCATCCAGGGACGTTTTATATAGTTATGTATTTTAATATCTGATATTATTTATACCTCTAACTAAAGCGTACCTTGAGCATATATGTTGTGACCCGAAAGATGGTGAACTATACCTGATCAGGTTGAAGTCAGGGGAAACCCTGATGGAAGACCGAAACAGTTCTGACGTGCAAATCGATTGTCAGAATTGGGTATAGGGGCGAAAGACCAATCGAACCATCTAGTAGCTGGTTCCCTCCGAAGTTTCCCTCAGGATAGCTGGTGCAAATAAATATTATATAATATAATCTTATCTGGTAAAGCGAATGATTAGAGGCATTAGGGCCGAAACGACCTTAACCTATTCTCAAACTTTAAATGGGTAAGAACCTTATCTTTCTTGATATGAAGATTAGGTTATGATATATTGTGCCTAGTGGGCCACTTTTGGTAAGCAGAACTGGCGCTGTGGGATGAACCAAACGTAATGTTACGGCGCCAAAATTGACAACTCATACTGATACCATGAAAGGCGTTGCTTGCTTAAAACAGCAGGACGGTGGACATGGAAGTCGTAAACCGCTAAGGAGTGTGTAACAACTCACCTGCCGAAGCAACTAGCCCTTAAAATGGATGGCGCTCAAGTTGTATGCCTATACATTACCGCTAAAGCAAATGATTTATAAATTAATAAATCTTAAAGCTTTAGTGAGTAGGAGGGTACGATGGTGTGCGTTGAAGTGTTTGGCGTAAGCCTGCATGGAGCCGCCATTGGTACAGATCTTGGTGGTAGTAGCAAATAATCGAATGAGACCTTGGAGGACTGAAGTGGAGAAGGGTTTCGTGTGAACAGTGGTTGATCACGAGTTAGTCGGTCCTAAGTTTATGGTGAAAACCAATGTATATATATAAACTATTAGTTAATATATATATTTAAACGAAAGGGAATACGGTTCCAATTCCGTAACCTGTTAAGTATACGTTTGTTATTAAAAATGGGCTTTTTGCTCATCCTGGTAACAGAAATAACCATAAAGAAACCGTCGAGAGGTATCGGAAGAGTTTTCTTTTCTGTTTCATAGTCGTATCACCATGGAAGTCTTTCGAAGAGAGATATGGTGAATGGACTAGAAGAGCATGGCATTTACTGCTGTGTCGATATTTTCTCCTCGGGCCTTGAAAATTTATGGTAAGGAAACGCAAACTTCTTAACAGGCCGTACCTATATCCGCAGCTGGTCTCCAAGGTGAAGAGTCTCTAGTCGATAGAATAATGTAGGTAAGGGAAGTCGGCAAATTAGATCCGTAACTTCGGGATAAGGATTGGCTCTGAAGATTGAGATAGTCGGGCTTGATTGGAAAGTAATAAAATGGTTTTATGTACTCGTTCTGGGTAAAGAGATGATTTTTTAAATTGTTGATTTCCCGGATAGAAGTTTACGTAACCAAATTACGGAACTTTCTTGCTAATAATTTATAAAATTTACTTTTTATATATTTATAACGACTATCAATTAACAATCAATTCAGAACTGGCACGGACTTGGGAAATCCGACTGTCTAATTAAAACAAAGCATTGTGATGGCCCCAACGGGTGTTGACACAATGTGATTTCTGCCCAGTGCTCTGAATGTCAAAGTGAAGAAATTCAAGTAAGCGCGGGTAAACGGCGGGAGTAACTATGACTCTCTTAAGGTAGCCAAATGCCTCGTCATCTAATTAGTGACGCGCATGAATGGATTAACGAGATTTCTTCTGTCCCTATCTACTCAGTAGTGTTTGAATTCTCGAACAGTGCGGTTGTGTTTCGATTCTATGCGAAAAAACGAAGTATTTAGCAGTAATTGTATTTTTACGACTATATCTATTGAAATTGATTGTGAGTTAGAAAAACATTGAAAAAAGACTAAGATAGACTGTTTTTTGAACGGCTAGGGTAAAAAAAGGCAAGAGGCTGTGTCTGCCAAAGTGTAGCCGAAAATTCAGATAAAAAAACGTTACTAATAGCGAGAAAACAGCAAAAACAGTTTACGTACATACGTTAATTTTACGTACATAAGTGAAATTTGGCCTGTAGTTTGGGTGAAAATATCGTGCGTGCAAGTGAAAAATCTGTGCATAGAAAAGCGGACAGACGGTCATAAGAGACCACAAAAAAATTTCGCTAGTTAAATTCCCATAAGCAGAGGCTGCATAGCGGTACTCTGCTTGTGCGGAAATTTGATTGGCCAGCTGCAGTGAACATCTGGTGTGGCCTGATATTGAGAGGCTGTAGCAGTGACCACTTGGTACCAACCAAGTGGGAGGTTTGTAGACGAGTCCAGTTGGGACCGAAAAATCGCCGGCGAGCGACCGAATAATTTTTTATTCACCGACGCATTTCGTCGACGGCCGCCATTTTTTTTTTTTTTTTTTTTTTTTTTTTTTTTTTTTTTTTTTTTTTTTTCTTTTTTTTTTTTTTTTTTTTTTTTTTTTTTTTTTTTTTTTTTTTTTTTTTTTTTTTTTTTTTTTTTTTTTTTTTGAAAAAAAAACAAAAAAAAATTTTTTTGCGTACTTTTGAACAAAACTTAAAGAAAAAATAAAATTATTATTATTTCGATATTTTGGGGACTCTAGATTTTTAGGAACGAATCTTGGTTTGCGATTTTGTGTAAAATATTTTTATTTGCTTTTCACGTATTTCGTGATTTCGTATTTTGTGGCGCCCCGCAAGTATGAAGACGGAGAAAAAGAAGCGCCCATCGGAGAAGAAGAGGCGTCTTCTTCTTGATGAGGTAGAGGCGGATCTGGTGTCCGCATCTATTTTTAAAGCTGATGCTGTGGACGATTGTGCGTCTGAGGTTGGTGTGCCAGAGGTTCCGATGACGGATCCCAAGCAATTTGACGTACCGGAAGCTGCTGTCCGTGAAGAGCTATCGCCTGATAGTGCCACTAGACGGCGTAAAAAGCCAGCCAGCGTGTCTTCAGTGCGAGACGCGCTGAAATGTGCTGTGCAGCGTATTGCTGGCCTGGCGACGGGTCATGCAATTACAGCCGCCCAGCTGGGTGCGGTGCTGCTTGCTGTAGGAGATATCGGCGACGCCGTCTCCGCGTTGGAGATGGAAAATGCCTGCAACAAAGGCAAGGTTGAGATCTTGGCAGCTGAGAATGCCTACCTCAAGGGCAGGCTGGAGAGCTTGGCGAAAGTCACTCCGCCCTCGGGTCTTGCTGCAGCTGCAGTGCCCAACCGTAGCGCTCGCCCGATCCGTGATGGGAAGGTGGTTGGGGCCACCACAGTGGCTGGGGCCACAGCGGTGGCAGCCGTTACGGCGGGACCATGGATTACGCCGCGACCGACTCCAAGGCCGAGAAAGCTGGTCGCTTTGCCTCCTCCTGCGGCAAGAACGTATGCGTTGGTTGTGAAGGCCGTCGCTGCGGGTGTGCCTACGGATGAGGTGAAGAAAAGGGTCTTGGAGGCAGGAAAGGCGCTGGCGGATGTTCGCGTCCGTGCTGTACGGCGACTGCAGGAAGGCGTTGCGGTGGAGGTGTGCAGCAGCAGTGAGTTGCAGCGAGTTGCGCAGTCAGCTGAACTAGCTAAGGCTGGCCTAGTGACGAGTGAGCCGAAGAGGGCTAGGCCAAAGCTCGTTATTCACGCTGTGCCGACTGAGGTAACCAACGTGGAGCTCGTGCAGCAGCTGAAGGAGAAAAATATGCGCGGCATATCGGAGGAGACGGACAAGGAGATATCTGTACTGAGAAGGACGACAGGAAAGGATGGTAAGAATATGGTAGTGATTGAAGTAAGTAGCAGGGTGAAGGAGAAAATGTTGAGTGAGAGGCGTGTTTTCGTGGGTTGGTTGTGCTTGCCGATTCGTGAGTACGAATTGGTACGCAGGTGCCACGGTTGCCTGGATTTCGGGCACCTTCGGGATGGCTGTAGGCGGGCTGGAAGGCTCTGCAGCAGGTGCGGTAGTGGTGACCATCTCGCTCGGGAATGCCCGAACGTAGAGTGTTGCCGAAACTGCCATCTGCGGGGACTTCCGGGCGCGCACTCCGTCATGTCGGAGGACTGCCCGGTGTATGTTAGGTTGTGCGAAAGAGAACGAATGAGGATTGTCGCCTAAAATGATTAGGTGCATCCAAATAAATGGGAATGCGTCTGCTGCGGTTATGAATGAGTTGAGTGTATATATGTGCGAGAATGAGGTAGATATAGCACTGATCCAGGAGCCATACTCCCATGATGGATCGGTGTGCGGATTGGGAAGATCCGCCAGGACTTTCACCAGTGCCAGGGTCGGGGGCAAAATTGACTCGGCCGTCTCTGTTGTTGGCGTGGGAATGGATGTTGTTCGTGTGGATGAATGTTCTAATGAATTCGGTGTGTGCGTGTATATCAAGAAGGGGGGAATAGAGCTGTACGCTGTATCGGTGTACTGTAGGTTCGGATCTGAAATAGAGCCGTACCTGCGGTATCTTGATGCAGTGTTGGCTAAGTGTGGACGTTCGCCTGTACTGATTGGTATGGATGCGAATGCTGTTTCTCCTCTCTGGTATAGTAAGAGGGGGGATACTGGCCAACCGAGTTGTGTGAGGGGCAGGCAGCTCGAGGAGTGGATTCTGGCCGGTAGTATGAATGTACTGAATGTTCCGAGTGAATGGTATACTTTCAGCGGACCGAATGGGCAGAGTGACATCGATGTCACACTGTGCAATCGTGCTGCTGACTGTTACGAGTATGAGTGGAGAATATTGCCTGAGTGGGGGGTGAGCGATCACAACCTCATTGAGCTGGTGGTGACTGCACCAGTGGATGACCATTGCGGGGTTTCTGCCCGTGGTAGACGGTGGCATACCGGTGGGGTAGACTGGATGGTCTACGGGGAAGAGGTCGCGGCTGAGATCTGTGAGTTGGTGAGGTTTCAGTCGATGCGGTTGGAGGAAAAGGTGGTTGAGCTGAGTAGGTGTGTGAATGCGGTGAATGACAGATGCATGAGTAAAAGAGTAGAGGGGCGTAGGAAAGTGGCTCCGTGGTGGAACCGGGAGCTAGGGGTGGAAAGAAGAAAAGTTGGTAGGTTGCGTAGAATCTACCAACGTTGTAGACGCCGTGGTGTAGATGCGCACACTGAAGGTGTGACCTTCAGGGCGGCCAGAGCTGAGTATGTGGCAAATATAAGATTTGCCAAGGAAAAGCACTGGCAGAAGTATGTGGATGAAATTGGAAATGCGGATGTATGGGGTCCGGTGTATCGTTTATGTATGCGTAAAGGTGCTCGGAATGATATTTCGAGTATCAGAGTAAATGACGGGTACACAAGCAATTGGGAGGACAGTGTGAATGCACTGATGAATGATTTCTTTCCTGGGATGGAACGGCAGGAAGAGGTGAATGTAGGCAGGCGGTACCCCCTGCCATTTGAATGGGAAGAGATCGATCAATCTGTGTGGAGCACGAAGGTGCGAAGTGCCCCAGGATTGGATGGCGTGACTGGTAAGATGATGAGAAGTGTCTGGCGGACTATTCCCGCACATGTGAGTAGCCTTTACGGTGAATGCCTGGAGAGTGGTGTGTTTCCGCGTGAATGGAAAGTAGGAGACGTGGTCATCCTTCCTAAGTCTCCGGACGGGATTCGGACTGACCCGTCCTCCTACAGGCCGATATGTTTACTGCCAGTATTCGGCAAGGTCCTCGAGCGAATGATGGTACACCGGTTGAATGTGAAGTTGGCAGACTTCAATGTGTCCGGCTCTCAGTATGGATTTACGAAAGGTAAATCGGCTGAGGATGCCTGGATGCGTGTACGACAGTATGTGGATGGAAGTGTGAGTAAGTATGTATGCGGTGTGTTTGTGGATTTCAAGTCTGCGTTCAACTGCTTACGATGGGACCGCATCTTTGAGCGACTGGAAGAGGTTTCGTGTGAGGAGGCTCCGCTATGGCGAAGCTACTTCCACGAAAGGTATGCAGTGGTGTGTGGGAGCAATGGGAGAATTGTTCGCCAGATGGTGCGTGGCTGTCCGCAGGGATCTGTGGCCGGCCCTGCCATCTGGAATATGATGATGAATGGTCTCCTGGTTCAGTTGGAGGAGGCCGGTTGTGTTGTGGTCGCATATGCGGATGATCTTCTACTCTTGATTGAGGGGGGGAGTAGGTCCGCGGTGGAGGTGGCGGGAAGCCGCTACATGCGTATGGTTTGTGAATGGGGAGAAAGGATGGGTGTGAAAGTTTCCGAAAGGAAAACTGAATGTATGCTTCTGAAGGGATCCTTGGCGGCCAGTAGGCCGCCCAATATTCGTATGGAGGCGGTTGGGGTCCGATACGCGCGTGAAGTGAAGTACCTTGGACTTAAGGTTGGAGAGAGGCTGAGCTTTCGGCCTCACTTGCAACGTCTAAGGGGGCGCGTAGCCGGTTTGATTGGTATGCTGGTGCGGGTGCTCCGCAAGGAATGGGGGCTCCAAGCCAGAGTGGTGAGAGTCCTGTATAGGAGTGTGTTTGTTCCGTGTGCTATGTATGCATCGTGTGTGTGGGCTGATACTATGCGCCACCAGTACGCGAGGGTGGGCATAAATTCGGTCCAGCGTTTGGTTCTGTATGCGTGTTTAAATGTGTGTAGAACCGTTTCAACTGAGGCGATGCAGGTTCTCATGGGAGAAATTCCATGGGACTTGGAGGTGCTTCGTGGAAGCATCCACTACCGTCTACGGCGGGGCATCCCGCTTGAAGGTTGTGCGGTTATGAATGATGATGTTCGGAATCTCAGTCCGCGCCATCAGCGTGTACTGGTTCTGAACAAGATGCGTGAGATATGGCAGCAACGATGGGATGAGAGTGTGAATGGCAGATGGACGCATATGTTCATTCCGAATGTGTGCTTTGCATCTGCGTATGGATTTGAGTTTGGTCTGTCCCTTGGGTATTTGCTCACGGGGCATGGCAGTATGAATGGGTTCCTGTGCAGGCGTGGACTGGCCACGGAGGCTAGATGCCCATGCGGGGCGGCGGAGGAGAGTGCTAAGCACCTTCTCGTAGAGTGTAGCCTGTATGGGGATTTGCGTGACTTAGGTGCTTGTGGGATAGTAGTGAATGGTGATAGTGTGGATGTGAGTGGTGTATTGAGCGTGAGAGAAAGGTATGAATGCTTGAATGCGTTTGCCGTGGCACTTTTTGAGAGAAGAATGAGAATGGTGCGTGAATGAGTGCGTGAATGACACGCAGGGTGGCTACAACCGGGTGAAAGACCAAGGTCGATTCCGGTTGTACCTTCGGGTTTTGGCGAACCCGCGTACCTGAGCTGGCCTAGCGGTGCCTAGGGATTTACAAGATTCCTTACCGTAGCTTTAACGAGCGGAGTACAAACCAAAGTACTCTTAAAACAAAAATGGGTACCACGGGGATCGGGAGCCCCACAGTAGAATATACTGTGCCCGATCGAGGTGAGGCGCCATTTGGCAGCAACGTGGTGGTTGTGGTTAATACCCATGTCGCGGGTACGGTCTTCGGATCGCAGGTGTGAGGTAACTGGCAAATGTAGCAATGCATTGCACTTATCTCGGGCACTGTCACTGCTTATGACAGTAGAGGTTTAGATAGTCCTCGCCACCAGCAGGTGGAGAGTCAGCTTGTAACTGATTCTATCTGCTAACTGCCAGTAATGGTGGTGCGTTGATTGAGCGTATCTCGATCCCTATAGTCGTAGGCGACTCGTGGTCTAAAGCATTGGCAACAAAATCACGTTAAATAATAACCTTTCACTGTCCCTATCTACTATCTAGCGAAACCACAGCCAAGGGAACGGGCTTGGAATAATTAGCGGGGAAAGAAGACCCTGTTGAGTTTGACTCTAATCTGGCAATGTAAGGAGACCTAAGAGGTGTAGCATAAGTGGGAGATATTAAATTTCGATTTAATATCAACAATGAAATACCACTACTCTTATTGTTTCCTTACTTACTTGATTAAATGGAACGTGTATTATATACATAGCCATTCTTAAAATGTATTTATATGTTTTTATGGTGTTTTGTTTTGATACAAGTTTCTTGTTTGAAATATTATGAGTTTGTTATACATACCAAACAAATTATAATGAAATTATAATTTTTGCTTTTGTGAATTTTAAAATATTAGTTTAATTCGGTATAACTCTTATACTTAGATATGATCCAATTCAAGGACATTTCCAGGTAGGGAGTTTGACTGGGGCGGTACATCTCTCAAATAATAACGGAGGTGTCCCAAGGCCAGCTCAGTGCGGACAGAAACCACACATAGAGCAAAAGGGCAAATGCTGACTTGATCTCGGTATTCAGTACATACAGAGACAGCAAAAGCTCGGCCTATCGATCCTTTTGGTTTAAAGAGTTTTTAACAAGAGGTGTCAGAAAAATTACCACAGGGATAACTGGCTTGTGGCGGCCAAGCGTTCATAGCGACGTCGCTTTTTGATCCTTCGATGTCGGCTCTTCCTATCATTGTGAAGCAAAATTCACCAAGCGTTGGATTGTTCACCCATACAAGGGAACGTGAGCTGGGTTTAGACCGTCGCGAGACAGGTTAGTTTTACCCTACTGATGACAAATATAGTTATTACAACAGCATTCCTGCGTAGTACGAGAGGAACCGCAGGTACGGACAATTGGTACAATACTTGTTCGAGAGAACAGTGGTATGATGCTACGTCCGCTGGATTATGCCTGAACGCCTCTAAGGTCGTATCCGTGCTGGATTGTAATAATAGTAATGGGGTTAATTATATTATATGGTAATATGACGTTGTAAGCTAGACTACATAAGTAATTTAGCGAAAATGTTTTTTACCGAAACCAATTAGTAATATAATATGGGTAATGTGTTTCTTATTATGCACGAGATTCATGTTAAGTGCCAATTATATAATACAAATTGTTTTCATATATAATGTAATACCTTGAATCAATTGTAAACGACTTTGGTATCGGGCAAGGTGTTGTTAATGGAAGAGCAGCTACCATACTGCGATCCACTGAAACTTAACCTATGCTCGATGATTCGAATATTTACTATGCAGATATATAAATATATATATATGTGTATTAAATATAAGGTAGCATGTATAATATTTATACTTGTTATGCATTAATAATTATTTATTAGTTGCGGAGGATGGGTGATGGATATATGATGTATTATATACTTATAAGAAAAAGTATTAATAAGTATTTACACTTATATTAATTATGGCTTTAAAAAATAATATAATATTATATATTTTTTTAAAAAGAACTTATCATAATAATAATAATTATATGATATAATATATAAAATCATTTTGATAAAAGTTTTTAACTTTAACATATTGATATTGTATTGTTGGTTGTTGTGTTGGAATAATAAGTATTTACTAATTTATATTTCTATTTTTGGTTTAATGTATAAATATACTTATAATTATGAGAACTTAATATGATATATATAAGATCTTATATATGATCATTTTGATGAATGGTTGAAATAAACATTAACATATTATTATTGTCATTTATAATTGTTGGGTAAATATACTTATATAAATAAGAATTTAATATGAAATATAATAAAATCATTTTGATGGATAGAAGAAAGAAGGTGGCAATAAACTTTAACATTAAAGTATATTGATATTGTATTGGATCATTATATATCTCTATACATAAGATCAATTAGTTGGATGGATGGTGGGCAATAAGCATTAACTTATTTTTAGTTAATGTATAAATAATGAGAACTTAATATGAAATATAATATATAAAATCATTATTAGATGGACGTTAGCAAAAAATATTCACATTAACGTATATTGATATTGTATAAATATTCTTATAATATAGAACTTATCATAAAAATTTTAAAATATATATAATTTAATAAATTGTATATGATCATTTTATATGATATTAATATGTGGAATAAGCATTTTAGGTTTTTTGTTGAACAAATGGATGGTATAACTAATAATAAAATGGCTTATAAAAGTTGGTGGTTAGAAAAAAATTTTAGTAAACTGAAATGTATCTTTACAATGTTATTAGGGTTAATAATGAAAAATGTTTAAAAAAATATATTTTATTTTAGGTTGTTAAATACCCTTTTTCAGCTTCTAGATAGACCAAAAGTTTTCTTTTCGTATTGTTATAAATTATAATTTTAACAATATAAAGTTAACTGAAATGTATCTTTATAGTGTTATTAGGATCAAACTAATAGGTTAATAATGAAAAATGTTGAAAAAAATATATTTTATTTTAGGTTGTTAAATACCCTTTTTCAGCTTCTAGATAGACCAAAAGTTTTCTTTTCGTATTGTTATAAATTATAATTTTAACAATATAAAGTTAACTGAAATATATCTTTATAGTGTTATTAGGATCAAACTAATAGGTTAATAATGAAAAATGTTGAAAAAAATATATTTTATTTTAGGTTGTTAAATACACTTTTTCAGCTTCTAGATAGACCAAAAGTTTTCTTTTCGTATTGTTATAAATTATAATTTTAACAATATAAAGTTAACTGAAATGTATCTTTATAGTGTTATTAGGATCAAACTAATAGGGTTAATAATGAAAAATGTTGAAAAATATATATTTTATTTTAGGTTGTTAAATACCCTTTTTCAGCTTCTAGATAGACCTAAAATTTATATTAAAATAATATAAATTATATGTTAAAATTTACCAAATCGACTTAAATTTTTTTGATTTATTATTAATTTATATTTTTATACATAAATATTGAAAAATATTATGAAATTTGTTGTGTTTTGAAAAAAGTGCAAAAAAAGGACCAATCCTACTTTTTTTTAAAAACTGATATAAGTTTAGGTCTCGACTATCTCTTTTTTAAAAATGGTCTATTTTCATATGTTTTGAATATACAAAACATACTTGTGCTTTCAAAAAAAATAATTTTAAAAATTGACTATTTTATAGTATCAATTTGATATGTTGTTAATATGAATGTGAACCAAAAATAAATTGGTACAAAATACCATATAAAAACAAGGTTATACACAATATAGTAAATGTATATACATAATGTTATACATAAATTAAAATGCTTTTATAAAATAATATAATTATATAATATTCTGGTTGATCCTGCCAGTAGTTATATGCTTGTCTCAAAGATTAAGCCATGCATGTCTAAGTACATACATAAATAAAGTGAAACCGCAAAAGGCTCATTATATCAGTTATGGTTTATTAGATCATAAACAGTTACTTGGATAACTGTGGCAATTCTAGAGCTAATACATGCAATGATAACACGGACCTTTTGGAACGTGTGCTTTTATTAGGCCAAAAACCAAGCGATTATTTATAATCGTATAATATGGTTGAACTCTAGATAATTTGCCGATCGTACGGTCTTAGTACCGACGACAGATCTTTCAAATGTCTGCCCTATCAACTATTGATGGTAGTATCTTGGACTACCATGGTTGCAACGGGTAACGGGGAATCAGGGTTCGATTC
>CATQJD010000015.1:57500-72500 GCA_958298945.1 Atherix ibis | reverse complement strand
TAAGTTATTTTGTATATTATTTACAAATATAAGATGCAGTGTATAGAATGTCTATAATTTAGTATTAAATATTAATAGTTTAAGTCCTTCTTAAAGGGGGCCAATTACCCAAAGAGGGTGCCAGGCCCGTAAAACATTAATATATACTAAAAGACATTTCTTAAGAGTCGTGTTGCTTGATAGTGCAGCACTAATTGGGTGGTAAACTCCATCTAAAACTAAATATGACCATGAGACCGATAGCAAACAAGTACCGTGAGGGAAAGTTGAAAAGAACTCTGAATAGAGAGTTAAAAAGTACGTGAAACTGTTTAGAGGTTAAGCCTGATGAATCTAAATATCAATTGCGGAAAAGTCATCAATAAGCATATAGTTTTAATATAAAATATATAATTATTGTGCATTTTTTCCGTAAAAGACATTGTAATCTGTTATAAACAAAATTTATCATAAGGTATTAAAGTAAAAAAGTTTATATATGTATTAGCTGTTATGGCTTATATTTTATAAAATTGCAAATATAATACTGGATAAATATATAACAGCACATAAATATATAATGCTAACATCAATGAAGATGTTGTAAATATATATGTATATATTTTATAAATATATATATTATAAGCATTTATATTATTGACAATGCTTTAGATTTAGAATACCTTCGGGACCCGTCTTGAAACACGGACCAAGAAGTCTAACATATGTGCAAGTCATTAGGTATTATTTAAAACCTAAAGGCGTAATTAACTTAAATGTTAATATTGGATTATTTTATATTTAATATTTACTATTATTATAAAGTTCATCCAGGGACGTTTTATATAGTTATGTATTTTAATATCTGATATTATTTATACCTCTAACTAAAGCGTACCTTGAGCATATATGTTGTGACCCGAAAGATGGTGAACTATACCTGATCAGGTTGAAGTCAGGGGAAACCCTGATGGAAGACCGAAACAGTTCTGACGTGCAAATCGATTGTCAGAATTGGGTATAGGGGCGAAAGACCAATCGAACCATCTAGTAGCTGGTTCCCTCCGAAGTTTCCCTCAGGATAGCTGGTGCAAATAAATATTATATAATATAATCTTATCTGGTAAAGCGAATGATTAGAGGCATTAGGGCCGAAACGACCTTAACCTATTCTCAAACTTTAAATGGGTAAGAACCTTATCTTTCTTGATATGAAGATTAGGTTATGATATATTGTGCCTAGTGGGCCACTTTTGGTAAGCAGAACTGGCGCTGTGGGATGAACCAAACGTAATGTTACGGCGCCAAAATTGACAACTCATACTGATACCATGAAAGGCGTTGCTTGCTTAAAACAGCAGGACGGTGGACATGGAAGTCGTAAACCGCTAAGGAGTGTGTAACAACTCACCTGCCGAAGCAACTAGCCCTTAAAATGGATGGCGCTCAAGTTGTATGCCTATACATTACCGCTAAAGCAAATGATTTATAAATTAATAAATCTTAAAGCTTTAGTGAGTAGGAGGGTACGATGGTGTGCGTTGAAGTGTTTGGCGTAAGCCTGCATGGAGCCGCCATTGGTACAGATCTTGGTGGTAGTAGCAAATAATCGAATGAGACCTTGGAGGACTGAAGTGGAGAAGGGTTTCGTGTGAACAGTGGTTGATCACGAGTTAGTCGGTCCTAAGTTTATGGTGAAAACCAATGTATATATATAAACTATTAGTTAATATATATATTTAAACGAAAGGGAATACGGTTCCAATTCCGTAACCTGTTAAGTATACGTTTGTTATTAAAAATGGGCTTTTTGCTCATCCTGGTAACAGAAATAACCATAAAGAAACCGTCGAGAGGTATCGGAAGAGTTTTCTTTTCTGTTTCATAGTCGTATCACCATGGAAGTCTTTCGAAGAGAGATATGGTGAATGGACTAGAAGAGCATGGCATTTACTGCTGTGTCGATATTTTCTCCTCGGGCCTTGAAAATTTATGGTAAGGAAACGCAAACTTCTTAACAGGCCGTACCTATATCCGCAGCTGGTCTCCAAGGTGAAGAGTCTCTAGTCGATAGAATAATGTAGGTAAGGGAAGTCGGCAAATTAGATCCGTAACTTCGGGATAAGGATTGGCTCTGAAGATTGAGATAGTCGGGCTTGATTGGAAAGTAATAAAATGGTTTTATGTACTCGTTCTGGGTAAAGAGATGATTTTTTAAATTGTTGATTTCCCGGATAGAAGTTTACGTAACCAAATTACGGAACTTTCTTGCTAATAATTTATAAAATTTACTTTTTATATATTTATAACGACTATCAATTAACAATCAATTCAGAACTGGCACGGACTTGGGAAATCCGACTGTCTAATTAAAACAAAGCATTGTGATGGCCCCAACGGGTGTTGACACAATGTGATTTCTGCCCAGTGCTCTGAATGTCAAAGTGAAGAAATTCAAGTAAGCGCGGGTAAACGGCGGGAGTAACTATGACTCTCTTAAGGTAGCCAAATGCCTCGTCATCTAATTAGTGACGCGCATGAATGGATTAACGAGATTTCTTCTGTCCCTATCTACTCCAGTTGTGTTTGAGAATTCAAGTAGAGCGGTCGTGCCCTCCTGCAGTGAAAGCAGGTAGAAATCGATTCGAGTTTATTTTTGAGGATTTCGTGTGAAAAATCTCTGATTATTTGACGGTTTTTTTTAAAATAAAGAAGTAAACGATTATTCGGAAATACGAACTTTCGTGGGTGCGTATTATATTTGATTATACATCAAATATAAATACAAAACCGATTGGCAGTATTGGACTTTTTATTAAGACAGAGAAAATTATTAAAATAAAAATTGTTTATTTTAATAAAATATATATTGATTGCAAAAACATTAAAATTTTGTTTTAAAGTGAAAATCTATTGTTAAACTAAGTTGAGAAATTTGAACATTGGCAGTATTAGACTTTTTATTAAGACAGTGAAAATTATTAAAATAAAAATTGTTTATTTTAATAAAATATATATTGATTGCAAAAACATTAAAATTTTGTTTTGTTTTAAATTGAAAATCAATTGTGAAACTAAGTTGAGAAATTTGAACATTGGCAGTATTGGACTTTTTATTAAGACAGTGAAAATTATTAAAATAAAAATTGTTTATTTTAATAAAATATATATTGATTGCAAAAACATTAAAATTTTGTTTTAAATTGAAAATCTACTGTGAAACTAAGTTGAGAAATTTGAACATTGGCAGTATTGGACTTTTTATTAAGACAGTGAAAAATATTAAAATAAAAATTGTTTATTTTAATCAAATATATATTGATTACAAAAACATTAAAATTTTGTTTTAAATTAAAATCTATTGTGAAACTAAGTTGAGAAATTTGAACATCTGTTGGAAATTACGGATAAACGCAAAAAGAGAAAAGTTGGGAACGGCACGTACACATAGTAACGGAAACGCCTCTTTGTTACCTGGGCGGTCACCAACTGGCTATCGGGCGTGATAGGGAGTAATTTAAAAATTTTATTTTTAAATTGGAAATCTCTTGTGGAATTAAACATCTGCTGAGAAATTTTTCACATCGGCTGGGAAATTTTGAACATCTGTTGGAAATTACGGATAAATGCAAGTTGGGAACGGCACGTACACATAGTAACGGAAACGCCTCTTTGTTACCTGGGCGGTCACCAACTGACTATCGGGCGTGATAGGGGTAAGTTGGTGCATGTTTCTTAATTTATTACCTTTAATTTTATTTTTTATTTTTATTTTTATTACCTGCTTGACATTTCGGTTATTACATTTTCATTTATTCCACTTAAACTCATTTATTTTATTTCATTTAATTTTTTATTATTTTACTTATTGCATCTATTTTAATTATTTTGCTTATTTTACTTCATTTATTTCACTTAGTTGATTATTTAATTTACTTCATTAACTACTTCAGCATTTCGCTTATTTGATTATTTTACTTTATTATTTTACTATATTATATTACTACATTATATTATTCTACTATATTATTATATTTAATTATCATATTATTTCATTTAATTTATTCAATTCATTTTGGTCATTTCATCTATTTCGGTTATCTTACTTCATTTATTTGATTATTTTACTTCTTTCATTTTACTATACTTATAACATATTAAATCTGCGTCACTTATTCCGTTTATGTCACTCACCTCATTTATTTCATCTATCTCATTACTCAGTTTACTTTATTTATCTCAATCATCTCATTTACCTCAAAAATTTTCATTTATCTATCTCACTTATTCCACTACTTTGTTTAATTAGAGTAATTTAAAATTACTTTACCCACTTTGGTTATTTCACGTATTCCGGTTACTACATTTATTTAATTTATTTCAATTAAATATTTATTTCACCTATTTTGGTTCATTTCATTTATCTTATCTGCATTTATATTTCGTCTCAGCTGATACTAGTATAGTTTGTGGTGGAATTGTATGTTTGTGTGTATGTATGCGGTGTATGTTTAGACGTATGCACGTGTATATGTATATATATGTATAGTTGTATTATACATACTATAGTATTGGAATTTGACTCTTAATTTTGAGAGATTATGCCACCTAAGAAAAAGGTGAAACCGGTGTCGATGGGGATTGGCATCAGCGAAAGCGAGGATAGTTCTTCCTCTAGTGCGTTACTGAGGAAGATGCCTGCGCAGCGATTTGCTGCCCTGACAACCTCATCCGGTAGTGACACGGAAGATGAGGGTGTAGGGCAAATGACACTGTCAATGAAGGCGGCTATCATTGAGAGGGGGAAGAAGATATTGGCCGGTTGCGGTGGGGAACATTGTAAAAAGGTTAGGAACCCAACGGAAGGCGGTGTGAAGGGGAACACCACCGTCGGCGGTAATAGTCATAGGGAGGACGAGGATGTAGTGCAAATAACACTGCCAACAAAGGCTGTTGCCATGGAGAAGGGAAAGAAAATATTGGCCGGCTGCGTTGGGGAACCTTTTAAAAAGATGGAAAACCCAACGGAAGGCCGCTTGAAGGGAAAAAAAACTACTATTGGTGGAAATTGTGGTGAGGGGGGGGTGTCAAACAAGGAACTTAATGGGGTTAAGGCTGGTGTCGACAAGCCTGCAGGAAAGAGCTGTTCAGTACCTGCAGGTTTTTCGACAGCAAAGAAGGTGCTCAAGGAGTTGACGGCTGCAATTGTCGAGGCAATGGAGTCCGACAATATAAGCAAAAAGATGGCGATTGATATTCTCAAAAAACTCTCTGCTGTGAAGGACGAAGTTGCTGATATGCAAACTGAGTTGGCCTGGCTGAAGGGGACCCAGCGGTGTACCACATCTGTGGCCAGTACAGCAGGGTTAGTGGCACAAAATATGGGTCCACAAAGGAAGGTTGGCAGTAGCACTACCACTGTTAGCAGAATTCCGACTCCTCGCCCCAAAATGGAGCTACCAGCGCCGACGACGAAGCCATCGTATGCGGTGGTAGTCAGATCGGTGCCTGGAGCTGAGGTTCCAACTTCAAAGGTGAAGGAAATGGTGTTGGAAGCGGGGAAGGCCATTACGGACATTCGAGTAAGGAATGTACGTAAGTTGAAAGAGGGTGTTGCAATCGAAGTATGCAGCAGGTCTGATCTGCGAAAAATTACAGAGTGCGAAGGCCTAGCAAAGGCTGGTCTTATCACTTCTATACCTAAACGGATGGGACCAAGGGTGGTGGTACGCGGTGTGCCAAAAGATGTTAGTAATGCTGACTTGCTCCAACAGCTTGCGAGCAAGAATTTGCAGGGCTGTCCGAGAGAGGAAGTAGGAAGTATCCTGGTTTTGCGGAGATATGGTTCGCGTCAAGGCCAGGAGGATGTAATACTCCAGGTAGGGGAAAAAGTACATGAGTGGTTTATGCGGGAGAAGAGGGTTTTTGTTGGGTGGCTCTGCCTACCGGTGCGTGAGTACGAGCTGGTCAGAAGATGCCATGGATGTCTTGACTATGGGCATATGCTACGAAATTGCCCGACTGGGAGTAAACTCTGCGGTAGGTGCGGACTGGGTGATCACCTCGCTTCGAATTGCCGAAACGAGGAGGTTTGCCGCAACTGCCAATTGCGGGGCTTGCCTGGATCCCACTCGGTATATTCTGAGCAATGTCCAGTATATGTGCGTTTGAATGAGAGAGAGCGTGGAAGAATAATCGCCTAAAATGTTGGGTCTAAAATGCTTGCAAGTGAATGGAAATGGTTCGGCTGTTGTAATGAACGAGATATGCGAGGTCATGCATGCAAGTGATTTCTGTGTGGCTCTACTCCAGGAGCCGTATTCATTTGATGGATCGGTAACTGGATTGGGGCACGGAATCCGTATATATGCTAGTGATGCGGTGAATGGTAGGGTAGATGCAGCAATTGCAGTGAGCGACATGAATGTGGAGGTGCTTCTTATTTCGGAGTGCACGAATGAATGGGGTGTATGTGTTTGGTTAAAGAAGGGTGTGATTGAGATGTATGTTGTTTCGATGTACTGCAGGTTCAGTAGTGATATTGAGCCATACCTGCAGTACCTTGATGTCGTGGCAAGAATGTGTGATAAATCACCCTTAGTGATTGGAATGGATGCGAATGCAGTCTCCCCTCTCTGGTATAGCAAGGGAGGGGGCACTGACCGGACAATTCGGAGGGGTAGAGCCCTCGAGGAGTGGATTGTTAGTAGCTGTATGAATGTGATAAATGCACCAAGTGAATGGTACACGTTCAGTGGACCGAACGGGGAGAGTGACATTGACGTTACTCTCTGTAACCGTGCTGGCGACTGTTACGGGTATGAATGGCGAGTCAACGCTGACTGGGGTGTTAGTGATCACAACTTAATCGAGTTTGTGGTTTCTACTCCTATGAGGCTGACTGAGAAAGGGCAAGTACATGGCAGGAGGTGGCGTACCTCCGGTGTAGATTGGTGTGTGTATGAGGATGACGTGCGCACTGAGGTCTGTAGTTTTGGCAGATTTCAGTGTATGGCACTAAATGAGAAAGTGAATGAAATACATCGATGTATTGAGGTTACCAATGACCGATGTATGAAAAGGAATATGCCTGGTAAAAGAAATAGAGTTGCATGGTGGAATAATGAACTGGGAATTAAAAGAACAAATGTTGCTCGGCTGCGTAGGGTATTTCAGCGCTCTAGGCGCCGTGGCGTGAATGTGGAGGGTGCATGGGAAATATATAAAAATGCCAGAGCGGACTACAAGGCCAGCATCAAGTTGGCTAAGGAATCTCACTGGCAGAACTATGTCAGCGTGTGTGGAAATGAGAATGTGTGGGGTCCGGTATACCGTTTATGCATGGGCAGACGTGCTAGATACGATGTATCTAGTATAAAAGTGAATGATAAGTATACGAATAATTGGGAAGATAGTGTTAGGGCATTGATGGATGAGTTTTTCCCGGGAGTGAGTGCCTGGGAAAGAGTGAATGTAGGGCCTAGATACCCTGCGCCATTTGATTGGGAGGAGGTCGACAGGGCTGTCTATAAAACAAGAGTAAGGAAAGCTCCTGGCCTTGATGGTGTGAATGGAGAAATGTTTAGAAGTGTCTGGCGTGCAATGCCCGAGTATGTCTGTGAGTTGTTCAATGAATGTCTGACGAATGGTGTCTTTCCAAAAGAATGGAAGAGGGCGGATGTGGTCATCTTACTCAAGTCCAAGGATAAGATATTGACTGACCCATCCTCTTACAGACCTATATGTCTGTTGTCTGTAATTGGGAAGGTACTCGAACGAATGATGGTGTGCCGGCTGAATATAAGGCTTTCTGAAAGAGGCATATCCAGCTCCCAGTATGGATTTACTGAAGGTAGATCTACTGAGGATGCCTGGATGCGTGCAAGAATGTATGTTGAAGAGAGTAATTGCAAGTATGTGTTAGGGTTGTTTGTCGATTTTAAATCGGCATTCAACTGTTTGAAATGGGATCAAGTGATTGGGAAGCTCCTCGAAGTAGAGTGTAATGAAGTACATCTTTGGATGAGCTATTTCGAGGATAGATATGTAATTGTGAATGGTAAAAATGGGAGCGTCGTGAGACAAATGGTTCGAGGATGCCCACAGGGATCTGTGGCTGGTCCGGCCATTTGGAACATGATGATGAATGACCTGCTACTATTACTGGAGAGAACAGGTTGCAAGGTTGTTGCGTATGCAGATGACCTGCTTCTTTTGATTGAAGGAGATAGTCGTGTGAATCTCGAGACGAGGGGCTCAGAATGTATGAAGCATGTATATGAATGGGGCGAGCGAGTGGGTGTGGGTGTCTCTGAGCGTAAGAGCGAATGTATGCTATTAAAAGGCTCTTTGAGCCTGAGAAGGGTACCTAATGTGAGAATGAGGAATGCGGCGCTGCGGTATTCACCAATGGTTAAATATCTCGGTGTCCGGGTGAGTGAACGCCTGAATTTCAAACCCCATTTGGACTACCTCAGAAAGAAAGTGGTTAGCACCACTGGATGTCTGAGCAGGGTATTAAGGAAAGAATGGGGTATTCGAGGGAGGGCAATGCGAACACTATACAAGGGTTTGTTTGTTGCGTGTATGGCGTATGGTGCCTGTGTATGGGGGGATATAATGAGATTTAGGTATGCTAGAGACAGGATTAATAGTATTCAGCGGTTGGTTCTGTATGCATGCCTGAATGTTTGTAGGACAGTTTCCACCGATGCAATGCAGGTCCTACTGGGAGAAATCCCATGGGATCTGGAGGTGCTCCGTAGGAGTATTCTCTATCGTATGCGGCGGGGCATTGTATTACTGGATAGCTGTCCTGTCCTAAATGAGGAGATTCGGGAACTTGCAGAACGCCAAAGACGGGCTCTAGTCCTGGATAGAATGTATGGAATCTGGCAGCAGCGCTGGAATGAGAGTGAGAAAGGGAGATGGACTCACAAGTTTATCTCATGTGTTAGGTTTGCCTCGGCAAATAAATTTGAATGTGGTCTGTTCCTGGGCTATCTGATAACTGGGCATGGTAGTATTAATGAGTTCTTGTATAAACGAGGATTGAGTGAAAGAGAAGAATGTCTGTGTGGCGCCCCACAGGAAAGTGTATATCACCTCCTAGTGGATTGTGCTTTATATGAGGATCTCCGAGATCTGGATGTTTGTGGCATTAGAATGGATGAAGGTCGAGTGGATCTGAGTGGCGCACTCAGTACACCCGAGAGGAGAGCATGTCTGGCTGAATTTGCAAAAGCACTGTTTGAAAGAAGATTAGGATTAATGAATAGGTAGGGAATGTGCCAGCGAGTGAAACGCAAGGTGGTTACAACTGGATGAAAGACCAAGGTCAGTTCCAGTTGTGCCTTCGGGTCTTGGCAAACCCGCGTACCTGAGCTGGCTTAGCGGTGCCTAGGAATTTACAAGATTCCTTACCGTAGCTCAATGAGCGGAGTACAAACCAAAGTACTCTTAAAACAAAAATAGGTACTACGGGAATCGGGGTGCCCCATGGTGTTAAAACACACTGTGCCCGATAATGGTGAGGCGCCTTAGGCAGCAACGTAGTGGCTGTGGTTGAAACCCATATCGCGGGTACGATCTCCGGATCGCAGGTGGGAGGTAACTGGCAAATGTAGCAATGCATTGCAATTATCTCGGGCGTTGTCACTGCTTATGACAGCAGAGGTTTAGATAGTCCTCGCCACCAGCAGTTGGAGTAGTCAGCTTGTAACTGGCTACTGACTGCTAACTATCATATATGGTAGTGCGCTGATTGAGCGTATCTCAATCCCAATGGTCGTGGGCGACCGGTGTTATTTTGTTTTTTAAGATGCGGCATAGCACCATTAAATATATAGAGACTTCTGTCCCTATCTACTATCTAGCGAAACCACAGCCAAGGGAACGGGCTTGGAATAATTAGCGGGGAAAGAAGACCCTGTTGAGTTTGACTCTAATCTGGCAATGTAAGGAGACCTAAGAGGTGTAGCATAAGTGGGAGATATTAAATTTCGATTTAATATCAACAATGAAATACCACTACTCTTATTGTTTCCTTACTTACTTGATTAAATGGAACGTGTATTATATACATAGCCATTCTTAAAATGTATTTATATGTTTTTATGGTGTTTTGTTTTGATACAAGTTTCTTGTTTGAAATATTATGAGTTTGTTATACATACCAAACAAATTATAATGAAATTATAATTTTTGCTTTTGTGAATTTTAAAATATTAGTTTAATTCGGTATAACTCTTATACTTAGATATGATCCAATTCAAGGACATTTCCAGGTAGGGAGTTTGACTGGGGCGGTACATCTCTCAAATAATAACGGAGGTGTCCCAAGGCCAGCTCAGTGCGGACAGAAACCACACATAGAGCAAAAGGGCAAATGCTGACTTGATCTCGGTATTCAGTACATACAGAGACAGCAAAAGCTCGGCCTATCGATCCTTTTGGTTTAAAGAGTTTTTAACAAGAGGTGTCAGAAAAATTACCACAGGGATAACTGGCTTGTGGCGGCCAAGCGTTCATAGCGACGTCGCTTTTTGATCCTTCGATGTCGGCTCTTCCTATCATTGTGAAGCAAAATTCACCAAGCGTTGGATTGTTCACCCATACAAGGGAACGTGAGCTGGGTTTAGACCGTCGCGAGACAGGTTAGTTTTACCCTACTGATGACAAATATAGTTATTACAACAGCATTCCTGCGTAGTACGAGAGGAACCGCAGGTACGGACAATTGGTACAATACTTGTTCGAGAGAACAGTGGTATGATGCTACGTCCGCTGGATTATGCCTGAACGCCTCTAAGGTCGTATCCGTGCTGGATTGTAATAATAGTAATGGGGTTAATTATATTATATGGTAATATGACGTTGTAAGCTAGACTACATAAGTAATTTAGCGAAAATGTTTTTTACCGAAACCAATTAGTAATATAATATGGGTAATGTGTTTCTTATTATGCACGAGATTCATGTTAAGTGCCAATTATATAATACAAATTGTTTTCATATATAATGTAATACCTTGAATCAATTGTAAACGACTTTGGTATCGGGCAAGGTGTTGTTAATGGAAGAGCAGCTACCATACTGCGATCCACTGAAACTTAACCTATGCTCGATGATTCGAATATTTACTATGCAGATATATAAATATATATATATGTGTATTAAATATAAGGTAGCATGTATAATATTTATACTTGTTATGCATTAATAATTATTTATTAGTTGCGGAGGATGGGTGATGGATATATGATGTATTATATACTTATAAGAAAAAGTATTAATAAGTATTTACACTTATATTAATTATGGCTTTAAAAAATAATATAATATTATATATTTTTTTAAAAAGAACTTATCATAATAATAATAATTATATGATATAATATATAAAATCATTTTGATAAAAGTTTTTAACTTTAACATATTGATATTGTATTGTTGGTTGTTGTGTTGGAATAATAAGTATTTACTAATTTATATTTCTATTTTTGGTTTAATGTATAAATATACTTATAATTATGAGAACTTAATATGATATATATAAGATCTTATATATGATCATTTTGATGAATGGTTGAAATAAACATTAACATATTATTATTGTCATTTATAATTGTTGGGTAAATATACTTATATAAATAAGAATTTAATATGAAATATAATAAAATCATTTTGATGGATAGAAGAAAGAAGGTGGCAATAAACTTTAACATTAAAGTATATTGATATTGTATTGGATCATTATATATCTCTATACATAAGATCAATTAGTTGGATGGATGGTGGGCAATAAGCATTAACTTATTTTTAGTTAATGTATAAATAATGAGAACTTAATATGAAATATAATATATAAAATCATTATTAGATGGACGTTAGCAAAAAATATTCACATTAACGTATATTGATATTGTATAAATATTCTTATAATATAGAACTTATCATAAAAATTTTAAAATATATATAATTTAATAAATTGTATATGATCATTTTATATGATATTAATATGTGGAATAAAATGGCTTATAAAAGTTGGTGGTTAGAAAAAAATTTTAGTAAACTGAAATGTATCTTTACAATGTTATTAGGGTTAATAATGAAAAATGTTTAAAAAAATATATTTTATTTTAGGTTGTTAAATACCCTTTTTCAGCTTCTAGATAGACCAAAAGTTTTCTTTTCGTATTGTTATAAATTATAATTTTAACAATATAAAGTTAACTGAAATGTATCTTTATAGTGTTATTAGGATCAAACTAATAGGGTTAATAATGAAAAATGTTGAAAAATATATATTTTATTTTAGGTTGTTAAATACCCTTTTTCAGCTTCTAGATAGACCAAAAGTTTTTTTTTCGTATTGTTATAAATTATAATTTTAACAATATAAAGTTAACTGAAATGTATCTTTATAGTGTTATTAGGATCAAACTAATAGGTTAATAATGAAAAATGTTGAAAAAAATATATTTTATTTTAGGTTGTTAAATACCCTTTTTCAGCTTCTAGATAGACCAAAAGTTTTCTTTTCGTATTGTTATAAATTATAATTTTAACAATATAAAGTTAACTGAAATGTATCTTTATAGTGTTATTAGGATCAAACTAATAGGGTTAATAATGAAAAATGTTGAAAAATATATATTTTATTTTAGGTTGTTAAATACCCTTTTTCAGCTTCTAGATAGACCTAAAATTTATATTAAAATAATATAAATTATATGTTAAAATTTACCAAATCGACTTAAATTTTTTTGATTTATTATTAATTTATATTTTTATACATAAATATTGAAAAATATTATGAAATTTGTTGTGTTTTGAAAAAAGTGCAAAAAAAGGACCAATCCTACTTTTTTTTAAAAACTGATATAAGTTTAGGTCTCGACTATCTCTTTTTTAAAAATGGTCTATTTTCATATGTTTTGAATATACAAAACATACTTGTGCTTTCAAAAAAAATAATTTTAAAAATTGACTATTTTATAGTATCAATTTGATATGTTGTTAATATGAATGTGAACCAAAAATAAATTGGTACAAAATACCATATAAAAACAAGGTTATACACAATATAGTAAATGTATATACATAATGTTATACATAAATTAAAATGCTTTTATAAAATAATATAATTATATAATATTCTGGTTGATCCTGCCAGTAGTTATATGCTTGTCTCAAAGATTAAGCCATGCATGTCTAAGTACATACATAAATAAAGTGAAACCGCAAAAGGCTCATTATATCAGTTATGGTTTATTAGATCATAAACAGTTACTTGGATAACTGTGGCAATTCTAGAGCTAATACATGCAATGATAACACGGACCTTTTGGAACGTGTGCTTTTATTAGGCCAAAAACCAAGCGATTATTTATAATCGTATAATATGGTTGAACTCTAGATAATTTGCCGATCGTACGGTCTTAGTACCGACGACAGATCTTTCAAATGTCTGCCCTATCAACTATTGATGGTAGTATCTTGGACTACCATGGTTGCAACGGGTAACGGGGAATCAGGGTTCGATTCCGGAGAGGGAGCCTGAGAAACGGCTACCACATCTAAGGAAGGCAGCAGGCGCGTAAATTACCCACTCCCAGTACGGGGAGGTAGTGACGAAAAATAACAATACAGGACTCATATCCGAGGCCCTGTAATTGGAATGAGTACACTTTAAATCCTTTAACAAGGACCTATTGGAGGGCAAGTCTGGTGCCAGCAGCCGCGGTAATTCCAGCTCCAATAGCGTATATTAAAGTTGTTGCGGTTAAAACGTTCGTAGTTGAATTTGTGCTTCACACGGGTAGTACACCTAAAATATAGGTTAGTACATTACCTTGTGTGCTAGCGTATTACTGGAGGGCTATTGCTTATATATTTATATGTTTGTAATAGCCCTATATAAAGCTGCTATAATGCTCTTTATTGAGTGTTATTGTGGACAGTACAATTACTTTGAACAAATTAAAGTGCTTAAAGCAGGCTTTAAATGCCTGAATATTTTGTGCATGGAATAATGGAATAAGACCTCTGTTCTACTTTCATTGGTTTTTAGATCAAGAGGTAATGATTAATAGAAGCAGTTGGGGGCATTAGTATTACGACGCGAGAGGTGAAATTCTTGGACCGTCGTAAGACTAACTTAAGCGAAAGCATTTGCCAAAGATGTTTTCATTAATCAAGAACGAAAGTTAGAGGTTCGAAGGCGATCAGATACCGCCCTAGTTCTAACCATAAACGATGCCAGCTAGCAATTGGGTATAGCTACTACTATGGCTTTCTCAGTCGCTTCCCGGGAAACCAAAGCTTTTGGGCTCCGGGGGAAGTATGGTTGCAAAGCTGAAACTTAAAGGAATTGACGGAAGGGCACCACCAGGAGTGGAGCCTGCGGCTTAATTTGACTCAACACGGGAAAACTTACCAGGTCCGAACATAAATGAGTAAGACAGATTGATAGCTCTTTCTCGAATCTATGGGTGGTGGTGCATGGCCGTTCTTAGTTCGTGGAGTGATTTGTCTGGTTAATTCCGATAACGAACGAGACTCAAATATATTAAATAGATGCTTTCAGGATTATGGCGTTGAAGCTTTGCATAGCTTTCATTCATAATACTTTTATAGTATTTGATTGTATATGCTAATGTGAGTGGAGTCGTACCTGTTTGTTTGTTCTATAAAAAAAGAACGATTGCTTCTTAAATGGACAAGTTGCGTTTAGCAATAATGAGATTGAGCAATAACAGGTCTGTGATGCCCTTAGATGTCCTGGGCTGCACGCGCGCTACAATGAAAGTATCAACGTGTATTTCCTAGACCGAGAGGTCCGGGTAAACCGCTGAATCACTTTCATGCTTGGGATTGTGAACTGAAACTGTTCACATGAACTTGGAATTCCCAGTAAGTGCGAGTCATTAACTCGTATTGATCAAGTCCCTGCCCTTTGTACACACCGCCCGTCGCTACTACCGATTGAATTATTTAGTGAGGTCTCCGGACGTGATT